>JAVIAB010000102.1:12180913-12663413 GCA_032433765.1 Megaustenia siamemsis
AGGATGCTGCTGCATCATCTGCCAGACGCATTCCAGAAACTGCGTGAATACTGGGGATGTTTCCTTGACGTCCACACTGTCAAGGAGTCCGCAGCGATCGGTGAACTTGTGTCCAAATGACAGCCACTCCTTCTCAATCAAAGCCTGAATTTGTAAAATGAAAACAAAATATAATGAATTATAAAGTGAACATTGAAAATAAAATATAATAAATTATAAAGTGAACATTGAAAATAAAATATAATGAATTATAATGTGAACATTGAAAATAAAATGAAATATAGTGGATTATAAAGTGAACATTGAAAACAAAATACAATGAATTATGTAGTGAACAAAATAGTAAACTCTGACTGAACTGAACATGCAGCCTTTATTCTCCACTCCAAAAGATATACCAGAAAACCCCTAGAAATTGATTAAATGCTATAAAGTTAGTATTTAAATGAGTGCATGAACAGTAACCTTAACAAATGATTGAATATGTCAGAGATAGGGGCTAGACCTACCTGAAAACCTTGAATTGTCCTGTAATATGGATCCAACATAAGCCCTGCCAGTGAGCAGGTCTGTGCTGTACGGTCCCAGCCGTCTGAGCAATGAACAAGAACACTAATGCCATCACTAATTGCCTGTAGAGCAATCAAGAACATTGTACAAAATTAATGTGGTCATAGTTATACATTGTCAACTACATTAATGCAGTTGGCAATAACCAAATAACAATAGGAGAAATATCTCTACTAGACATACAATCTTACATATATCTGGGCAGTAATATACAAAAGAGAGAGAAACAGAGAATGATACCAAAATAAGGATATCAAAAGCAAGAGGAACATTCGTTGCACCGGGAAACATATGGAAATCCAAAGAATTTAGGCTAAATACAAAAATAAAAATTGTCAACTCCAATGTTAAGTCAGTCTTATTAAATGACAGTGAAACATTAAGAATAACAAAAATGACAATCATGAAGATACAGACCTTCATTAATGGATGCTTGCGCAGAATAAAAGGATAGAAATGGCAGGTCAAAATCACTAACATAGAAATATGGAAAAGTACAAGTTGATAAAGAGATACAAGGAAGATGATGGCGCTGGATAGTACACATATTATGGAAGCCAACAGAGAGTATTACACAAAGGCCCTTTTTTTTGGAATCCCCAAGGAAAAAGACAAAGAAGAAGACTAAAATATTCTTGGAGAAGACGGACAGAAGTAGAGATGAAGATGATGAGGAAGACATGGAGTGATCTTAAAAGAATGGTAAGAAACAGAACGGCTTGGAAAGTGTTTGTTGAAGACCTATGCTTCACTGGGATCTGAAAGATAGAAGAATAACCACTTTCATATTTACAAACAATGAAACACAAAAAAGACCACCTTTCATGAACAACTCCCAGAATTTAAGAGAAACCTTCTTCTTCACTTCCTCTTGTACCCATTCGAGTGTCGAGGGAGATACAAAGTTCTGGTTCTTGCCCTACTGACGATTTCAATCATTGCCAGTAATTGTTGTAGCATTTCTTTGAAGTTGGTCCATCTTACTCTGGGCCTGCCTCTTGCTCTTCTTTTCTTTCAATGTATGCTTTGTATGTTAAAGAATCACATTACATTTCTTCTTGAAGGTTTAACCAGTTTATTTGTTATTTTTGTATGTTGTTTATGACTGGTTCAGTGTTTTCACTTTTTCTAATGACTTCACTTCTCATTCTGTCTCTTCTGGTAACTCTCTATAAGGAACCACCATCACTTAAAACAGCATACATAAACCACCTTCTCCTATTATAGCAGCCTACATAAACCACCTTCTAGTATTATAGCATCCTATATAAACCACAATCCCATATTATAACAACCTACATAAACCACCTTCTAGTATTATAGCATCCTATATAAACCACCATTCCCATATTATAACAACCTATATAAACCACCATCCCATATTATAACAACCTACATAAACCACCATCCCATATTATAACAATCTACATAAACCACCTTCCCTTATTATAACAACCTACATAAACCACCATCCCATATTATAACAACCTACATAAACCACCATCCCATATTATAACAACCTACATAAACCACCTTCTAGTATTATAGCATCCTATATAAACCACCATCCCATATTATAACAACCTACATAAACCACCATCCCATATTATAACAATCTACATAAACCACCTTCCCTTATTATAACAACCTACATAAACCACCATCCCATATTATAACAACCTACATAAACCACCATCCCATATTATAACAACCTACATAAACCACCATCCCATATTATAACAATCTACATAAACCACCTTCTCCTATTATAGCAGCCTACATAAACCACCATCCCATATTATAACAGCCTACATAAACCACCTCTGAAACATAGCATTGAGCACAACCACAAACCACCCAAAGACAAGCTCATCATAACCCACCTTAGCAATGAAAGCAGAAGTCTCAATAATGGCGGCTATATGCTTGAGCCATCCAGTAGCTTCTAGTCTGGACAGGAAGTCATTCATGGACGGTTTCTTGAGCTCAGCCACTGCAACAGATCATGATTAATTAGGTTACAGTATTGAAGCCACGGTGGCTGAGTGGATGGTGTGTTTGCTTCTAATCAGAAGGGTCAGGGTCCAATTTCCAGATGTTTTTAAACTTTTTTTTTTCAGACTGATAATTATCCAGAGCATCTCTACACATCTTGGTGCCTTTACTTCTTTAATTGTCCAGAAGTTCGCCCAGATCTAAAAATGGGTACTAGACTCAATTCACAATTATAAAGGACACATGGCAAAGATTATAGAAGAAAGGACGGAAGAGGTATTGTTGATGGTCTACATAAACCAACATCACATATTATAACAAACTACATAAACTGAAGGAGCCACGATAGCTCAGTGGTTAGTGAACTGGACTACAAAGGACAAGGGGTAGGGTTCGATCCCAACCGACGGCTTCCGGGTTCACCCAGCCTTAAATGGGTACCGGATTTTTTTCTGGGAAAGTAAAGCAGCACGGGCGTAATACCGACCAGATTACCCCAAAAATCATGTGCTGATGGTCTGTAAAATATAGGGTCACTAATACCATATTTCCCTATACGCCACTTGGTGTGACAGGGGTACTTTACTTTACTTTTACATAAACTGAAATGAGAGCAAATGATGAAGTCTTAAAACAATTAAAACTTAAAAGAGAACTACTAAACACAATTAGAACAAAACAAATGAAATTTTTGGGGCATGTTAAAAGACACAACAGTCTACTAAAAGTAATCTTGGAGCGGAAAATACAGGGTGCAGACCAAGACTAACATGGACGAGCAACATCAAACGGCGCTCATTGATGGTGATGATACTCACTATATGTGATGTGATGATACTCACTGTAGACTATACTCTGGTGTGAGTACACTATAATAAAGGTTACAAAAAGTATCATGGAGGATATAGTCTTAGAAAGGTGGAGAAAAGGGGCAGCCCTAAAGATGATGAGACCAAGACATCAAAAACTTCCCATAGACTACACTTACTGAGGCAGGTAAACCATCATCATCATCATTAAGAGCCGTTTCCGCATAAAGGTTGGCTACCATGGAGCGTCATTCCGCTCGGTCTCTTGCTTTGATGGTGCAGGTTGTCATAGGCTGACTTGTCCACCTTTTGATGTTCCTTGTCCATGTTTGTTTTAGTCTGCCTGGCCAGTAAAAGCTCAACAATAAAAAGACAACATTCCAACTAGCAGGCTAAAGAGCTTGGGTACAGACCTGAAGACAAAGGGACCAAAACACTAAAGACTTCATATAGACTCTCCAGACTATACTCACTGGGGTAGGTAATAGATGATAAAAAAATATAATCCGCTCAGAAGACAATTGGTCCAAGACACAAAAGACATACTGTAGACTATACTTACTAGAACTGAAATAAACAAAAGAATAGGAATGGCAAAAAGTAATTTTAATGCCATGAACAATATACTAACATCAAAACAAATAACACCAGGACTAAAACTAAGAATAGCGAAATGTGATATCTTCTCAATAATCCTGTATGGTACAGAAACAAGGACATTAGACCAAAAAAAATCAGAATAGAAAATTGAAGCCTTTCAAATGTGGATTTATAGAAGAATAGGTAGAATTGGATGGAAAGAATAGAAAACAAATGATGAAGTCTTAAAGCAACTAAAAATTAAAAGAGAACAACTAAACACAATTATAACAAGACAAATGACATTTTCGGGGCATGTTAAAAGACACAACAGCCTACTAAAAGTAATCTTGGAAGGAAAAATACAGGGTAATAGAGGCAGACCAAGACTAACATGGACGAGCAACATTAAAAGATGGACGAGTCAGCCTATGACAACCTGCACCATCAAAGGAAGAGACAGAGAGGGATGGCGCTCTACGGTAGCCAACCTTCGATGCGGAGACGGTGCTCGATGATAATGATGATACTCACTGGGGTAGACAATAGCTAGACAACAGAAAACATTCTGATTGGCAGTCTAAAGAACAAAGTCCTTCTCTGGATAGGCTACGAGATGTGTTGTTACAACTTAACAGAGTAGAAAGACAACACAAGACAAACCGATGTTGCGGCCACAAGTACCCAGCACAGACAAAATACAAACGCTGTTGATTACAACTGATGGTTTTGTAATGTCAGGAGAGGTAATGCTGGGAGAGGTAATGTCGGGAGAGGTAATGCAGGGAGAGGAAATGTCAGGAGAGGTAATGTCGGGAGAGGTAATGCAGGGAGAGGAAATGCCGGGAGAGGTAATGTCAGGAGAGGTAATGTCGGGAGAGGTAATGCAGGGAGAAGAAATGTCAGTAGAGGTAATGTCGGGAGAGGTAATGCCGGGAGAGGTAATGCTGGGAGAGGTAATGCTGGGAGAGGTAATGCAGGGAGAGGAAATGTCAGGAGAGGTAATGCTGGGAGAGGTAATACAGGGAGAGGAAATGTCAGGAGAGGTCATGCCAGGAGAGGTAATGCCGGGAGAGGTAATGCCGGGAGAGGTAATGTCAGGAAAGGTAATGCCGGGAGAGGTAATGCCGGGAGAGGGAATACCGGGAGAGGTAATCCAAGAATAGGTAATGCTGGGAGAGGTAATCCAAGGATAGGTAATGCCGGGAGAGGTAATCCAAGGATAGGTAATGCCGGGAGAGGTAATCCAAGGATAGGTAATGCAGGGAGAGGTAATCCAAGGATAGGTAATGCCGGGAGAGGTAATCCAAGGATAGGTAATGGCGGGAGAGGTAATCCAAGGATAGGTAATGCTGGAAGAGGTAATCCAAGGAGAGGTAATGCCGGGAGAGGTAATGCCAGGAGAGGTAATGCCGGGAGAGGTAATGCCGGGAGAGGTAATGTCGGGAGAGGTAATGCCGGGAGAGGTAATGCCAGGAGAGGTAATGCCAGGAGAGGTAATGCCAGGAGAGGTAATGCCAGGAGAGGTAATGCCAGGAGAGGTAATGCCGGGAGAGGTAATGCCGGGAGAGGTAATGTCAGGAAAGTTAATGCCGGGAGAGGTAATGCAGGGAGAGGAAATGTCAGGAGAGGTAATGTCAGGAGAGGTAATGCCAGGAGAGGTAATGCAGGGAGAGGAAATGTCAGGAGAGGTAATGCCGTGTGAGGTAATGTCAGGAGAGGTAATGCCGGGAGAGGTAATGTCAGGAGAGGTAATGCAGGGAGAGGAAATGTCAGGAGAGGTAATGCCGGGAGAGGAAATGTCAGGAGAGGTAATGCCGGGAGAGGTAATGTCAGGAGAGGTAATGCAGGGAGAGGAAATGCCGGGAGAGATAATGCAGGGAGAGGAAATGTCAGGAGAGGTAATGCCGGGAGAGGTAATGTCAGGAGAGGTAATGTCAGGAGAGGTAATGCAAGGAGAGGAAATGTCAGGAGAGGTAATGCCGGGAGAGGAAATGTCAGGAGAGGTAATGCCGGGAGAGGTAATGTCAGGAGAGGTAATGCAGGGAGAGGAAATGCCGGGAGAGATAATGCAGGGAGAGGAAATGTCAGGAGAGGTAATGCCGGGAGAGGTAATGTCAGGAGAGGTAATGCAGGGAGAGGTAATGTCAGGAGAGGTAATGCCGGGAGAGGTAATGCCTGGAGAGGTAATGTCAGGAGAGGTAATGCCGCGAGAGGTAATGTCAGGAGAGCAACAGCGGATATTCAAAGGATGTAACAAAAGCTACGACTCCTCCAATATTTGATGAGGATACATAACACAATCACATTCCAGCTCATTAAGTTAAACGTCATTGTGCAACCAGCCACTGTATGCCCTAGTATTGCCGTGACAGAGTTCAAGTAATTCGAGCCGTTACTAATAAATAGGCTTAAACGTCTATGGAGGTCAAACCTACTACAACCATACAAAGACATCATTATATATATATATATATATATAATATATATATATATATATATATATATATATATATAAAGAAAAATATAATAGATGTTTATTAACAGCAAAACCATGATTTTTGTTTCCTCATAACTTATAAAGCAAATAATTAAGCTATCACGACATAACAATGATTATGTTAATTTAGAACATTAATTGAAGAAACTCCAGACATTTCTATGGCAGTTAAACAACAAATGATAAATAGCATTTTCATACCAACTTTGTGCTATGAAAGTCAAACATGGACCCTTTCTAAATCACAATTAAGAAAGATCAATACATGTGAGATGTGATGCTTGAGAAATGTAACAAACAACACAAGAAGAGATAGAATACCAAATGAAACCATAAGAAAAATGGTTGGAACAAAACCCTGCCAAGAATATGTAGAACAACAACTTAAATGGTTTGGCTACCTGGTCAGAATGAACCCTTACCAATCACAATCAAGGGCGTTCTTCTCGAGAATGCATGGGAAAAGACCAAGAGGAAGACCCAGAAGAAGATGGATAGATGCAGTGACAGAGACATATAACAACAAAGGAAAATCACTCATTCAGACAGTTCGAGCAGCGCAAGAACGACAAATGATATAACCACGACACCTTTTCGGTGCCAGTGAGAAAGAGAAAAGAAAGAAAGAAAGAATTGAAGAACCTATTTTACAAAGCATCAATTTCTGTAATGTAACAAATTATCAGGGTTAAATGTCAACCTAAAGTTTGGTCTCACATCCTGGTCCCCTCAAGTTTCGAACTCACCATCCGCCACTGAGAGAGGTCAACTTTTAAATTGGTCATGAGGTCAGCAATAATGTAATTTCCAGGTGGGTAATCCTTTTAATAATATCTTCAGTAATCAACAAAAGACGGTGGTCATATGTTGGTCATGTGATGAGGAGAGATATAATAACCGAATAACCAAGCAAGCCCTCATGTGGGAAGCGACAGGTAAGAGGAAAAGAGGCCGACCCAGAGAGACACTAAGAAGAACATTGATCAGAGAGGCAAGAGCCGCAAGAATCGGCTCCACCAAAGAGATTTAGTTGCTTGCACAGAATAGAGATACATGGCGAGATTTGATAACATATCTTTAGAAGGATTGAAAACTGCTACAATAAAAGTTTAGATAAGAGAAAGAGTATCTGGGTCTATGTCCTATGAGCCGGCTACGGCTCGAAAGGTAGACAGACAGGCAGGCAGACAGGAAGGCAGGCAGATGACAGGCAAACCGACAGACAGACCTACCAGACAGACAGGCAGACAGATAGACCTACCAGACAGACAGACAGATAGACCTACCAGACAGACATGCAGACAGACAGACCTACCAGAAAAGACAGGCAGACAGACAGACAGACCTACCAGACAGGCAGACAGATAGACCTACCAGACAGACAGGCAGACAGATAGACCTACCAGACAGACAGGCAGACAGATAGACCTACCAGACAGAGAGGCAGACAGACAGACAGACCAGACATACAGACAGATAATCCGTTTAAATGTCGTCACTATATGTAACTCAAGGCTAGTTTTGTCAAGGTAACGGTTCCTTCCCTTGCTAGTCGTAATGTTTAATGTAATAAAGCAGAAACACATGAAAAGACGATTAGAGGCCACAGAGATGGGGTTTCTCAGAAGAATGTTGAGAGTTCCCTGGACTGCTAAAAAAGACCAACGAGGACATTCTCACAGAGGCCAACACAAAAAGGGAGATCCAAACAAACATCAGAAAAAAAAAACAATCAACATCTTTCGGGCACACCATGAAAAGAGAAAAATTGGAATACATGGTTACAAGTGGTAAATTAGAAGGAAAGAGAGATCGCGGACAACAAAGAAAGAAGATACTACATATCTTGTTACTGTATCATGGAAAACAGTCAACAACAGAACTGACACGACGTAATTTAGATAGAGTATTGGAGAAGGACATGATTGCCTACCAGAATGGCACATAATGATAAATAAAGCAGAAGTATACCAGAATCACATTTTAGATCAGAACATTTACTAACGTTACTAAAATATTATGAAGAAAGCGCTGTGCCAGCCAGAGATCTACTCACAGTCAACGAGCTTCTGTAGACTCGCCCTCATGATGTGGATGTTCTCGATTCCCAGAAACTGGAACTTCATATTACTGTAAAAACTCCCATTTTCGTAACCTTTACCTTGGGCTTTGTTCACCATGGCATTGATCTGAACGAAACAAACAACAAAAAACCAAACATAAATATACGAAAACAAATCTAATGCATTGATTGCACGCCAAAAATAAAATAAGAAAAAAAAAATACAACTGTAGCATTCCTCTTTGTGTAAAAAAAAAAAAAAAAAAAAACCACAAGCCACTGATCTGCATGCAAAAAAAAACATGACAAAAATAAATAGAGAGAGAGAGAAAAAAAATAATATAAAATTATTGTATTGATCTGTATACAGATGAAAAGCAAACTATGTCATTGATCTGTATGGACACACACACACAAAGCAAACTATAGCACATGCCTAAATGCAACATAAAAAACCCACTATGATATCCATCTGCATGTAAACATAAAAATAACGACATTGATCTGTATGTAAGAGAAAGTGAAATTAGAAATAAAACGATCAATTATTCAACCAAGTAAACAAACCATACAAAATTAAACACAACACCAAGTGAACCTCACAATAAATGAACTTCACCATCAAATAATCACGCACATCACTTGGATCACAAAAACAAATAAACACTCACATCACTTGCATCACAAAAACAAATAAACACTCGCATCACTTGGATCACTAAAATAAATAAACACTCGCATCACTAAAATAAACACACACTCGCATAAGTAGTATAGCAGGAAGGAATTGGTTAGTATTTAGGCGCAAATTAACAAAGATATATAGTAGGCGCATTTCGCGCCTAATGTACACGAGAGACAGGGGCAGTTAACCATGACATTTCGTGACGGGATGTTGACCTCTAGTCCCGGTAACCCCGGAAGTGACCTGTTTATGTCTGCTTTGTGCTGACTTTGGCGTCCTTCATGTACTTGCTCGATAGTGATAGGTTAGTAGATTATACATGACCTCGGGGCGGATCGCGTGTTGGCGGGTGACCCCTCGGGGATTATCTCGAGTGTTTTCGGACAACGTGCTATCGGATCGGGGATTAGTTCGATTCGGTGTGACGCTATCGCGCCAGGTAGACGTTAGAAAATATTTATAGCTATGTAGTTGGGTGTCTGCTTAACGTTGTACCATAAATGAAGCATAAGGGTGAAACAGTTAGAGATTACTGGCTAGTCTAAGCTGGTAGTGTAAATATGTTCCTCGGTGTTAGTGGTTCGCTATCTCTCTCTCTCTCTCTCTCTCTCTCGCCCCCTCTCTCTCTCTCTCTCTCTCTACTATTCCAGCCTAGATTTCCCTCCATTGAAACACTTACTCATTCTCTCCATTTATCCCTATCATCGCGCCTTCCTTCTCTCTCTCTCTCTCTCTCTCGCTTTCTCCCCTATCCTCTCTTAGACTTCTAACCTATCAGTCCACCCTCCGCCTCTCCCTTTAGCTCCCCCGCCCTCCCTCATATTTTTAGCGTCCCTCCTATTGTAACACTTGATTATTCTCACCATTAATACATAGCATCTCGCCTTCTTTCTCATAGGCTTCTCTCTCTCGCTCTCTCTCTCTCTCGCTTCTAACCCCTACTAGACTTCTCTCCTACCATTCCACCTTTCTTCCTCTCTCTCTCTCTCTCTCTCTCTCTCTTTACCTCGCCTAGCGTTCCGCCTTCATTCGTATTTTTACCTTACCACCAGTGTAACACATTAATAACATTGAATATCAATTACAAAAAGACTTGAAATATCTACTTTTTAAAGAACCAATAAGATAAACATATGAAAAACGAAGGAATAATACACTCGACAAGGCTTAACAGACGTACTTTATACACATCACCATTAATACGACTGAAATTCCTTTAATGATAACCTATCACATCGTTATGAGCTAAGAGAAAAACAGAAAAAAAAATTCAACTTACACCGTAAAATATTCCACTACAACACAGACCGCTAGACTGAACAGTACTATGAAAATAAACGTCCGTGAATCAAGCGCGCTTATAGCACGAAGTCTCACATCCGACTAGTTTAAATATAATCTGGTAAATAAAATTTGGACGACACTATTCCACCCTCGACTAACAGCTAGGTTAACCAATCAGAGAAGAAGATTTCTATCGGACACCCATCAACGAAATGACTGACCTCTGGATTAACTAATCAGAGAAGAGGATTACTGTTATCGTGATAACTGACCTCATTTTCAACTTGAAGTGCTGTCGAGTCTGATGCATGGGTTACTTTAAATCGATTCGACCCCTGATACAATCCACCTAGCGGGTCAATGGTGGGGGAAATAATACAAGTGGCGGGTTACTTGAACGCGTTTTGACCCCTGATACAATACCAGGAGTTCCATGACAGTTATAAGTAGTTGGATACAACGAGCAGGAAGTTATAATCAAGGTCCCAAATGTTGGACCAAATCACTAAGATTTTACCGCCAGAACACACAAATTTAGGCTCATATTAAAAAAGTCGACCTTAAAACCATACAAATCTACTCCCATACCCATAAAAGTTAGACACATCAAACAGATAATTACTTCCAAACTCCAAAAAGTTAGACCAAATCACGCCTCGATCGTTCTCTAACATTGCCACGATCGTTCTTTAACACTGCCTCCAGCGTTCTTCGATCGTTCTCTAACATTACCTCGAGCGTTCTCTAACATTGCCTCGATCGTTCTCTAACATTTCCTCGAGCGTTCTCTAATATTGCCACGATCGTTCTTTAACATTGCCTCCAGCGTTCTCTTCACAAGTTTCGGAAGGGAACCATTTGTCGTACTGGGAGAAAAACTCGTTTACCCTATCCCTTTTAACGACCCCTTCTAATGATGACTCGCTGAGTGCCAAGTACAGACTATCTGTATCCATTTCACAGAGTTGAAAGTCGGACCTCTCTACGAATCTATCCAGGAAGTCATAGTAAAATTCCAACATTCGCAATTTGGCGTACTGGTAGACGAAAAAACCAATCTGTGAAGGAAGATCCCACAGGATACTTCGTTTTCCAAGCGACACCTCATACAGGTCTTCACCGATAGGCGTCATGGTTTTAAACAGGGGGTTATTTACCAACTTTGTTGTATTGGCCCCCTCTTTAACATAAGTCACGTTCACATGTTTCCCCAAATTCGTCAAGGTCTTCCCATAGGCCGAGAAAAATATTACCACCAGATCACAAAAATGTAGGCAGAAACCTAGGAGGCAAGGTCAGAAACCTAGGAGACAAGGTCAGAAACCTAGGAGGCAAGGGCAGAAACCAAAGAGGCAAGGGCAGAAACCTAGGAGACACGGGCAGAAACCTAAGAGGCAAGGGCAGAAACCTAAGAGGCAAAGACAGAAACCTAGGAGGCAAGGTCAGAAACCTAGGAGGCAAGGGCAGAAACCTAGGAGGCAAGGGCAGAAACCTAAGAGGCAAAGACAGAAACCTAGGAGGCAAGGTCAGAAACCTAGGAGGCAAGGGCAGAAACCTAGGAGGCAAGGGCAGAAACCTAGGAGACAAGGACAGAAACCTAGGAGGCACTGGCAGAAACCTAGGAGGCAAGGGCAGAAACCTAAGAAGCAAGGGCAGAAACCTAAGAGGCAAAGACAGAAACCTAGGAGGCAAGGGCAGAAACCTAGGAGGCAAGGACAGGAACCTAGGAGGCAAGGGCAGAAACCTAGGAGGCAAGGACAGAAACCTAGGAGGCAAGGACAGAAATCTAGGAGGCAATGGCAGAAACCTAAGAGGCAAGGACAGAAAACTAGGAAGCAAAGGCTGAAAAACACTCGTACTGACTAAGGCTTCCAAGGTGTATTTGATTGTCTCCCTATTTTTGTCTGTATAACCTAATATATCACTTTCATTTAATCTATCGATAAACGTTTCAAAGTCATTTCTGTTGTTAACTAACAAGGGTTTGTCTAACCCTGTCGCGTTAAATTGACCTTGTGTGTGAAAGTAACGCAGCCCCTGTGTCTCTCTATGTCTTAAAACTAGATGATGACTATAATTTTAGGTTACACAAATAACACGTGGATACTAAAAAAACCAACTTTTCGAAAATAGGTTACTAAAGTAACATTAAAGATCTAAGATAACACTTACTTTTATGTGTTTGAAGGTACGAGACACATCCATCGTCAACAACTGTAAGCGTATGTCTGATTACAAGCTTCTCAGATATATACACTTGAAACCCTAGAGGTGTTACTAAAAATAGAACTGACCTCTGAGGCAATACCGGATGTGTTACTAAAAAGATTTTGAGTTTACCCCCTGATAATTTTTTAGGGATACGCCCATGAAATCGGTAAAAATCGTAAATTTTCACTCTAGGCATACCCAAACTCTATTTTAGACATCCCCATTGCAAAAATTTACATTAAAAACCACTTTTAGGATTTTACCCCCTTATCATTTTTTGAGGGTTACGCCCATGGAATCGATCAAAAGCGTTAATTTAGCACGCAGGCTTACCTAAAACTTTATTTTAGACATCCCCACACCAAAAATTTACTTAAAAATCACTTTTGAATTGTTACCCCCTTACCATTTTTTAGGGTTACGCCCATGGAATTGATAAAAATCGTAAATTTAGCACGTAGGCATACCTAAATCTTTATTTTAGACATCCCCATACCAAAAATTTACTTAAAAATCACTTTTGAAATTGTAACCCCTCTTACCATTTTTTAGGGTTACGCCCCTGAAATCGATAAAAAATTGAAATATAACCTCAAGGCATACCCCAAACATAATATTTGACACCCCTACATATCAAACTCCATCAAAAAATCAACAAAAACTAGTAGTGGTATAGTGGTTTATGAGCCGTTCATACTACGCAGATGTACGGTGCAGCACGTGCAATCGATAAAAAAATTGAAATATAACATCAAGGCATACCCCAAACATAATATTTGACAACCCTACATATCAAATTCCAACAAAAAAACAACAAAAAAACTAGTAGTGGTAAAGTGTTTTTGAGCCGTGCATACTACGCAGATGTACGGTGCAGCACGTGCAATCGATAAAAAAAATGAAATATAACCTCAAGGCCTACCCCAAACATAATTTTTGACACCCCTACATATCAAATTCCAACAAAAAAGCAACAAAAATAGTAGTAAGGAAGGGTGTTTTTAGCCGTGCATACTACGCGGATGTATGTTGCTAAATGCACAAAGAAAAATGTTGAAATCCTTACTCAAAACACCCTTCCTTACTACTATTTTTTGTTGTTTTTTTGTTGGAATTTGATATGTAGGGGGGTCAAATATTATGTTTGGGGTATGCCTTGATGTTATATTTCAATTTTTTTATCGATTGCACGTGCTGCACCGTACATCTGCGTAGTATGAACGGCTCAAAAACCACTATACCACTACTAGTTTTTGTTGATTTTTTGATGGAGTTTGATATGTAGGGGTGTCAAATATTATGTTTGGGGTATGCCTTGAGGTTATATTTCAATTTTTTTATCGATTTCAGGGGCGTAACCCTAAAAATGGTAAGGGGGGTTACAATTTCAAAAGTGATTTTTAAGTAAATTTTTGGTATTGGGATGTGTAAAATAAAGTTTTAGGTAAGCCTACGTGCTAAATTTACGATTTTTATCAATTCCATGGGCGTAACCCTAAAAAATGGTAAGGGGGTAACAATTTCAAAAGTGATTTTTAAGTAAATTTTGGTGTGGGGATGTCTAAAATAAAGTTTTAGGTAAGCCTGCGTGCTAAATTAACGCTTTTTATCGATTCCATGGGCGTAACCCTCAAAAAATTATAAGGGGGTAAAATCCTAAAAGTGGTTTTTAATGTAAATTTTTGCAATGGGGATGTCTAAAATAGAGTTTGGGGTATGCCTAGAGTGAAAATTTACGATTTTTACCGATTTCATGGGCGTATCCCTAAAAAATGATCAGGGGGTAAACTCAAAATCTTTTTAGTAACACATCCGGTATTGCCTCAGAGGTCAGTTCTATTTTTAGTAACACCTCTAGGGTTTCAAGTGTATATATCTGAGAAGCTTGTAATCAGACATACGCTTACAGTTGTTGACGATGGATGTGTCTCGTACCTTCAAACACATAAAAGTGTTATCTTAGATCTTTAATGTTATAGTATGTTACTTTAGTAACCTATTTTCGAAAAGTTGGTTTTTTTAGTATCCACGTGTTATTTGTGTAACCTAAAATTATAGTCATCATCTAGTTTTAAGACATAGAGAGACACAGGGGCTGCGTTACTTTCACACACAAGCTCAAATAACGCGACAGGGTTAGACAAACCCTTGTTAGTTAACAACAGAAATGACTTTGAAACGTTTATCGATAGATTAAATGAAAGTGATATACATGTATTAGGTTATACAGACAAAAATAGGGAGACAATCAAATACACATTGGAAGCCTTAGTCAGTACGAGTGTTTTTCAGCCTTTGCTTCCTAGTTTTCTGTCCTTGCCTCTTAGGTTTCTGCCATTGCCTCCTAGATTTCTGTCCTTGCCTCCTAGGTTTCTGTCCTTGCCTCCTAGGTTTCTGCCCTTGCCTCCTAGGTTTCTGTCCTTGCCTCCTAGGTTTCTGCCCTTGCCTCCTAGGTTTCTGTCTTTGCCTCTTAGGTTTCTGCCCTTGCCTCTTAGGTTTCTGCCCTTGCCTCCTAGGTTTCTGCCCTTGCCTCCTAGGTTTCTGCCCTTGCCTCCTAGGTTCCTGTCCTTGCCTCCTAGGTTTCTGCCCTTGCCTCCTAGGTATCTGTCTTTGCCTCTTAGGTTTCTGCCCTTGCTTCTTAGGTTTCTGCCCTTGCCTCCTAGGTTTCTGCCAGTGCCTCCTAGGTTTCTGTCCTTGTCTCCTAGGTTTCTGCCCTTGCCTCCTAGGTTTCTGCCCTTGCCTCCTAGGTTTCTGACCTTGCCTCCTAGGTTTCTGTCTTTGCCTCTTAGGTTTCTGCCCTTGCCTCCTAGGTTTCTGCCCTTGCCTCCTAGGTTTCTGACCTTGCCTCCTAGGTTTCTGTCTTTGCCTCTTAGGTTTCTGCCCTTGCCTCTTAGGTTTCTGCCCGTGTCTCCTAGGTTTCTGCCCTTGCCTCTTTGGTTTCTGCCCTTGCCTCCTAGGTTTCTGACCTTGTCTCCTAGGTTTCTGACCTTGCCTCCTAGGTTTCTGCCTACATTTTTGTGATCTGGTGGTAATATTTTTCTCGGCCTATGGGAAGACCTTGACGAATTTGGGGAAACATGTGGACGTGACCTATGTTAAAGAGGGGGCCAATACAACAAAGTTGGTAAATAACCCCCTGTTTAAAACCATGACGCCTATCGGTGAAGACCTGTATGAGGTGTCGCTTGGAAAACGAAGTATCCTGTGGGATCTTCCTTCACAGATTGGTTTTTTCGTCTACCAGTACGCCAAATTGCGAATGTTGGAATTTTACTATGACTTCCTGGATAGATTCGTAGAGAGGTCCGACTTTCAACTCTGTGAAATGGATACAGATAGTCTGTACTTGGCACTCAGCGAGTCATCATTAGAAGGGGTCGTTAAAAGGGATAGGGTAAACGAGTTTTTCTCCCAGTACGACAAATGGTTCCCTTCCGAAACTTGTGAAGAGAACGCTGGAGGCAATGTTAAAGAACGATCGTGGCAATGTTAGAGAACGCTCGAGGAAATGTTAGAGAACGATCGAGGCAATGTTAGAGAACGCTCGAGGTAATGTTAGAGAACGATCGAAGAACGCTGGAGGCAGTGTTAAAGAACAATCGTGGCAATGTTAGAGAACGATCGAGGCGTGATTTGGTCTAACTTTTTGGAGTTTGGAAGTAATTATCTGTTTGATGTGTCTAACTTTTATGGGTATGGGAGTAGATTTGTATGGTTTTAAGGTCGACTTTTTGAATATGAGCATAAATTTGTGTGTTCTGGCGGTAAAATCTTAGTGATTTGGTCCAACATTTGGGACCTTGAATATAATTTCCTGCTCGTTGTATCCAACTATTTATAACTGTCATGGAACTCCTGGTATTGTATCAGGGGTCAAAACGCGTTCAAGTAACCCGCCACTTGTATTATTTCCCCCACCATTGACCCGCTAGGTGGATTGTATCAGGGGCCGAATCGATTTAAAGTAACCCATGCATCAGACTCGACAGCACTTCACGTTGAAAATGAGGTCAGTTATCACGATAACAGTAATCCTCTTCTCTGATTAGTTAATCCAGAGGTCAGTCATTTCATTGATGGGTGTCCGATAGAAATCTTCTTCTCTGATTGGTTAACCTAGCTGTTAGTCGAGGGTGGAATAGTGTCGTCCAAATTTTATTTACCAGATTATATTTAAACTAGTCGGATGTGAGACTTCGTGTTATAAGCGCGCTTGATTCACGGACGTTTATTTTCATAGTACTGTTCAGTCTAGCGGTCTGTGTTGTAGTGGAATATTTTACGGTGTAAGTTGAATTTTTTTTTCTGTTTTTCTCTTAGCTCATAACGATGTGATAGGTTATCATTAAAGGAATTTCAGTCGTATTAATGGTGATGTGTATAAAGTACGTCTGTTAAGCCTTGTCGAGTGTATTATTCCTTCGTTTTTCATATGTTTATCCTATTGGTTCTTTAAAAAGTAGATATTTCAAGTCTTTTTGTAATTGATATTCAATGTTATTAATGTGTTACACTGGTGGTAAGGTAAAAATACGAATGAAGGCGGAACGCTAGGCGAGGTAAAGAGAGAGAGAGAGAGAGAGAGAGAGAGAGAAGAGATAGGAAGAAAGGTGGAATGGTAGGAGAGAAGTCTAGTAGGGGTTAGAAGCGAGAGAGAGAGAGAGCGAGAGAGAGAAGCCTATGAGAAAGAAGGCGAGATGCTATGTATTAATGGTGAGAATAATCAAGTGTTACAATAGGAGGGACGCTAAAAATATGAGGGAGGGCGGGGGAGCTAAAGGGAGAGGCGGAGGGTGGACTGATAGGTTAGAAGTCTAAGAGAGGATAGGGGAGAAAGCGAGAGAGAGAGAGAGAGAGAGAGAGAAGGAAGGCGCGATGATAGGGATAAATGGAGAGAATGAGTAAGTGTTTCAATGGAGGGAAATCTAGGCTGGAATAGTAGAGAGAGAGAGAGAGAGAAGAAGAGAGAGAGAGAGAGAGAAAAAGAGAGAGAGAGATAGCGAACCACTAACACCGAGGAACATATTTACACTACCAGCTTAGACTAGCCAGTAATCTCTAACTGTTTCACCCTTATGCTTCATTTATGGTACAACGTTAAGCAGACACCCAACTACATAGCTATAAATATTTTCTAACGTCTACCTGGCGCGATAGCGTCACACCGAATCGAACTAATCCCCGATCCGATAGCACGTTGTCCGAAAACACTCGAGATAATCCCCGAGGGGTTACCCGCCAACACGCGATCCGCCCCGAGGTCATGTATAATCTACTAACCTATCACTATCGAGCAAGTACATGAAGGACGCCAAAGTCAGCACAAAGCAGACATAAACAGGTCACTTCCGGGGTCACCGGGACTAGAGGTCAACATCCCGTCACGAAATGTCATGGTTAACTCCCCCTGTCTCTCGTGTACATTAGGCGCGAAATGCGCCTACTATATATCTTTGTTAATTTGCGCCTAAATACTAACCAGTTCCTTCCTGCTATACTACTCGCATAACTTGCATCACAAAAGCAAATAAACACTCACATCACTAAAATAAAAAAAAACACTCACATCACTTGGATCACAAAAACAAATAAACACTCACATCACTTGCATAAAAAAACAAATAAACACTCACATCACTTGGATCACTAAAACAAATAAACACTCACATCACTTGGATCACAGAAACAAATAAACACTCACATCACTAAAATACAAAAAAAAACACTCACATCACTTGGATCACAAACACAAATAAACACTCACATCACTTGCATAAAAAACAAATAAACACTCACATTACTTGGATAAAAAAAACAAATAAACAATCACATCACTAAAATACAAAAAAACACTCACATCACTTGGATCACAAACACAAATAAACACTCACTTCACTTGGATCACAAAAACCAATAAACACTCACATCACTTGGATCACAAAAACAAATAAACAATCACATCACTAAAATACAAAAAACACTCACATCACTTGGATCACAAACACAAATAAACACTCACTTCACTTGGATCACAAAAACCAATAAACACTCACATCACTTGGACCACAAAAACAAATAAACAATCACATCACTAAAATACAAAAAACACTCACATCACTTGGATCACAAACACAAATAAACACTCACTTCACTTGGATCACAAAAACAAATAAACACTCGCATCACTTGGGTCACTGAAACAGATAAACACTCGCATCACTTGGATCACCAAAACAGATAAACACTCACATCACTTGGATCACTAAAATAAAAATAAAACACTAACATCACTTGGATCACTATAACAAATAAACATTGACATCACTTGAATCACTAAAGCAA
Organism: Megaustenia siamemsis; assembly: GCA_032433765.1. Lineage (NCBI taxonomy): Eukaryota > Metazoa > Mollusca > Gastropoda > Stylommatophora > Ariophantidae > Megaustenia > Megaustenia siamemsis. The sequence goes on from JAVIAB010000102.1 coordinate 12,199,951, forward strand.
ATAAACACATCACAAAAAAAAAAAATGAACAGACTAATCACTTGGACAACTCCGCTCTGTGGTACAGCACTCTCTGAACCCTTCCATTATTTGAACGTCAGTAAAAATCCCTCACAACACTAGAACCAAAATACCAATTGAATCCTCACAACACTAGAACCAAAATACCAATTGAACCCTCACAACACTAGAACCAAAATACCAATCGAATCCTCACAACACTAGAACCAAAATACCAATTGAATCCTCACAACACTAGAACCAAAATACCAATCGAATCCTCACAACACTAGAACCAAAATACCAATTGAATCCTCACAACACTAGAACCAAAATACCAATTGAAACCTCACAACACTAGAACCAAAATACCAATTGAATCCTCACAACACTAGAACCAAAATACCAATTGAAACCTCACAACACTAGAACCAAAGTACCAATTGAATCATCACAACACTAGAACCAAAATACCAATTGAACCCTCACAAAACTAGAACCAAAATACCAATTGAACCCTCACAACACTAGAACCAAAATACCAATTGAATCCTCACAACACTAGAACCAAAATACCAATTGAACCCTCACAACACTAGAACCAAAATACCAATTGAACCCTCACAACACTAGAACCAAAATACCAATTGAATCCTCACAACACTAGAACCAAAATACCAATTGAACCCTCACAACACTAGAACCAAAATACCAATTGAACCCTCACAACACTAGAACCAAAATACCAATTGAACCCTCACAACACTAGAACCAAAATACCAATTGAACCCTCACAACACTAGAACCAAAATACCAATTGAACCCTCACAACACTAGAACCAAAATACAACCTCCATGACAACAGAACCAATAACACCAGCTGGACCCTCACAACACTTAAACCACAACACCAACTGGACCCTCACAACACTTAAACCACAACACCAACTGGACCCTCACAACACTTAAACCACAACACCAACTGGACCCTCACAACACTTAAACCACAACACCAACTGGACCCTCACAACACTTAAACCACAACACCAACTGGACCCTCACAACACTTAAACCACAACACCAACTGGACCCTCACAACACTTAAACCACAACACCAACTGGACCCTCACAACACTTAAACCACAACACCAACTGGACCCTCACAACACTTAAACCACAACACCAACTGGACCCTCACAACACTTAAACCACAACACCAACTCGACCCCTCACATTAAGTAAACAACACCAACTAATCCTTCACATTAAACCACAACACTGAGGGACTGGTTGGTCTCGAGGCAAGACGCCAGTCTCGAGACAGAGAGGTTGTGGGTTCTAATCCTGGCTGCACCAGTTGGGATTTTTATTTGTGATTTCTCTCTGCGGCAACCATCCCTGGTCTCAGCAGCAAGGTCCGGCTTGAAACGTGAATTACTCAGGGACGGACAAAAAATATGAGTACCTCCGTAGACGCATGTGCGACGAGGGACCCCTGTGTACACGGCTGTCAGGAAAAAAACAAAAAAAAAAAAAAAAAAAAAAACGGATTAACACGCCAAATTCAGTTTCTAGTCTCTAGGGACTTCGCGCAAAGAAACAAAACCACAACGCCAAATGAACTCTCTTATCACTTGAACCACAAACCCGACTGAACTCCCTAATCACGTGAACCACAACACCAAATGAACCCTCGTATCATGTGAACCACAACACCAGTTGAGCCCTCGTATCATGTGAACCACAACACCAACTGAACCCTCGTATCATGTGAACCACAACACCAACTGAACCCTCGTATCATATGAACCACAACACCAGCTGAGCCCTCGTATCACGTGAACCACAAAACCAACTGAGCCCTCGTATCATGTGAACCACAACACCAACTGAACCCTCGTATCATATGAACCACAACACCAACTGAAGCATCGTATCATGTTAACCACAAAACCAACTGAACCCTCGTATCATGTGAACCACAACACCAACTGAACCCTCGTATCATGTGAACCACAAAACCAACTGAGCCCTCGTATCATGTGAACCACAACACCAAATGAACCATCGTATCATGTTAACCACAAAACCAACTGAGCCCTCGTATCATGTTAACCACAACACCAACTGAGCCCTCGTATCATGTGAACCACAACAACAGCTGAGCCCTCGTATCATGTGAACCACAACACCAACTGAGCCCTCGTATCATGTGAACCACAACACCAACTGAACCCTCGTATCATATGAACCACAACACCAACTGAACCCTCGTATCATATGAACCACAATACCAACAGAACCCTCGTATCATATGAACCACAATACCAACAGAACCCTCGTATCATATGAACCACAATACCAACTGAACCCTCGTATCATATGAACCACAATACCAACTGAACCCTCGTATCATATGAACCACAATACCAACTGAACCCTCGTATCATATGAACCACAATACCAACAGAACCCGTCACAACAAAACAGCAACCTCCCATACACAAACATAAACAATCAACTGTCTGTCAATGACCTAATTTTCTGTCAACATTTTCCCAGAAACAGACATAAACAACCTCTACTCGGAATTTAAATCCATCAATTATATGAATGCTCACTTCCGCATTCTCCTTCTCACCATCCCTCATTCCCTTAGCGTGACGGCAATGACGGGAAAATGTGACTGACAGGCCAGGGCGACCACTAATTGCGTTACCCTGATGAGCTGCACAACTCCCATATGGCTCGACGCCAAATATCACTTAACAATTAAGTCAGCTATTTCCTTTCTCTTTATAAATCAAGAATACATTATAAATAGGGGGTTGGGGGGACACAACGGCATGAAGATAAAAATGAAACGTTGAATTGAGAGAAATATTAAGTAAGGAGAAATAATAATCATCATCTTGTGCCGACCTCGTATCGAAGCCTGGCTATCATAAAGCCAATGTTCATTTTCACCCCGATTCTTGCCTTGACAGTGAACGCTATGTTTTCTTGTCCGCCCCTTGGTGTTGTCAGTATACTTTTCCACATGGAAGATAACTTTCAGTAGGTTATGCGTTTCTTTATTTCTCTTAATATGTTCGTCTTGTTAGAGTTGTGCTCAAACTATCACAGATTTGCTGAAGAGGTGATCTGAGCAGTTATGGACTTGTTCCACGTTAGAAGACAAACATCCGACGACTTAATCTAAACTAATAATGACACTGTGATTTTCCAGACATGTCGTAAGAGGCGACTAAGAAGGTTTATCGATGGCTTGGCAAGCTGTCACTGTAAAAAAGTATTGTTACGGAAATAGAGCAGTGATTTCTGCTATATGTGTCATTTTGGCACGCAAGGTTTCTGTTTTTGAGATTGTGGTTCTGCCCTATGTGCCGTCTTCGGCTCGAAAGGACAATAGATAGACAGACAGACAGACAGACAGGCAGGCAGGCAAGCAGGCAGGCAGACAGACAAACAGACAGATAGATAGATAAGATAGGATAGGATAGATAGGATAGATAGGATAGATAGGATAGACAGACAGACAGAGAGATAGATAGTACCTAAACTAAAAAAGACTAAGCTGCTTAGCTTCAGCCAACAACTTGGGACACAACATTTTGTTTATTGTTTCGCCATACTGATGAAGTCCTGTGGCTGAAACGTTTATTATTTTCTAATGTCCTTTTTTTTAAACAGCAAAGGTGGTACATACAATTTTTTATTTATTTCCCCCCAGCCTTTCATCCAGTTTTTTTTTTTGGCCACTTACACCGTAGGCAAGATGGCCGTACACCAAAAGATATACTTATGGAGCAGATGGCCGAAGAACTATGGGGTAACCACAGATTCCGATTTATAGACGTATGTAAACGTGGCATGAAGACTGACCATAAACCCTGCAACCTAGAAAGAGACAGGTGCAGACCACAATCTTTGGAAACACACTCTACCAAACTCCAACTCAAACAAGAAGCAGACAGATTCATAGAAAATAAAGAGAATACACGGCGAAAGAAAAGACAAAAATATCTGCTAGGGCTGTAAAATGCGGTCAACTATGAATGACGGAGGCTACACGACATCATATGTTTGTGATTATAGCCACTTTCAGTGGTCAAGGGGTCATATGGGGTTAAGGACGCTCATCCAGCGAGCTGAGTGTGGTCAGTGACCCACAGCTGACAACAACCTGACCAAGACTCTGCTCCACATCCCAGCGGTGACCCTGGATTCAGGCTATTCGGTCTGGTCGAGCGATTAGGGATCGAAGAGAAAGGGCAGACAATCCTATATTTTAAAAAAAAATGTCGTGCTGAAGTCGGATGTATTGGGACGAAAGACGCAAATAAACCACAGCACAATGCATCTACGCCCACTTAGCGTCCTTTTAAGAACGGATATTGAAGACAACTAAACATTCCTTTAGTAGGCAAAAGATGAACGCCAGAAGGAAAGAATATGAATGTTTGAGAAGAACATAGAAGACATCATGAACAATGACATCACTTAACAGATTACATGTTTTCAGATGAATTATGAGAATATATTTGCAAAACAAAGCTGAAAAGATTTGCTCAACAGCTGTAGCCATGAATGGATAATCACACAGTAATAAAAAGGAGGAGACGAAGTTGAACAGGTCGTGTACTCAGAGGAGATTCAGAAATAATCACAAGAACTACCAGGCAGTGGAATAGCAGGTAACACATGAGAGAGTTCAATAGGGCAAACTGGGGAAAACTTCATTAGGTGCTGAATAAGGGCAAGACTGATTACAGGCAAGACTGGTTATAGGCAAGATTGATTATGGGCAAGACTGATTATAGGCAAGACTGTTTATGGGCAAGACTGTTTATAGGCAAGACTGTTTATGGGTGAGACTGTTGATGAGCAAGCATGTTTATGGGTGAGACTGTTTATGGACAAGACTGTTGATGAGCAAGCCTGTTTATGGGCGAGACTGTTGATGAGCAAGTCTGTTTATGGGCGAGACTGTTGATGAGCAAGCCTGTTTATGGGCGAGACTGTTTATGGGTGAGACTGTTTATGGGCGAGACTGTTGATGAGCAAGCCTGTTTATGGGCGAGACTGTTTATGGGTGAGACTGTTTATGGGCGAGACTGTTGATGAGCAAGCCTGTTTATGGGTGAGACTGTTTATGGGCGAGACTGTTGATGAGCAAGCCTGTTTATGGGCGAGACTGTTGATGAGCGAGACTGTTGATGAGCAAGCCTGTTTACGGGCGAGACTGTTTATGGGCGAGACTGTTGATGAGCAAGACTGTTTATGGGTGAGACTGTTTATGGTCGAGACTGTTGATGAGCAAGCCTGTTGATGAGCAAGACTGTTTACGGGCGAGACTGTTTATGGGCGAGACTGTTGATGAGCAAACCTCGTAATTGTTACAGCAGAAATGTTCTATAAATAGCACTCGTTTACACACTTCGCTGGCATTACCTTGGCGGGAAGATGTGACTGACAGGCTAGGGCGACCACTAATTACATTACACTGATGACTTCGACAGCTCCCATATGATTTGACGTCAACCACCACAGGCCAATTAAATCAACTTTTCAATTTTGGGGGAAAAAATAAAATGCTGAAGAGGAAGAATTTATGTAACGAGAAATAATCATCATCGTGTGCTGTCTTCGGATCGAAGGTTGGCTATCACGGAACGCTACATCACCCTGCCTCTTGCTTTAATGGTGTACGCTGTTACAGGTTTTGCTCTCTAATTCTAGAAGCTATCAGCTAGTTTTGTTCGGCCTCTTTTGTGTACCTTGTATTTTCCTCTTCGAGATGACTTCCCGTTGGTTATTGTGTCTCTTACACTTTTCCAGTTGGTTATTGTGTCTCTTACACTTTTCCAGTTGGTTATTGTGTCTCTTACACTTTTCCAGTTGGTTATTGTGTCTCTTACACTTTTCCAGTTGGTTATTGTGTCTCTTACACTTTTCCAGTTGGTTATTGTGTCTCTTACACTTTTCCAGTTGGTTATTGTGTCTCTTACACTTTTCCGGTTGGTTATTGTGTCTCTTACACTTTTCCAGTTGGTTATTGTGTCTCTTACACTTTTCCAGTTGGTTATTGTGTCTCTTACACTTTTCCAGTTGGTTATTGTGTCTCTTACACTTTTCCAGTTGGTTATTGTGTCTCTTACACTTTTCCAGTTGGTTATTGTGTCTCTTACACTTTTCCAGTTGGCTATTGTGTCTCTTACACTTTTCCAGTTGGTTATTGTGTCTCTTACACTTTTCCAGTTGGCTATTGTGTCTCTTACACTTTTCCAGTTGGTTATTGTGTCTCTTACACTTTTCCAGTTGGTTATTGTGTCTCTTACACTTTTTCAGTTGGTTATTGTGTCTCTTACACTTTTCCAGTTGGCTATTGTGTCTCTTACACTTTTCCGGTTGGTTATTGTGTCTCTTACACTTTTCCAGTTGGCTATTGTGTCTCTTACACTTTTCCAGTTGGTTATTGTGTCTCTTACACTTTTCCAGTTGGTTATTGTGTCTCTTACACTTTTCCAGTTGGTTATTGTGTCTCTTACACTTTTCCAGTTGGTTATTGTGTCTCTTACACTTTTCCAGTTGGCTATTGTGTCTCTTAACGAATTCTAAGAAAAAAATATTTGCGTTGTTCGAGTTGTGTTAAACAGCTCCCTCCCTCCCTTCCTACCCCTCACTCCTTCCACTCTTTCCTTCCTTCCTTCCTCCTTCCCTCCCTTCCTTCCTTCAACTATTTGAAAGCCACATTGTTTTCTTCCCTACCCACCCAATTATTCCCATCCTTCTATAAATCCACATTTCAAGAGCTTCTGTTTTCTTATTTAGTGCGTTCTTTATATACAGAAGTGTAAATAACTGGATGAACAGAAGACCCTTACAGAAGCCAGTACTGTGGTACCAGGAACCAAAGGTCTCATCAATGACCAGGAACAGAAGACCCTTACAGAAGCCAGTACTGTGGTACCAGGAACCAAAGGTCTCATCGATGACCAGGAACAGAAGACCCTTACAGAAGCCAGCACTGTGATACCAGGAACCAAAGGTCTCATCGATGACCAGGAACAGAAGACCCTTACAGAAGCCAGTACTGTGGTACCAGGAACCAAAGGTCTCATCGATGACCAGGAACAGAAGACCCTTACAGAAGCCAGTACTGTGATACCAGGAACCAAAGGTCTCATCGATGACCAGAAACAGAAGACCCTTACAGAAGCCAGTACTGTGGTACCAGGAACCAAAGGTCTCATCGATGACCAGGAACAGAAGACCCTTACAGAAGCCAGTACTGTGGTACCAGGAACCAAAGGTCTCATCGATGACCAGGAACAGAAGACCCTTACAGAAGCCAGTACTGTGGTACCAGGAACCAAAGGTCTCATCGATGACCAGGAACAGAAGACCCTTACAGAAGCCAGTACTGTGGTACCAGAAACCAAAGGTCTCATCGATGACCAGGACAGCAGAAGATGGGCACATGATCACGTGACAAGAAATAACCAGATAATAAAAACGTAATTCTTCAAATGGGAAATAACAGGAAAAAATAAACAGTCCCACCGCGAGAGACATTTCGAAGAACACTGATAAGAGAGACAAGGACAGCAGACATCAACCTCTCAGTGAAATTGAAAAGCTCCCCCCCCCCTTTTCCCTTATGGCAACATGTTTTGTCTTGGTGGTTTTGCCAACTTCTTGGCGAGGCACGATCCGCTCAACCACAGACTGTGTCTTCTAGGTTACATTAGACCGCAGTTGCCAACCAAAAATGAAAAGGGAAATCTAATTTTGGCCTGGGGCTCATGCGCAGACGACCGGAAGTCAACTGAAATGGCCTGCGCTGAGGAACAATTATTGTGCATATTTCATGGCCATGTATAGTGTGACGTCAGCTGGCACTAGAAGGACGCAATTAATGTCCTGGTTTCTTCTTTTTACCGTTCACCCATTAAGCAGACCATGATGCATTGCGGCGCTAGTTGACAGCAAAGTCAAGATATTTGCACCTTTCGGCTCGAGACATCCGTCTTCGACATTGGTAGATCTGCTTTACATTTTTTTTTTCCAAGACAGTGGCCACTATGGGCTACTCTTTTCAAATTTTAACTACCACTTGTTTTTTTTTAACGTGCGGGAGTGCACATGGGCCTCCTGTTTTTCGCCGTTTTCCGAGAGGACTAGACATCGAATCTTACTGCTCAAAGACCAGGAGAGGATAAAACATTCGAATTCGAAATTAAGTCCCATATCCTCTTAGAAGATTCGAACCCGGAACCTTGTTTTCTAGAAGCCGACGTCTTATTTTTGACCATCCAACCCCCTTGTCCTGGTTTGGTAAAGGTGCGAGACTTGAATCGGCGTCTTAGCACGCTAGTTTTTTTTTTTTTAACTCATATATGCTCGACCGCCTATCCAGAAGTGTTCGGAGACTCCTGTCTACGATGCCTCAAGCATCGTAACTCACGAGCGAGGTGTCATTCCTCTCCTAGTTTGTATCAACACGGGCGTCGTACGCCTGGCTGGGAACCGCTGACCAAGCAATCGACTGCCACAGACTGCAGTACATCTAAAACAAAACGGTAATTGTTACGCGCTCGCTTGTCATGTTCCTGATAACGGTTTCCTGGTCGAAAAGTCGATCCAGCATTTATTATCTTCAATTCCTCAACACTTTATTTGCTCTTCAGCTATTCATTTTTTAAACAGTTTCAAAAATGTCGTTTTTGTTGCTGTTTGCATACACTTTAAAAAAAATGTATAGTTAGCGAAGTCTAGCGACAGAATTTTGCGTCAACATCAATTTTTCATACTTTTTTCGTCACCAACAGCCATGTGTTCAGGTCGTGTCCTCGCCATACAGGCAGATATTATCCACTTTACAGATCATTTTGATTGTCTATCGTCGAGAGTTTTAACACTTTTGGGTAGATTTTTCCTTTCAATTTTGCCTGGGCAACAACCGCTTTGGGACTACTTGTTCCAGTTTATAAATGTCAAAGGGTCTTTAACGTGAGGACAGTGCATATGGAATCTCCTGTTTTCTGCCGCTATTCAAGAGGGCAAGACACCGTATCTCACTACACAAAGAGGGCTAGACATCGCATCTCACTACAGAGAGAGGGCTAGACATCGCATCTCACTACAGAGAGAGGGCTAGACATCGCATCTCACTACAGAGAGAGGGCTAGACATCGCATCTCACTACACAGAGAGGGCTAGACATCACATCTCACTACACAGAGAGGGCTAAACATCGCATCTCACTACACAGAGAGGGCTAGACATCACATCTCACTACACAGAGAGGGCTAGACATCACATCTCACTACACAGAGAGGGCTAGACATCACATCTCACTACACAGAGAGGGCTAGACATCACATCTCACTACACAGAGGGGGCTAGACATTGCATCCCACTACCTAGAGAGGGATAGACATCACATCTCACTACACAGAGAGGGCTAGACATCGCATCTCACTACACAGAGAGGGCTAGACATTGCATCCCACTACCTAGAGAGGGATAGACATCGGATCTCACTACCTAGTGAGGGATAAACATCGGATCTCACTACCTAGTGAGGGATAAACATCGGATCTCACTACTTAGAGAGGGATAAACATCGGATCTCACTACCTAGTGAGGGATAAACATCGGATCTCACTACGTAGAGAGGGATAAACATAGGATCTCACTACTTAGAGAGGGATAAAAATAGGATCTCACTACCCAGAGAGGGATAGACATCGGATCTCACTACCTAGAGAGGGATAGACATCGCATCTCACTACCCACAGAGGGATAGACATTGGATCTCACTACCCAGAAAAGGAGGAGAGGGAGGTGGTTAGGTCACGAAGAGATCACGATTTCGAAGTGAAAGATTCTCACCGCCTGAAATGAGATTCGAACCCGGGGCCTTTAATCCAGAGGCAGCGGATTTACCTCCATACCGCCGAGGCCCCCCGCCTTTCGTCTATTCTTTTTCCACAAAATATTATAACGTGGTTCATTTTTTGGTTTGAGGCCGTGGCAGACAAATAGTTACTGGCTGCTGGAGATAGGAGGAATCGTAACAGACAAGTAGTTAATGGTTACTGATGATAGAGGGAATCGTGACAGACAAATAGTTAGTGGCTACTGATGATAGGGGGAGACGTGACAGACAAATAGTTAGTGGCTACTGATGATAGAGGGAGCCGTGACAGACAAATAGTTAGTGGCTACTGATGATAGAGGGAGACGAGACAGACAAGTAGTTATTGGCTACTGAAGATAGGGGGAGACGTGACAGACAAATAGTTAATGGCTACTGATGATAGGGGAGACGTGACAAACAGTTAGTGGCTACTGATGATAGAGGTAGACGTGACAGACAAACAGTTAGTGAATTCTGATGATAGGGGTAGACGTGACAGACAAACAGTTAGTGGCTACTGATAATAGGGGAGACGTGACAAACAGTTAGTGGCTACTGATGATAGGGGAGACGTGACAAACAGTTAGTGGCTACTGATGATAGGGGAGACGTGACAAACAGTTAGTGGCTACTGATGATAGGGGAGACGTGACAAACAGTTAGTGGCTACTGATGATAGGGGAGACGTGACAAACAGTTAGTGGCTACTGATGATAGGGGGAGACGTGACAAACAGTTAGTGGCTACCGATGATAGGGGCAGACGTGACAAACAAACAGTTAGTGGCTACTGATGATAGGGGTAGACGTGACAGACACAGTTAGTGGCTACTGATGATAGGGGAGCCGTAGCAGACAAAAAGTTAGTGGCTACTGATGATAGGGGTAGACGTGAGAGACAAACAGTTAGTGGCTACTGATGATAGGGGAGACGTGGCAGACAAACAGATAGTGGCTACTGATGATAAGGGGAGAAGTGACAGACAAATAGTTAATGGCTACTGATGATAGGGCGAGACGTGACAGACATATAGTTATTGGCTACTGGTGATAGGGGGAGACGTGACAGACAAATAGTTAATGGCTACTGATGATAGAGGCAGACGTGACAGACAAACAGTTAGTGACTTCTGATGATAGGGGTAGACGTGACAGACAAACAATTAGTGGCTACTGATGATAGGGGAGACGTGACAGACAGTTAGTGGCTACTGATGATAGGGGGAGACGTGACAAACAGTTAGTGGCTACTGATGATAGGGGCAGACGTGACAGACAAACAGTTAGTGGCTACTGATGATAGGGGTAGCCGTGACAGACACAGTTAGTGGCTACCGATGATAGGGGAGCCGTGGCAGACAAAAAGTTAGTGGCTACTGATGATCGGGGTAGACGTGACAGACAAACAGTTAGTGGCTACTGATGATAGGGGAGACGTGGCAGACAAACAGTTAGTGGCTACTGATGATAAGGGGAGAAATGACAGACAAATAGTTAATGGCTACTGATGATAGGGCGAGACGTGACAGACATATAGTTATTGGCTACTGATGATAGAGGGAGACGTGACAGACAAATAGTTATTGGCTACTAATGATAGAGGGAACCGTGACAGACAAATAGTTATTGGCTACTGATGATAGGGGGAGACGTGACAGACAAATAGTTATTGGCTACTGATGATAGAGGGAACCGTGACAGACAAATAGTTATTGGCTACTGATGATAGAGGGAACCGTGACAGACAAATAGTTATTGGCTACTGATGATAGGGGGAGACGTGACAGACAAATAGTTATTGGCTACTGATGATAGGGGAGACGTGACAGACAAATAGTTATTGGATACTGATGATAGGGGGAGACGTGACAGACAAATAGCTATTGGCTACTGATGATAGGGGGAGACGTGACAGACATATAGTTATTGGCTACTGATGATATGGGGAGACGTGACAGACAAATAGTTATTGGCTACTGATGATAGAGGGAACCGTGACAGACAAATAGTTATTGGCTACTGATGATAGGGGGAGACGTGACAGACAAATAGCTATTGGCTACTGATGATAGGGGGAGACGTGACAGACAAATAGTTAGTGGCTACTGATGATAGGGGGAGACGTGACAGACAAACAATTAGTGGCTACTGATGATAGGGGTAGACGTGACAGACAAATATTTAGTGGCTACTGATGATAAAGGGAGCCGTGACAGACAAATAGTTAGTGGCTACTGATGATAAAGGGAGCCGTGACAGACAAATAGTTAGTGGCTACCTATGATAGGGGTAGACGTGACAGACAAATATTTAGTGGCTACTGATGATAAAGGGAGCCGTGAAAGACAAATAGTTAGTGGCTAATGATGATAGGGGTAGACGTGACAGACAAATAGTTAGTGGCTACTGATGATAGGGGTAGACGTGACAGACAAATAGTTAGTGGCTACCGATGATAAGAGCTTGGGTTTGATCTCCTACGAAATCCAGGTGCAACTAGCCGTAAATGAGTACCGGACTTTTCTTGTAAAGAAAGACGGCACTGGCGTAATATTGCCCGCATTACCCCCCCCCCCCCCCCCGACAAAACTGTTCGGTTTAAAATAAAATCTGTCCACTGAGACAATATTCCCTAACGCGACGTGACGAGATTATTTTCCTTTCTCTTATTTGTCTTCTATTCTTTGTTCGCTCGAATGGTTTCATTGTATCTAATGTTAAGAGATTATTATCAACATGGAACGAATTCGAAAATAGATGTCTAAGGAAAATACTTGGTGTAGGGTGGAACGAATTCAAAACAAGCGAGGAAATTAGAGAAATCGCCAATCAACCACTAATATCTTCAGTAATAAAGAAAAGACGATGGTCATATGTTGGACATGTGATGAAAAGAAATAACAACCGAATAACGAAGCAAGCCCTTATGTGGGAAACAGCAGGTAGGAGGAAAAGGGGCCGATCCAGAGAAACATTGAGAAGAGCATTGATGAGAGAGGCAAAGGCTGCAGGAATCGGCTCCATCAATGAGATTGAGATGCTTGCACAGAACAGGGAGAAAATGGCAAGATTTGATAAAAGATCTTTGCAAGGATTGAAACTACTAGAAAGAAAATTTAGAAAAAGTATCTCGGTCTATGCCCTATTGGCCGGCCACGGCTCGAAAGGTATATATATAGACAGACCAGACAGACAGGCAGACAGGCAGGCAGGCAGGCAGACAGGCAGGCAGACAGGCAGGCAGGCAGACAGACAGACAGATAGATTGGATGGATGGACGGACGGACGGACGGACGGACGGACGGACGGACGGACGGACAGACAGACAGACAGATAGATTGGATGGACGGACGGACGGACGGACGGACGGACGGACGGACGGACGGACGACGACGGACGGACGGACGGACGGACAGACAGACAGACAGACAGACAGACAGACAGACAGACAGATAGATAGATAGATAGATAGATAGATAGATAGATAGATAGATAGATAGATAGATAGATAGATAGATAGATAGATAGATTGTTAAGACTATCTATATTATTCGACAATACCCAACTCCTCTATTACTCAAGAATCTCCAACTCCTCTATTATTCGACAATCTCCAACTCCTCTATTACTCGACAATCTTCAACTCCTCTATTACTCGACAATCCCCAACTCCTCTATTACTCGACAATCCAACTCCTCTATTATTCGACAATCTCCAACTCCTCTATTACTCGACAATCTCCAACTCCTCTATTACTCGACAATCCAACTCCTCTATTATTCGACAATCTCCAACTCCTCTATTACTCGACAATCTCCAACTCCTCTATTACTCGACAATCCAACTCCTCTATTATTCGACAATCTCCAACTCCTCTATTACTCGACAATCTCCAACTCCTCTATTACTCGACAATCCCCAACTCCTCTATTACTCGACAATCCAACTCCTCTATTATTCGACAATCCACAACTCCTCTATTACTCGACAATCTCCAACTCCGCTATTACTCGACAATCTCCAACTCCTCTATAACTCGACAATCTCTAACTCCTCTATTATTCGACAATCCCCAACTCCTCTATTATTCGACAATCTCCAACTCCTCTATTATTCGACAATCTCCAACTCCTCTATTACTCGACAATCTCCAACTCCTCTATAACTCGACAATCTCTAACTCCTCTATTATTCGACAATCCCCAACTCCTCTATTATTCGACAATCCAACTCCTCTATTATTCGACAATCTCCAACTCCTCTATTACTCGACAATCTCAAACTCCTCTATTATTCGACAATCCAACTCCTCTATTATTCGACAATCCACAACTCCTCTATTATTCGACAATCCTCAACTCCTCTATTATTCGACAATCTCCAACTCCTCTATTACTCGACAATCCAACTCCTCTATTATTCGACAATCTCCAACTCCTCTATTACTCGACAATCTCCAACTCCTCTATTACTCGACAATCCAACTCCTCTATTATTCGACAATCTCCAACTCCTCTATTACTCGACAATCTCCAACTCCTCTATTACTCGACAATCCCCAACTCCTCTATTACTCGACAATCCAACTCCTCTATTATTCGACAATCCACAACTCCTCTATTACTCGACAATCTCCAACTCCGCTATTACTCGACAATCTCCAACTCCTCTATAACTCGACAATCTCTAACTCCCCTATTATTCGACAATCCCCAACTCCTCTATTATTCGACAATCTCCAACTCCTCTATTATTCGACAATCTCCAACTCCTCTATTACTCGACAATCTCCAACTCCTCTATAACTCGACAATCTCTAACTCCTCTATTATTCGACAATCCCCAACTCCTCTATTATTCGACAATCCAACTCCTCTATTATTCGACAATCTCCAACTCCTCTATTACTCGACAATCTCAAACTCCTCTATTATTCGACAATCCAACTCCTCTATTATTCGACAATCCACAACTCCTCTATTATTCGACAATCCTCAACTCCTCTATTATTCGACAATCCCCAACTCCTCTATTATTCGACAATCCCCAACTTCTCTATTATTCGACCATCCCCAACTCCTCTATTATTCGACAATCTCCAACTCCTCTATTACTCGACAATCTCCAACTCCTCTATTATTCGACAATCCAACTCCTCTATTATTCGACAATCCAACTCCTCTATTACTCGACAATCCCAACTCCTCTATTACTCGACAATCTCCAACTCCTCTATTATTCGGCAATCTTCAACTCTTCTATTATTTCGACAATCCAACTCCTCTATTACTCACGAATCTCCAACTCCTCTATTATTCGACAATCCAACTTCTCTATTATTCGACAATCCCCAACTCCTCTATTATTCGACAATCCCCAACTCCCCTATTATTCGACAATCCCCAACTCCTCTATTACTCGACAATCTCCAACTCCTCTATTATTTGACAATCTCCAACTCCTTTATTATTCGACAATTTCCAACTCCTCTATTATTCGACAATCCCCAACTCCTCTATTATTCGACAATCTCCAACTCCTCTATTATTCGACAATCCCCAACTCCTCTATTATTTGACAATCCCCAACTCCTCTATTATTCGACAATCCAACTCCTCTGTTATTCGACAATCTCCAACTCCTCTATTATTTCGAATCTTCCTCCCCTCAATGTCCACAGCCCGACTCTAATTTCACTCAAAACTGCCCCTCGCGCCGACCTCATCAAGTTCTCCTGTAAATCCTCACCATGTAATTACACGAATCATCAAGTTTCAAACCTAATCATCAATTCCGAAATCATTTGAGGCGATAATAGAAAATGCATAAAAATATAACCGTACAGAGGGGTCAAGGCCTTCAACTCAAGGTTCAACAAGGCCTGTAATGTCCCGCAGCATTTGGGGAGATAATCAAATATCGTTTTTTAAAGACTCTCTGAACTGCAGACAGTTATCGTCCATTTCTCATCATGTTGAAGGATTAATTAGGGAATAACGTGTATTTTAACGTTACATTTTGTTTTCCTTCATTGATCTTTCGTCTTCCGACAAACAATAACAAAAACATCGCGCTATGAAGTTCTGCAAGAGTGAGGGATGCCGCTTAATCTTTCTGTTTTAGAAATACGGCAGTTGGGACATTGGGCTGTATGCGGTGCTATTTTGGACATGTCAAAACGAGTGGCGGAAAATGCGAGGCACAAACACACAAGATAATCATCATTGAGTGCCGTCCCCACACCGAAAGTTGGCGGCTACCATGGAGCGCCACTTTACTCAGTCTGTCTTGAAAGTGGATGTTGTCATAGGTTCACCTGTCCACCTTTTTGCTGTTATCTGTCCACTAAAGTCTTGGTCTGCCTCTGCATCGTTTACATTGTACCTTCCATTTCAAGATGACCTTCAATGTTTTTATTACCTATTGCATTCAGAAAGTAGTGCATTCAGAAAGTAGTGCATTCAGAAAGTAGTGCATTCAGAAAGTAATGCACCACACCGGTTTTCTCGGGAACCGCTAATTCAAAAAGTATGACATTTTTACACACTACATATGGATATGTCATGTAGACATCGGTCTCATTCAACATAATCCCCATCAACTTGTACAGCTTGACGCCAGCACGCAACATGTGTATGTGTTCCTAGCCTGAACCAGTCTTTGTCTTGATCCTGTAGCCATTTTTTCACTCCATGAATCACTCCATCATCTTCAATCCTTGTTCCACGGAGGGCATCTTGAAGTGGACCAAAGAGTTGGAAATCAGAGAGTGCCAAATCAGGGCTGTACGGTGGATGGGGGAGTACAGTCCAGCCCAATGTGGGGATTGCTTCCCGTGTTGCCAGACTTGTGTGAGGGCGCGCATTGTCGTAAAGGAGAAGCGGGTCTGTTGGATTCATGTGCGGCCGAACTCTGCGAAAACGTTGATTGAGATTTTTCAATGTCTTAATGTAAGCTTGTGAATTGATTGTAAGCTTGTGAGCTGATTGTCTCTCCTCTTGGCACAACATCCACAAGATTCACACATTCAATGTCTTAATGTAAGCTTGTGAGCTGATTGTCTCTCCTCTTGGCACAACATCCACAAGATTCACACATTCAATGTCTTAATGTAAGCTTGTGAGCTGATTGTCTCTCCTCTTGGCACAACATCCACAAGATTCACACATTCAATGTCTTAATGTAAGCTTGTGAGCTGATTATCTCTCCTCTTGTCATAGCATCTACAAGATTCACACCTTAATGTCTTAATGTAAGCTTGTGAGCTGATTGTCTCTCCTCTTGTCATAGCATCTACAAGATTCACACATTAAATGTCTTAATGTAAGCTTGTGAGCTGATTGTCTCTCCTCTTGTCATAGCATCTACAAGATTCACACATTCAATGTCTTAATGCAAGCTTGTGAGCTGATTGTCTCTCCTCTTGGCACAACATCCACAAGATTCACACCTTCAATGTCTTAATGTAAGCTTGTGAGCTGATTGTCTCTCCTCTTGTCATAGCATCTACAAGATTCACACATTCAATGTCTTAACGTAAGCTTGTGAGCTGATTGTCTCTCCTCTTGTCATAGCATCTACAAGATTCACACATTCAATGTCTTAATGTAAGCTTGTGAGCTGATTGTCTCTCCTCTTGGCACAACATCCACAAGATTCACACCTTCAATGTCTTAATGTAAGCTTGTGAGCTGATTGTCTCTCCTCTTGTCATAGCATCTACAAGATTCACACATTCAATGTCTTAATGTAAGCTTGTGAGCTGATTGTCTCTCCTCTTGTCATAGCATCTACAAGATTCACACATTCAAAGTCTTAATGTAAGCTTGTGAGCTGATTGTCTCTCCTCTTGGCACAACATCCACAAGAATCACACCTTCGATATCCCAAAAGACAGTGACCATGACCTTTCCAGCTGAAGGAGATGTCTTGAATTTCTTTCTTCGTGGTGAGTGCGAATCATGCCACTCCATTGAATATCTTTTTGTCTCAGGTTCAAAATGAAGTGTCTAGGTTCGTCATCTGTAACAATCTTAGCCAAAAATTTCTCTCCATCAACACTGAAACGCTCCAACAGTTCAGATGAAATTGTTTTTCTTTCCAACGGGTTTTTAAAGTTTGTTTTCTTTTCTTTTTCTTTTTAATGATTCCCCCGACTCATCCACCGTCAAAGATTACGTATATTTGGCATAAAATAACAGAAATGGTAGTGATATTAACAACACGAGATATATGCTCACATCAAAGCAAATAACATTAGGATTAAAATAAGATGTTACAAATGTTACATCTTCATTCTTCTACCTTTCAGCTCCCTGTGGAGCATAGGTCTTCAACAAAACACTTTCAGCTCCCTGTGGAGCATAGGTCTTCAACAAAACACTTTCAGCTCCCTGTGGAGCATAGGTCTTCAACAAAACACTTTCAGCTCCCTGTGCAGCATAGGTCTTCAACAAAACACTTTCAGCTCCCTGTGCAGCATAGGTCTTCAACAAAACACTTTCAGCTCCCTGTGGAGCATAGGTCTTCAACAAAACACTTTCCAAGTCGTTCTGTTTCTTGCCATTAAGATTATTCCATGTCTTCCCCATCATCTTCATCTCTGTTTCCATGTTTTCTCCAATAAATATTTTGGTCTTACTCTTTGTCTTTTTCCCTGTGGGTTCCAAAAAAGGGCCTGATGTGTAATACTATGAGTTGGTTTCCGCAGTGTGTGTCCTATCCAGTGCCATCGTCTTCGCTGTATCTCTTTATCTACTGGTGTTTGACTGGTACTTTCCCATAATTCTATGTTAGTGATTTTGTACTGCCATTTCCATCCTTTTATTCTATGGAAGCATCCATTAATGAACATCTTCATTAGTTCTCAACAAACCAGGTCTCCAGACAAAATGCAAACGATCAGAGCAAGAGGCAGACCCAGAGTAAGATATCAGACATCACAGAAACGCTACAAGAACAACTGGCATTGGGTGAAACAGACAGAAGGGCGAGAACCAAAACTGTATCTCCCTCGACACCAGAATAGGTACAAGAAGAAGTGAAGGAGAAGAAATCTGCTAAACATGCATGCATGATGAAGAAATATGGACACTAAATAAATATATATATATATATATATATATATATATATATAGAGAATAAAATTGGAGTCACTGAAATGTAGATTTAAAGAAGAACTTGGTGGACAGAAAAGAAAACAAAATAATGAAATTCTGAAAGAGCTGAAAACAATATAAAAAGTAAAAAAGTAAAGTACCCCGGTCACGCCAAGTGGCGTATAGGGAATATGGTGTTAGTGACCATACATTTTACAGACCTTTGGCACATGATTTTTGGGTAATGTCGTCGGTATTACGCCCGTGCCGCTTTACTTTCCCAGAAAAAAATCCGGTACCCATTTAAGGCTGGGTGAACCCGGAAGCCGTCGGTTGGGATCGACCCCTACCTCTTGTTCTTTGTAGTCCAGTTCACTAACCACTGAGCTATCGCGGCTCACTAGATGATGATGATGATATATAATCCTGGGAATACCAGATGGAACAAGACGGCGATATCAATACAAATATGGGGAAGAACCGCGATAATTTTGTCAATGAAAACAATATTTGAAGTTCATACAGAACAACACAACAACCAGACTAGAATTGTGTACATTAATGCGTACTCATTGATCTAAAGGCCGAAGGAAAACAGAAAGAGAGACACGTTGAATGTTATCGTTTCATATTTGACAAGCCAGAGAGGAAACATTCCCAGAATACTTTAGCACAGAAACATCTGCAATGAAGGGCTGTTCAATGTAGCGGAGTGTGTACATGGTGTGGAGTGTATATGTGAGTGTGGAGTGTGTATATGATGTGTTGAGTGTGTATATGTGTAGAGTGTGTGTATGTGTAGAGTGTGAATATGTGTGGAGTGTGTATGTGGTGTGTGGAGTGTGTATTTGGTGTGTGGAGTGTGTATTTGGTGTGTGGAGTGTGTGTATGATGTGTGGAGAGTGTATATGATGTGTGGAGAGTGTATATGATGTGTGGAGAGTGTATATGATGTGTGGAGTGTGTATATGATGTGTGGAGTGTATATGATGTGTGGAGTGTATATGATGTGTGGAGAGTGTATATGATGTATGGAGCGCGTATATGATGTGTGGAGTGTGTATATGACGAGCGGAGTGTATATATGATGTGTGGAGAGTGTATATGTGTGGAGAGTGTATATGATGTGTGGAGTGTGTATATGATGTGTGGAGTGTGTATATGACGAGCGGAGTGTATATATGATGTGTGGAGAGTGTATATGATGTGTGGAGAGTGTATATGATGTGTGGAGTGTGTATATGATGTGTGGAGTGTGTATATGATGTGTGGAGTGTGTATATGATGTGTGGAGAGTGTATATGATGTGTGGAGTGTGTATATGATGTGTGGAGTGTGTATATGATGTGTGGAGAGTGTATATGATGTGTGGAGTGTGTATATGATGTGTGGAGTGTGTATATGATGTGTGGAGTGTGTATATGATGTGTGGAGTGTGTATATGATGTGTGGAGAGTGTATATGATGTGTGGAGTGTGTATATGATGTGTGGAGTGTGTATATGATGTGTGGAGAGTGTATATGATGTGTGGAGTGTGTATATGGTGTGTGGAGTGTGTATATGATGTGTGGAGTGTGTATATGATGTGTGGAGTGTGTATATGATGTGTGGAGTGTGTATATGATGTGTGGAGTGTGTATATGATGTGTGGAGAGTGTATATGATGTGTGGAGAGTGTATATGATGTGTGGAGTGTGTATATGATGTGTGGAGAGTGTATATGATGTGTGGAGTGTGTATATGATGTGTGGAGAGTGTATATGATGTGTGGAGTGTGTATATGATGTGTGGAGTGTGTATATGATGTGTGGAGTGTGTATATGATGTGTGGAGTGTGTATATGATGTGTGGAGTGTGTATATGATGTGTGGAGTGTGTATATGATGTGTGGAGTGTGTATATGATGTGTGGAGTGTGTATATGATGTGTGAAGTGTGTATATGATGTGTGGAGTGTGTATATGATGTGTGGAGTGTGTATATGATGTGTGGAGAGTGTATATGATGTGTGGAGAGTGTATATGATGTGTGGAGTGTGTATAGTGTATGTGTTGTGTGAAGTGTGTATAGTGTATGTGTGGAGTGTGTATATGATGTGTGGAGTGTGTATATGATGTGTGGAGTGTGTATATGATGTGTGGAGTGTGTATATGATGTGTGGAGTGTGTATATGATGTGTGGAGTGTGTATAGTGTATGTGTTGTGTGGAGTGTGTATAGTGTATGTGTTGTGTGGAGTGTGTATAGTGTATGTGTTGTGTGAAGTGTGTATATGATGTGTGGAGTGTGTATATGATGTGTGGAGTGTGTATATGATGTGTGGAGTGTGTATATGATGTGTGGAGTGTGTATATGATGTGTGGAGTGTGTATAGTGTATGTGTTGTGTGAAGTGTGTATAGTGTATGTGTGGAGTGTGTATATGATGTGTGGAGTGTGTATATGATGTGTGGAGTGTGTATATGATGTGTGGAGTGTGTATAGTGTATGTGTTGTGTGGAGTGTGTATAGTGTATGTGTTGTGTGGAGTGTGTATAGTGTATGTGTTGTGTGAAGTGTGTATATGATGTGTGGAGTGTGTATATGATGTGTGGAGTGTGTATATGATGTGTGGAGTGTGTATATGATGTGTGGAGTGTGTACATGATGTGTGGAGTGTGTATATGATGTGTGAAGTGTGTATAGTGTATATGTGGAGTGTGTATAGTGTATGTGTTGTGTGAAGTGTGTATAGTGTATATGTGGAGTGTGTATAGTGTATGTGTGGAGTGTGTATAGTGTATGTGTGGAGTGTGTATAGTGTATATGATGTGTGGAGTGTGTATAGTGTATGTGTTGTGTGGAGTGTTTATAGTGTATGTGTGGAGTGTGTATATGATGTGTGGAGTGTGTATATGATGTGTGGAGTGTGTATTGATGTGTGGAGTGTGTATAGTGTATGTGTGGAGTGTGTATATGATGTGTGGAGTGTGTATATGATGTGTGGAGTGTGTATATGATGTGTGGAGTGTGTATATGATGTGTGGAGTGTGTATAGTGTATGTGTTGTGTGAAGTGTGTATAGTGTGTATAGTGTATATGATGTGTGGAGTGTGTATAGTGTATGTGTTGTGTGTAGTGTGTATATGATGTGTGGAGTGTGTATAGTGTATATGATGTGTGGAGTGTGTATATGATGTGTGGAGAGTGTATATGATGTGTGGAGTGTGTATATGATGTGTGGAGTGTGTATATGATGTGTGGAGTGTGTATAATGTATGTGTTGTGTGTATTGTGTGTATAGTGTATGTGTGGAGTGTGTATAGTGTATGTGTTGTGTGAAGTGTGTATATGAAGTGTGAAGTGTGTATATGAAGTGTGAAGTGTGTATTTGAAGTGTGGAGTATGCATAAATTGTGCAGAGTGTACATATATGTGTGGAGTGTGTACTTAACGTGCGGCGTGCGTATACGATGTACTGCCTGTATATATGTGTGTGTATGTTTCTGTGGAAGTGAGGAGCGCTGTAATGCTCTACCCGGTGTTGTCTGTTGAACTGACAGGTTGTCAGCTTGCTCAGTTGATAGAAATTCCTGTCTTAACATGCTCAGTTGACATGAATTCTTGTCTCAACATGCTCAGTTGACTGGAATTCTTGTCTCAACATGCTCAGTTGACAGGAATTCTTGTCTCAACATGCTCAGTTGACAGAAAGTCTTGTCTCAACATGCTCAGTTGACAGGAATTCTTGTCTCAACATGCTCAGTTGACAGGAATTCTTGTCTCAACATGCTCAGTTGACAGGAATTCTTGTCTCAACATGCTCAGTTGACAGGAATTCTTGTCTCAACATGCTCAGTTGACAGAAAGTCTTGTCTCAACATGCTCAGTTGACAGGAATTCTTGTCTCAACATGCTCAGTTGACAGGAATTCTTGTCTCAACATGCTCAGTTGACAGGAATTCTTGTCTCAACATCCTCAGTTGACAGGAATTCTTGTCTCAACATGCTCAGTTGACAGAAAGTCTTGTCTCAACATGCTCAGTTGACAGGAATTCTTGTCTCAACATGCTCAGTTGACAGGAATTCTTGTCTCAACATGCTCAGTTGACAGAAATTCTTGTCCCAACATGCTCAGTTGACAGGAATTCTTGTCTCAACATCTGGTTGATGTTTCTGGCTCAAGTTCTAAATCGAACCGTGGGCTGAAATAGGCCCATCAATGTTGCTGGTTATGCTTTATCCTCACGTAAGAATGGTCCAATCTCTCTTGGGGCCGGTTTTAGACATGGTGAGGCCCTGGATAAGTTAAATGCTTGATGAGGCCCTAACCTGGTTAAGGAAAATACTTTGTGAGGCACTAACCTGGTTAAGTTAAATACTCTGTGAGGCCCTAACCTGGTTAAGCAAAATACTTGGTGAGGGCCTAACCTGGTTAAGTTAAATAATTGGTGAGGGCCTAACCTGGTTAAGTTAAATACTTTGTGAGGCACTAACCTGGTTAAGCAAAATACTTGGTGAGGGCCTAACCTGATTAAGCAAAATACTTGGTGAGACCCTAACCTGGTTAAGCAAAATACTTGGTGAGGGCCTAACCTGGTTAAGTTATATACTTGGTGAGGGCCTAACCTGGTTAAGTGAAATACTTTGTGCGGCCCTAACCTGGTTAAGCAAAATACTTGGTGAGGGCCTAACATGGCTAAACTAAATACTTGATCATAGTTTATGAGGCCCTAGTCTATGATCATAGTTTGTGAGGCCCTAACCTGGTTAAGCTAAATACTTGGTGAGGCCCTAACCTGGCTATGCTAAATACTTGATGAGGCCCTAACCTGGTTAAGCTAAATACTTGGTGAGGCCTTAACCGGGCTAACCTAAATACTTGGTGAGGCCCTAACCTGGCTAAGCTAAATACTTGGTGAGGCCCTAACCTGGCTAAGCTAAATACTTGGTGAGGCCCTAACCTGGCTAAGCTAAATACTTGGTGAGGCCCTAACCTGGCTAAGCTAAATACTTGCTGAGACCCTAACCTGGCTAAGCGAAATACTTTGTGAGGCCCTAACCTGATTAACCTAAATACTTGGTGAGGCACCAAACTGGCTAAGATAAATACAACTTTGAAGCCCTCTGTTAAAAAATATTATACTATAGTCTCACATCACAGATTACCATATAAACAAATTTGAGCCCCCCACCCCACTCCACTCAGACTGTGAGCCCCTCGCGGACTGTGAGGCCCCCCCCCCCCCCCCCACGGACTGTGAGGTCCGTCCACTGTGAGGCCCTCATTCGGACTGTGAGGCCCCCTATTATTTAGTCTAGACCTAAATCTAGTCTTGACTGTATCTTCAGTTTTCTATGTGTTCCGTTACCAGATTTTTCTCCAATCGGGCACAACGATCTGTCATGACTTCTCGACAGTCTGCAGTAGTTTCTCGATGATTTCTGATTGGTTCTGGCCACTTAACACCTTAGGTCCCTGTGTGCACTGAGCCCCATACCAGACCACTCCAGCTCCTGCATTCAAGACCGTTGTCGACTGAGTCGATCCTCCACCATTTCATCTGACTAGAGAGAGAGATTCTTTCAGATGGGCGGTGGTGAATGCAGAGTTCTAAAAAAGACATGCGACCTGATGATGATGTTGAAGGCACAGCGACCAACAATCTATGCCAGACTCTGTATTCAAGAATAGACCAATATCCTGACCTGTCACACTTCCGGCCACATTTATATCCGGTTCACAACAAAATGATCGGTATAAAGATGGCTCCGTTGGACACATTAAAGTGCCTTACCCTAGCATTCATTACCACTGACCTAAATAGAAGTCAGACACGAACTGTGATTGGATCAAGACCTGGGAACTGATAAACATGGCTGATTATCCGCCTCAGCAGCAACCTCGTCTTAATAAAATATAAGACAATATTTATGTCTCCCAACATAGCATCAATGGCCCTTGGGTTCAAGACATCCGGGCACATCCTAGTAATTTACCAGGGCCGTAGACAGAATGGGGGAGAAAGGATAACGCGGTAGACACTCCCTCTTCAACTAATCTCCTTAATTACAGCCCCGACACATGCTTTATAACATATAGCAAAATATGAATTGGCCTCGGGCTGGTGATATATCCTCGGCTTTCCATGTATTATTATTATCCTATCTGCTCGTCCATGTGAAGAAATGAGAACAAAATGTAAGAACAGGAAGCAGCTAAATTATGATTTCTCTAGCATTTCCTACTGGTTCTCACACACTTCTTTAATCACGGCTGTTTGTTTTACTTTTAAAATGGCCTTTTAGTTCTAATATTGGAAAGACTCAATAACTCAATTGGGTCTATGACCTATGGGCCGGCTACTGCTCGAAAGATCAACAGACAGACAGACAGACAGGCAGGCAGGCAGGCAGGCGGGCGGGCGGACGGACGGACGGGCGGTTAGACAGACAGACAGATAGATATATATGTAGGTATGTAGGTAGGTAGGTAGGTAGGTAGGTAGGTAGAGAGATAGAGGTGGATGGATGGATTGATGGATGGATGGATGGATGGATGGATGGATGGATGGATGGATGGATTGATAGACAGATAGCTATATAGATAGATTCATTTATGAACGATATTTAAGTAGTTAATGCTCGTAACAAAAACGGTTACAGATTGCTACATCGTGCAATTTTGAGGGTACAAGATTCAATTTTAAACCAGAAACCATTTTCAGATCTTGAAAATAGAGCTTCTTATCACATTGAATGTACTATAGATGAACGAGTATTTTTTAATTTTTTTTTTTATTTCTGGAAAGACACAAGTGAGCAAATCTACTAAAGTACGTGCATCAGTAAGGGATTCGCAGGCTGAAACGTCAGTAATTTGTTGTGTTCCTTTGTAAAGCTGTCCATACCTTGGAGCGTATACCGCACCCCACTACTGACTCCTTGCTACCAGCTTTACCGCAGCACTGAAAATAGTTGCCTGTTCCCCAGCCGCGATTACTCGGTGGTTAGCGAATGGACTACAAAGATCAAGAGGTCGGGTTCGATCCTGATCGACGGCTTCCGGGTTCACTCAGCCTTAAATGGGAACTTGATATTTTTCTTTCTGGGAAAAGTAAAGCGGCACGGGCGTAATACCGACCACATTACACCCAAAAATCATGTGCCAAAGGTCTGTAAATTTTAAGGTCACTAACACCATATTCCCTAAACGCTACTCGGCGTGACGGAACTAAACATCATCATCATCATCGAGTGCCGAAGGTTGGCTACCGTGGAACGCCATTCCGCCCTGTCTATCGCTTTGATTGTGCAGGCTGTCATAGACTGACATGTCCATTTTTTTATGCTACTTGTCCATGTTAGTCTTGGTCTGCGTCTGCCTCTTTTACCTTGTATATTCCCCTCCAGGATTACTTTTAGTCGGTTGTTGTGTCTTTTAACATGCCCCAAAAATAAATCGCATTTGTCTTGTTTGAATTGTATTTAGTAGTTCTCTTTTCATTTTTAGTTGTTTTAAGACCATCGTTTGTTTTCTTTTCTTTCCATCCAATTCTACCTATTCTTCTATATATCCACATTTCAAAGGCTTCAATTTTCTGTTCTGTTTTCGTGCATAATGTCCATGTTTCTGCACCATATAGGAATGTTGAGAAGATGTAACATTTTGCTATTCTTAGTTTTAGCCCTGGTGTTATTTGTTTTCATGTTAGTATGTTCTTCATGGCATTAAAATTACTTTTTGCCATTCCTATTCTTTTGTTTATCTCAGTTGTACATTTTCCATCACTGGTTATAGTATGTCAAAGGTAGTTGTAGCTCTGAACTGTCTCCAGGTCTATTCCTTCAATTTTGATATCCACTTGTAGGTTTTGAGTATTTTCTTTGTTTATGATCATAGTTTGAGTCTTTTTTATATTCATATCTAATCCATATTTTTTGCTTGTCATTTTTATTTCATGAACTAAACAGTGAATGCAAAAAAAAGGAGACAAGATGAAGACAGAACAATCGAGCACATACACGCACACACAATTAGAAAAACAAAAGCAGAACCGCAATATGCCAAAAAAAAACATCATAAAAAAGATGACGACATATTCAGATTGTCACAAGCGAAATGGGCTGTCTGTGAGGGTAAGAGAACAGTGACAAGAAGTAACAGAATCTGAACTGACGATACAAAAAAAAAATTAGCTGGGGTTACACTAGTGCTTGATTTAATTAAAAAACAACAAATCAAACTGTTCCGACACGTCACAGGACAGACAGCATCCCCGAGAGAGGCTTAACGCTCAGTAGCAATGGATGGACGGACATAGAAGATAGATTAATGAAATATCACGATGTGTATTACGTACAAGACGGTGGACATTTTTCAAAAACGTCAAACCCTTTGTGGCTTTATCCTTTCCCTGGTCTTTGAGTAGTGAGATCCGATTTCTATGCTTCTCGGAAAATAAGGTGAAAAATAGTAGGTCCCGCGTGCACTTGCGCACGTTAAAGAACTTTTGGTAGTTAAAAATCGAAAAGAGTAGGCAAAAAAAAAAAAAAATGCCCGCTGCCCTAGCAGAAATTGTTAGCAAATATACTCATCTAAGGTGAAGACGAGGGTAGGGTTCGATCCCAACCGACGGCTTCCGGTTCACCCAGCCATTAATGGGTACGAGATTTTTTTTCTGGGAAAGTAAAGCGGTACGGGCGTAACACCGACCACATAATCCCAAAATCATGTGCCGAAGGTCTATACAAATTTATGGTCACTAACACCATATTCCCTATACTCCACTTGGCGGGACGGGGGTACTTTAGGTGCATCATACGACATAAATGTCATAAGATCATTGATGGAAAAAGCTGTAGTAATTAAAACAGAACTGTACGTATGTTTCATTGACTATAGTAAGGCATTCGACAAAATAAAACAAACAGAAGTAATTATCATTGAGTGCCATTCCCACATCGAAGGTTAGCTACCGTGGTGCGTAATTTTACTCTGTCTCTTGTCTTGATGGTGCACGCTATCATTGGTCCAAACTTTTGATATTATCAGTCCCCTTTAGTCTTGGTCTGCCTCCGCCTCATTTACCTTTTTTTTCCGAATTGTGTTAAATAGTTAATTTTTTTTCTCCCATTTTCAGCTAATTGAGAACTTCCTTGTTTGTTTTATTTTCCTTCCACCCATTTCTCTCCATTTTTCTATTGATCCACATTTGAAAGGCTTCAATTTTCTGCTCTGAATTTCTTATTTAATGCCAATGTATTTGCACTATACATGACTTTGAGTACATATGGCATTTCCCAATTCATAGTTTTAGCTCTGAGACGTATTAAAATGTAAAAAAAATAAAATGCTCATTGGACAGATTTGGGTACATCAAGAAAATGTACCGGTAATTTTTGTGTTCACTAGGTTGACCTCCGGCGAAGTCCCTAGAGACTAAGAACTGAATTTTACGTATGAATCCATTTTTCCCTGGCAGCCGTGTGTGCATAGGCAGATAACTCAGTCTTCGGAGGTGCTCCTATTTTTTTTCCGTCGATGAGTAATTGGAGCTTCAAGCCGGGCCTCGCTGCTGAGACCAGCGGTGGTTGTCGCAGAGAGAAATCATAAATAAAAATTCCAACTTGTGCAGCCGGGATTTGAACTCACAACCTTACTGTCAGGTGAGACTGGCGTCGTGCCTGGAGACCAACCAGTCCCCCGTACTGGTAATGATCAACAGCAGTCAAAGATAATAACCAAATGTGATAACAGTAGATGATAGACACGGGTGTTGGACAGGGGTGTGGTCCTATAGCTTGGCTCCATCTCGTTCTACTTAGAAAACATCATTAAATACAGAGACCGCATGCTTGGAGTAACAGCAAGGGGACCATTTGTAATACAAAGCTTTCAGCACAAAGTTCTCCACAGAACCGTGTTCGAACGGAAAAGGAGAATTAGAACAAGAAAAAAAAAACAAGAAGAAGAAGAGAAAATGGCAAGAAGATGAAAGAAGAGAAGAAAATAAGAAGAACCCGAATAGTAAGGAAAAAAGAAGAATACGAAGTAGAGGAAGAAAAAGAAGATAAAATAAGAATACGAATAAGAAATAAAAAATAAGGCGAAGTAGAAGAAGAACAAGTACACGAAGAACAAGAAAGAAGAAGAGAAAATAACAAGAACACGAATACAAATAGAAAATAGCAAGAACACGAATACAAATAGAAAATAACAAGAACACGAATACAAATAGAAAATAACAAGAACACGAATACAAATAGAAAATAACAAGAACACGAATACAAATAGAAAATAACAAGAACACGAATACAAATAGAAAATAACAAGAACACGAATACAAATAGAAAATAACAAGAACACGAATACAAATAGAAAATAACAAGAACAAGAAGAAGAAAAGAGAATAAGAACAAGAATTTATAAAAAAAAGAGAATAAGAAGAACAAGAAGTAGAGAAAATAAGAAGAACAAGAATAAGAAGAGAAAATGGAGAGGGCTAAGTAGAAGAAGAGAAATAATAACAACAATAAAACCATGAACAGTCATCATTATGTGGTTGAATCAGTGCATTCTCTAACAGCGAACAAAACGTCCACATGAGCGACCTCTTTCAGCTCTTGGCTATTCTCAGTTACCACGACAGGACAGAGACTCCGTGTCTTCAGAATGTCTCTCACAGGAAAGTTAGTTTCCTGGAATAATTTCATTCGTTTCACTGCCTCTCAACTTCCCAAATTTAATCAACCTTTGTGTAATGTGTCAGAAATGTTCGACTCCATTTTCAGTCAAGTAATATGTTACATGTCTCGCGCCAAGCAATCTTGAATCACATAGAAAACGAATAAAATAGACAAAAGATTACCACCTGAAACACACACACACCCAAAAAAAAAAAAAAAAAAATATATATATATATATATATATATATATTGACCATTCGAGCCGTAGCCGGCCCATAGGGCGCAGGCCAAGATACTCCTTCTCTTATCTGAATTTTTTTTCTAGCAGTTTTCAATTCTTTTAAAGATATTTATATACATATATATATATATATATATATATATATATATATATATATATATATATATATCAAAGCAAAAAGAGAGCTAATTTCCAATGTTAGGAAGAAACAATCATCATTTTTTGGCTATGTAATGAGAAGAGAACAACTGAAATATATTGTAACAACTAGAAAAATTGAGGGACGAAGAGACAGAGGGAAGCAAAGAGAAAAAATAACAGACAGCTTAAGAGAATGGCTTGGCAGAAGGTCAACAACAGAAACGATACATAGCTGCCGAGATCGAAAGTTGTGGAGAGACATGATCACCTGCGCCAGCAGGCCCGGTACTTGATGATGATGATGAATGTGTCTAACATATGTATCAAACAATATAACTTGTATCATTCATGTGTTTCTGAGAACCCTATCAAACAATATAACTTGTATCATTCATGTGTTTCTGAGAACCCTATCAAACAATATAACTTGTATCATTCATGTGTTTCTGAGAACCCTATCAAACAATATAACTTGTATGATTCATGTGTTTGTGAGAACCCTATCAAACAATATAACTTGTATGATTCATGTGTTTGTGAGAACCCTATCAAACAATATAACTTGTATGATTCATGTGTTTCTGAGAACCCTATCAAACAATATAACTTGTATGATTCATGTGTTTCTGAGAACCCTATCAAACAATATAACTTGTATCATTCATGTGTTTCTGAGAACCTTATCAAACAATATAACTTGTATCATTCATGTGTTTCTGAGAACCCTATCAAACAATATAACTTGTATCATTCATGTGTTTCTGAGAACCTTATCAAACAATATAACTTGTATCATTCATGTGTTTCTGAGAACCCTATCAAACAATATAACTTGTATCATTCATGTGTTTCTGAGAACCCTATCAAACAATATAACTTGTATCATTCATGTGTTTGTGAGAACCCTATCAAACAATATAACTTGTATCATTCATGTGTTTGTGAGAACCCTATCAAACAATATAACTTGTATCATTCATGTGTTTGTGAGAACCCTATCAAACAATATAACTTGTATGATTCATGTGTTTGTGAGAACCCTATCAAACAATATAACTTGTATCATTCATGTGTTTCTGAGAACCCTATCAAACAATATAACTTGTATCATTCATGTGTTTCTGAGAACCTTATCAAACAATATAACTTGTATCATTCATGTGTTTCTGAGAACCCTATCAAACAATATAACTTGTATCATTCATGTGTTTCTGAGAACCCTATCAAACAATATAACTTGTATCATTCATGTGTTTCCCTCTCGGGCCGAAGACGGCACATAGGAAGGAAGCCATAGTTCTCCATGATTGCTGCTAGTTCTTGTAGTATTTTGTTTTTCTTAGTCCCATGGTTGAGCCTTCCCAAGTACTTGTTCTGTGTAGCGATTACCTCGGTCTGCCTTGTTTTCTTTTACCAGACAGTTTCCACTTGAATGCTTGACGGGGAAGTCTTTCTTCATTCATTCTCAGCACTTGACCGATGCATTCCAACGCCTTCTTCTTATAAAACTCAATACGTATTTTTTTTGTTTTGATTCGTCTCTTTTCTTCTGTTCGTTTGAAATGTATACTCTCCAGCTTATGTTTGAAATCCTAGGAAGACATTTGTTTTCAAAGGCCTTACCTTACGTTCGCCCGATGACTAAAGTATTCTAGAGTATTCGTAGACTGTAGAATTCCTCTTCGTCATCCGCCCTTAAAAGGACGTTAAGTGGACGTGTCTGCGTTGTGTTGTGGTTTGCAGTATAACTGTTATATTTGCGCCTTTCGGCCCAACACATCCGACTTCAGCACGTTTAAAGGCCTTTAATTTCTAATCTAAAGTCTTGGTGGATTTCCATCTTTCACATTCATATGTTGGCATTGGTATCACACAGAAGCTGAATAATCTAAGTTTTATTCGTTTACTGAGAACTTTAGATCTCCAGATGTTCGTCATTTTGTTGAAAATATTTGAAGCTAATGCGATGTGTGTCATCATTTCTGATGTATGTCTCCAACTCTGGACATTTTGGCTGCCTACTAGTGGTATGTAATACATCGAGCTAAACAACTAGTATCAAGTGGTATGTAATACATCGAGCTAAACAACTAGTACCAAGTGGTATGTAATACATCGAGCTAAACAACTAGTATCAAGTGGTATGTAATACATCGAGCTAAACAACTAGTACCAAGTGGTATGTAATACATCGAGCTAAACAACTAGTATCAAGTGGTATGTAATACATCGAGCTAAACAACTAGTATCAAGTGGTATGTAATACATCGAGCTAAACAACTAGTATCAAGTGGTATGTAATACATCGAGCTAAACAACTAGTATCAAGTGGTATGTAATACATCGAACTAAACAACTAGTACCAAGTGGTATGTAATACATCGAGCTAAACAACTAGTATCAAGTGGTATGTAATACATCGAGCTAAACAACTAGTACCAAGTGGTATGTAATACATCGAGCTAAACAACTAGTATCAAGTGGTATGTAATACATCGAGCTAAACAACTAGTATCAAGTGGTATGTAATACATCGAGCTAAACAACTAGTATCAAGTGGTATGTAATACATCGAGCTAAACAACTAGTATCAAGTGGTATGTAATACATCGAGCTAAACAACTAGTATCAAGTGGTATGTAATACATCGAGCTAAACAACTAGTATCAAGTGGTATGTAATACATCGAGCTAAACAACTAGTATCAAGTGGTATGTAATACATCGAGCTAAACAACTAGTATCCTACGATCTGTAAAACATGTAGCATCTACCTCACTCGCACTGCGGACAGCTGTAATGTGATACAGCAAATATAAGCAGGAAAGTAAACAAAGTGATGCCAACAGCAAGATAAACAAATAAAAACACTCGTTGAAAACATTTCATTAACGAAAGGGGGGATAATTGAGTGCGTGGGACAAAAATAGAGATAATTCAAATGGCATTAAGACAATAATGCCGAAATAATAAGATAAGAAATGAAGAGACCAGACGACACCTGAGGCTTTTCCTGGAAAATTTGGGGGAAATAATTGAGTTTTAAATTTCATGTTTTTGAATGAATTCAGGGTGCAAGAAACGCAAATAGGATGAAAAGGAATTGCGGAAATCTGCCAGGATATTACATTGATAACAAAAAAATAGATAAGAAGAAAAAAGAACTTTTGCCAAAATAAACAGCGTTTGCAGTTCCTCCAGTTCTGTGCAGGATAGTGTACTTTATGTTAATTGTGTACTTTATGTTAATTGTGTAATTGATGTTAATTGTGTAATTTATGTTAATAAGGTACTTTATGTTAATAGTGTCTTCTTCTTCTTCTTTTCTCTTTCACTGATACCTAAAAGGTGTCGTGATTTATATCATTTGTCGTTCTTGTGCTGCTCGAATTGTCTGAATTAGTGATTTTCCTTTGTTGTTACATGTCTCTGTCACTGCATCTATCCATCTTCTTCTGGGTCTTCCTCTTGGTCTTTTTCCATGCATTCTCGAGAAAAACGCCTTGATGGTGATTGGTGAGGATTCATTCTGACCAGGTGGCCGAACCATTTAAGTTGTTGTTGTTCTATATATTCTTGGCAGGGTTTTGTCCTACCATTTTTCTTATGGTTTCATTTGGTATTCTATCTCTTCTTGTGTTGTTTGTTACTTTTCTCAAGCATCGCATCTCACATGTATTGATCTTTCTTAAATGGGATTTAGAAAGGGTCCATGTTTGACTTTCATAGCACAAAGTTGGTATGAAGATGCTATTTATCATTTGTTGTTTAGCTGGCATAGAAATGTTTGGATGTCTTAATAATGGTGAAAGCTGGTATGTGACAGCATTTGCTTTTTGTATTCTCATGTCAATTTCTCTGTCTAGTTTTCCATCTTCTGTGAACATTGCGCCTAAATACTTGAATTCCTCTACTTGTTTTATTTCTTTGTCTTTGATCTTGATGTTTAATGGGTGTCTCAATTTGCTTATTCTTATAGCCTCTGTTTTTGCTGTGTTAATTTCATACTGTAGTTTGTGCAGCTTTTATCTAGAGATGTTAAATGCTGTTGTAGCAGGTTTTCATCCTCATATATTAGGCATTGGTCATCTGCGAAGAGTAGCTCATTGATGTTGGAGTTTTCTACCTCTATGTTATTATTTGATTTGTCCTTGTTGTTGGTTGTTTCCTGATTTATTTTGTCCATATATATGATGAAGAGGAGTGGTGAGAGGACACATCCTTGTCTTACTCCTGTTGTAACCTGAAACCATTCTGACAGACCTTCCGATGTTCTGACGGCACTTTGACTGTTTTTATATAGTGCTATTATATTTTCTAGTAGTTGTCCTGCTACCCCGTATGTTTCTAAAGTTTGCCAAAGTTTGTTCCTGTCCACACGGTCAAACGCTTTTTCCTGATCTATAAACACTATATTTAGGTTTCTGTCATATTCTATTGTTTTTTCACATAGTTGTCTCAATGTAAATATAGCATCAGTGCAGCTTTTGCCTTTTCTGAATCCGAATTGATTATTACTTAATTGTGGTTCTATTATGTATCTTACTCTCCTCTCTAATATTTTAGCAAACATTTACCAACTTGACTCAATAGGGATATTCCTCTGTACATTTCACACTCCCTTTTACTTCCCTTATTCTTCCAAAATGGGACAATGATAGCTTTTTGCCAATCGTCTGGGACTTTTCTTTCTTCCCAAGCCATATTGAATATGATAGTAAGCCAATCTATAGCTGTTTCCTTACAAGCTAGTAGCATTTCTGTTGTTATTCCATCTATACCAGCTGCTTTGTTCTTTTTATTCTGTTTCAATGCCCATTCTACTTCTGCTTTAAGTATATTTGGTTCCTGTTCATCATACTGCCTATATTTAAACTCTGTATTTCCGTTTGTATTTCCCTGGTTTAATAATTCCTTAAAGTATTCTCTCCATCTGATTATTATGTTTTCCTGCTGCTGATTGGTCTACCTTTCTTGTCGTTTATTATAGTGGTTGGGTTATAATCATTATTTCTTACTCTCATTGCTTTTACACTTTTGAAAAATTCTCTGGGTTCTTCTCTACATGTTTTTGCTAATTCTTCACCAAATGCTTTCCATGAGTCTGCTTTTGTTTGTTCTAGGATCTTTTTGCTATCATTTCTGGCTTGTCTATAGTGATTGTAGTCTTCTGTTGTTTTTGTCTTCTGCCACGTTTTATACTTGTCTTTCTTGTGTTTCACTGCTGATTTTACTACTTCATTCCACCATCTTGTAAGTTTCTTTCTGCTCTTTCCTATATTTTTCAGACCGCATTTCTCTTGTGTTGACTCTATTAAACCTTCTTTAAACTGTTTCCATGCTTCTTCTATGTTTGTAGGTTGTATTCGGGTTTGGTATTTGTTGGTTACGGATTCTTCTATTTCTTTTGTATGTTTCCATTCTTTATTGCTTTTAGATCGATTCTTTGTGCTTGAGGTCTTGTCATCTGTTGTTTCCTAACCCATTTTTTCTGCCATAGTAAAACAGGCTTATGGTCTGTATCTAATATTGCATTTGGTATAGATCTTGAGTCTGTTATGTCTGTTATGTTAATAGTGTACTTTATGTTAATTGTGTACTTTGTGTTAATTGTGTACTTTATGTTAATTGTGTACTTTATGTTAATTGTGTAATTTATGTTACTTGTGTAATTTATGTTAATTGTGTTCTTTATGTTAATTGTGTAATTTATGTTAATTGTGTAATTTATGTTAATTGTGTTCTTTATGTTAATTGTGTAATTTATGTTAATTGTGTAATTTATGTTAATTGTGTTCTTTATGTTAATTGTGTAATTTATGTTAATTGTGTAATTTATGTTAATTGTGTTCTTTATGTTAATTGTGTAATTTATGTTAATTGTGTACTTTATGTTAATTGTGTAATTTATGTTAATAGTGTACTTATGTTAATTGTGTACTTTATGTTAATTGTGTACTTTATGTTAATTGTGTAATTTATGTTAATAGTGTACTTTATGTTAATTGTGTAATTTATGTTAATTGTGTAATTTATGTGTATTGTGTCATCATCATCATCATCATCGAGTGTGGTCTCCGCAACGAAGGTTGGCTACCATGGAGCGCCATTCTGCTCTGTCAGTTGCTTTGATGGTGCAGGTTGTCATAGGCTGATTTGTCCATCTTTAGATGTTACTCGTCCATGTTAGTCTTGGTCTGCCTCTACCTCTTTTACCTTGTATTTTTCCCATCCAGGATTACTTTTAGTAGGCTGTTGTGTCTTTTAACATGGCCCAAAAATCTCATTTGTCTTGTTTGAATTGTGCTTAGTAGTTCTCTTTTCATTTTTAGTTGTTTTCATTTTTTGACTTCATCGTTTGTTTTCTTTTCCTTCCATCCAAGGCTACCTATTCTTCTATATATCCACATTTCAAAGGCTTCAATTCTCTGTTCTTTTTTCTTGTCTAATGTCCATGTTTCTGCACCATATAGGAATATTGAGAAGATGTAACATGTGTATTGTGTACTTCATGTTAATTGTGTACTTTATATTAATTATGTACTTTATATTAAGTGTGTACTTTATGTGTATTGTACTTTATGTTAATTGTGCACTTTGTTATGTGTGTACTTTGTTAATTGTGGAATTTATGTGTATTGTGTACTTTATGTTAATTGTTTACTTTATGCTAATCATGCACTTTTGTGTGTATTGGGTCCTTTATTTGAATTGTGTACTTTATGCAAATTGTGAAAATACTCGTATCTTCTGGGTAAGTTGAGTATGTAAGTAGTAGTAACAAAACTTGAACAAAGCCCATTGAATATAATGTTCTGGGCACATGGAACAAGTTATATGGATATAATGTTCTGGTCACATGGAACAAGTTATATGGATATAATGTTCTGATCACATGGAACAAGTTATATGGATATAGTGTTCTGGTCACATGGAACAAGTTATATGGATATAATGTTCTGGGCACATGGAACAAGTTATATGGATATAATGTTCTGATCACATGGAACAAGTCATATGGATATAATGTTCTGGTCACATGGAACAAGTTATATGGATATAATGTTCTGATCACATGAAACAAGTTATATGGATATAATGTTCTGGTCACATGGAACAAATTATATGGATATAATGTTCTGGTCACATGGAACAAGTTATATGGATATAATGTTCTGGTCAAATGGAACAAGTTATATGGATATAATGTTCCGGTCACATGGAACAAGTCATATGGATATAATGTTCTGATCACATGATCATAAGAATATAATGTTCTGGTCACATGGAACAAGTCATAAGAATATAATGTTCCGGTCACATGGAACAAGTCATATGGATATAATGTTCTGATCACATGATCATAAGAATATAATGTTCTGGTCACATGGAACAAGTCATATGAATATAATGTTCTGGTCACATGGAACAAGTCATATGGATATAATGTTCTGATCACATGATCATAAGAATATAATGTTCCGGTCACATGGAACAAGTCATATGGATATAATGTTCTGGTCACATGGAACAAGTCATATGAATATAAAGTTCTGGTCACATGGAACACGGATACAATGTTTTTGCTACACGAGAGATATTTCAAATAAATGTTTAAGGAAACCACTTTCTGAACAATGGAATAATATAAAACGTGCAAATTTAAGAGAAATGGATTGCAAACAGCTATCACGTCTACAATCAAGGAATGAAGGTGAACATAAGCAAGATGAGAAGATATAACAGAGAATCACCAACACTCATATATCAATATCCGCAAATAAGAAACGACATGAAAGGGAAAAAGACAGACTCCCAGTGTAAATGTTGGCAGCTATAGAAGGAAGATGAGAAGGGGGTTCATAGCAACGTGAAGAGACATGATCACAAACGATAGGCCTTATGGTCATCATCAGGTTGCATGTCCATAGCCGAACGCTGCAATAACCACAGCCAGCATGGAAGAATCTCTCTATCTCTCTAGCTAAATCTCCCCACAGATCGTTGCATTAACCACAGCCAGCATGGAAGAATCTCTCTCTATCTCTCTAGCTAAGTCTCCCCACAGATCGTTGCATTAACCACAGCCAGCATGGAAGAATCTCTCTCTATCTCTCTAGCTAAATCTCCCCACAGATCGTTGCATTAACCACAGCCAGCATGGAAGAATATCTCTCTCTATCTCTCTAGCTAAATCTCCCCACAGATCGTTGCATTAACCACAGCCAGCATGGAAGAATATCTCTCTCTATCTCTCTAGCTAAATCTCTCCACAGATCGTTGCATTAACCACAGCCAGCATGGAAGAATCTCTCTCTATCTCTCTAGCTAAGTCTCCCCACACAACATTGCATTAACCACAACCTGTATTAAACAATCTCTCTCTCTCTCTCTCTCCCTAGCTAAATCTCCCCACTGAACGTTGCCTTTACCACAACCATTATAAAAGAATATCTCTCTCTCTCTCTCTATCTCTAGCCAGATCTAACAACAAAATGTTGCATTTACCACAGACAGTATAAAAGAATCTCTCTCTATCTCTATCTCTAGCCAGATCTCCCAACAAAACGTTACATTTACCACAGCCAGTATAAAAGAATCTCTCTCTATCTCTATTTCTAGCCAGATCTCCAACAAAACGTTGCATTTACCACAGCCAGTATAAAAGAATCTCTCTCTCTTTCTATCTCTGGCCAGATCTCCCAACAAAACGTTGCATTTACCACAGCCAGTATAAAATAATCTCTCTCTCTCTATCTCTAGCCAGATCTCCCAACAAACGTTGCATTTACCACAGCCAGTATAAAAGAATCTCTCTTTCTCTCTCTCTATCTCTAGCCAGATCTCCCAACAAAATGTTGCATTTACCACAACCAGTATAAAAGAATCCCTCTCTCTCTCTATCTCTAGCCAGATCTCCCAACAAAACATTGCATTTACCACAGCCAGTATAAAAGAATCTCTCTCTCTCTCTCTATCTCTAGTCAGATCTCCCAACAAAACGTTGCATTTACCACAGCCAGTATAAAAGAATCTCTCTCTCTCTCTCTATCTCTAGCCAGATCTCCCAACAAAACGTTACATTTACCACAGACAGTATAAAAGAATCTCTCTCTCTCTATCTCTAGCCAAATCTCCCAACAAAACGTTGCATTTACCACAGCCAGTATAAAAGAATCTCTCTCTCTCTCTCTCTCTCTATCTCTAGCCAGATCTCCCAACAAAACGTTGCATTTACCACAGCCAGTATAAAAGAATCTCTCTCTATCTCTAGTCAGATCTCCAACAAAATGTTACATTTACCACAGACAGTATAAAAGAATCTCTCTCTCTCTCTATCTCTAGTCAGATCTCCCAACAAAATGTTGCATTTACCACAACCAGTATAAAAGAATCTCTCTCTCGCTCTCTCTCTCTCTCTCTCTCTATCTCTAGCCAGATCTCCCAACAAAACGTTGCATTTACCACAACCAGTAAAAAAAGAATCTCTCTCTCTCTCTCTATCTCTAGCCAGATCTCCCAACAAAACGTTGCATTTACCACAGCCAGTATAAAAGAATCTCTCTCTCTCTCTCTCTCTCTATCTCTAGTCAGATCTCCCAACAAAACGTTGCATTTACCACAGACAGTATAAAAGAATCTCTCTCTCTCTATCTCTAGTCAGATCTCCCAACAAAATGTTGCATTTACCACAGCCAGTATAAAGAATCTCTCTCTCTCTCTCTCTATCTCTAGTCAGATCTCCCAACAAAACGTTACATTTACCACAGCCAGTATAAAAGAATCTCTCTCTCTCTCTCTCTCTATCTCTAGTCAGATCTCCCAACAAAACGTTACATTTACCACAGCCAGTATAAAAGAATCTCTCTCTCTCTCTCTCTCTATCTCTGGCCAGATCTCCCAACAAAACGTTACATTTACCACAGCCAGTATGAAAGAATTTGTGCCTCTAGTCAAATCTCCTAATTCTTCTATTGCTACATTCAAAATCTCCTTCATGTCTTAAAACCACCTTTTTCAAGGTCTGTCCTGATGTGTCGTTCAGAAACCTTCCATTTCTGTTCTTTCCTGCCCGCTGTATTCTGTTTTCTCCTAGTGAGGTTTTTCATTTCTTCCTCTGTCCAAGAATGTCAAGTTTCTTGCTCAAATTGTTTTCATTCTTTACTTTCAGCTGTTTCAAAACTTCCATTATTTGTTTTCTTCCCTGTTCAATCAAATCTTCCCAATCTTCTATAACTCAAAAGTTCCAAGTACTTCATTTTTCTTTCTGTTATCTAATTTAGTGTGCCCCCCCCCCCCCAAAAAAAAAGGGGAGGGGGATATAACACCACACTCTTGACAAATAACTACTTAAAACAAAGAAAAACAGGTAGACATCTTATAAATGACTTCCCAAGACATAAACAAAATGTAAACATCTCACATGCGTCTTCCCAGAATTTAAATAAATTTAAACGTCTCACAAAGATCTTCCCATAATATATATAAATGTAAACATCTCACAGTTGATCCCCACAAGACATAAATAAATGTAAATATCTCACATGCGTCTTCCCAGAACATAGCAAAAAAATATATGTAAATATCTAAAATAAATATGTAAATATCTAAAAAAAATATGTAAATATCTAAAAAAAATTTGTAAATATCTAAAAAAAATATGTAAATATCTCACATGCGTCTTCCCAGAACATAGCAAAATATATATAAATATCTAAAAAAAATATCTAAATATCTAAAAAAATATGTAAATATCTAAAAAATATGTAAACATCTAAAAAAAAATACGTAAATATTTAAAAAAATATGTAAATATCTAAATAAATATGTAAATATCTCACCTTTGGTCTGGTATCCACCACATACATATAGCTAGACTTGGGATTAGCTTTGAGAATGGCCTGTAACATGATTTCATCTTCAACACAGCGGGCGGAGAAACCAGATAGTGGTTGACTGCAGCGTGTCAGAGCAGCCTGGTACAGAGATACTTAGAATTAATTAAGTTCAAAGGGACACAAATCACACAGGTTAGTACTCTTGAATATGTTCTTTTCTTTCCTCCCTCATTTGCGTTTCAGTGTAGAGGGGAGATCTAATTTGCTGTCTTTTGCTCTTCTGTTGGCCTTTTTGCTGTTGTTGCCTTGTGTTTTATATATTCCGCCTTAAATCACATTTAAATAATAAACAATTGGAAACAGTATTTTCTAATTATGAACAAACATGTGGAAACAACATTTAAAACAGTGAACAAACAATTAGAAACAGCATTTTCAAATAATGAACAAACAATTAGAAACATCATTTTCAAATAATGAACAAACAATTAGAAAAACACAATTTTAAAATAAAGAACAAACAATTAGAAACAACATTTTCAAACTATGAACAAACAATTAGAAACAACATTCTCAAACAATGAACAAACAATTAAAAACACCATTCTCAAACAATGAACAAACAATTAGAAACACCATTCTCAAACAATGAACAAACAATTAGAAACACAATTCTCAAATAATGAACAAACAATTAGAAACAACATTCTCAAACAACGAACAAACAATTAGAAACAACATTCTCAAACAATGAACAAACAATTAGAAACAACGTTCTCAAATAATGAACAAACAATTAGAAACAACATTCTCAAACAATGAGCAAACAATTAGAAACAACATTCTCAAATAATGAACAAACAATTAGAAACAACATTCTCAAATAATGAACAAACAATTAGAAACAACATTCTCAAATAATGAACAAACAATTAGAAACAACATTCTCAAACAACGAACAAACAATTAGAAACAACATTCTCAAACAATGAACGAACAATTAGAAACAACATTCTAAAATAATGAACAAACAATTAGAAACACCATTCTCAAATAATGAACAAACAATTAGAAACAACATTCTCAAACAACGAACAAACAATTAGAAACAACATTCTCAAACAATGAACAAACAATTAGAAACAACATTCTCAAATAATGAACAAACAATTAGAAACAACATTCTCAAATAATAAACAAACAATTAGAAACAACATTCTCAAACAATGAACAAACAATTAGAAACACAATTCTCAAATAATGAACAAACAATTAGAAACAACATTCTCAAACAATGAACAAACAATTAGAAACACAATTCTCAAATAATAAACAAACAATTAGAAACAACATTCTCAAATAATGAACAACAATTAGAAACAACATTCTCAAACAATGAACAAACAATTAGAAACACAATTCTCAAATAATGAACAAACAATTAGAAACAACATTCTCAAACAACGAACAAACAATTAGAAACAACATTCTCAAACAATGAACAAACAATTAGAAACAACATTCTCAAATAATGAACAAACAATTAGAAACAACATTCTCAAATAATGAACAAACAATTAGAAACAACATTCTCAAATAATGAACAAACAATTAGAAACAACATTCTCAAATAATGAACAAACAATTAGAAACAACATTCTCAAATAATGAACAAACAATTAGAAACAACATTCTCAATAATGAACAAACAATTAGAAACAACATTCTCAAATAATGAACAAACAATTAGAAACAACATTCTCAAATAATGCACATGCAATTAGAAACAACATTCTCAAATAATGAACAAACAATTAGAAACAACATTCTCAAAAAATGAACAAACAATTAGAAATAACATTCTCAAATAATAAACAAACAATTAGAAACAACATTCTCAAATAATGAACAAACAATTAGAAACAACATTCTCAAACAATGAACAAACAATTAGAAACAACATTCTCAAACAATTAGAAACAACATTCTCAAACAATGAACAAACAATTAGAAACAACATTCTCAAATAATGAACAAACAATTAGAAACAACATTCTCAAACAATGAACAAACAATTAGAAACAACATTCTCAAATAATGAACAAACAATTAGAAACAACATTCTCAAACAATTAGAAACAACATTCTCAAACAATGAACAAACAATTAGGAACAACATTCTCAAATAATGAACAAACAATTAGAAACAACATTCTCAAATAATGAACAAACAATTAGAAACAACATTCTTAAAAAATGAACAAACAATTAGAAACAACATTCTCAAACAATGAACAAACAATTAGAAACAACATTCTCAAACAATGAACAAACAATTAGAAACAACATTCTAAAATAATGAACAAACAATTAGAAACAACATTCTTAAATAATGAACAAACAATTAGAAACAACATTCTCAAACAATGAACAAACAATAAGAAACAACATTCTCAAACAATGAACAAACAATTAGAAACAACATTCTCAAATAATGAACAAACAATTAGAAACACCATTCTCAAATAATGAACAAACAATTAGAAACAACATTCTCAAATAATGAACAAACAATTAGAAACAAACATTCTCAAACAATTAGAAACACCATTCTCAAATAATGAACAAACAATTAGAAAACCATTCTCAAATAATGAACAAACAATTAGAAACAACATTCTCAAATAATGAACAAACAATTAGAAACAACATTCTCAAACAATTAGAAACACCATTCTCAAATAATGAACAAACAATTAGAAACAACATTCTCAAACAATTAGAAACAACATTCTCAAACAATTAAAACAACATTCTCAAATAATTAGAAACAACATTCTCAAACAATTAGAAACAACATTCTCAAATAATGAACAAACAATTAGAAACAACATTCTCAAACAATTAGAAACAACATTCTCAAACAATTAGAAACAACATTCTCAAATAATGAACAAACAATTAGAAACAACATTCTCAAATAATTATAAACAGCATTCTCAAATAATGAACAAACAATTAGAAACAACATTCTCAAACAATTAGAAACAACATTCTCAAATAATGAACAAACAATTAGAAACAACATTCTCAAATGATGAACAAACAATTAGAACAACACATTCTCAAACAATTAGAAACACCATTCTCAAACAATTAGAAACATCATTCTCAAACAATGAACAAACAATTAGAAACACCATTCTCAAATAATGAACAAACAATTAGAAACAACATTCTCAAACAATTAGAAACACCATTCTCAAACAATGAACAAACAATTAGAAACAACATTCTCAAACAATTAGAAACACCATTCTCAAACAATGAACAAACAATTAGAAACACCATTCTCAAACAATGAACAAACAATTAGAAACACCATTCTCAAATAATAATTACCATGTTTTGTGAATGTAGATAAGAAAGAACTGGAAACCGACCCCTGCTCCTAAACTTTGAACTGCCAACCAGGACATGTGTTGTGGCTGAGTTCGGCACATACAACATGCTGGGGTAAGTGTCACACAGCTGTGGAAAGTATCCAGGACTAGAGACCATGAATGAACAAATTAAT
Source organism: Megaustenia siamemsis (assembly GCA_032433765.1). Taxonomy (NCBI): domain Eukaryota; kingdom Metazoa; phylum Mollusca; class Gastropoda; order Stylommatophora; family Ariophantidae; genus Megaustenia; species Megaustenia siamemsis. The sequence continues at coordinate 12,244,439 of JAVIAB010000102.1, forward strand.
GATGAAATCTAAATTGTTTTCATAATTATTCTTATTCTTTCAATAATATAGCGGGTATAACACGCTTGTTACTTTTCAATAATATAACAATCTAACACGCTTGTTACTTTCCAATACTATAACCGTCTGACACTCTTGCTACTCTCCAATTATATAACGTTCATACACTCTTGCTACTCTCCAACTATATAAAGGTCATACACTCTTGCTACTCTCCAATTATATAACGGTCATACACTCTTGCTACTCTCCAATTAGATAACGGTCATACATTTTTGCTATTCTCCAACTATATAACGGTCATACATTCTTGCTACTCTCCAACTATATAACGGTCATACATTCTTGCTACACTCTTGCTACTCTCCAACTATATAACGGCAATACACCCTTGCTACTCTCCAATTATATAACGGTCATACATTCTTGCCACTCTCCAATTATATAACGGACATACACTCTTGCTACTCTCCAATTATATAACGGTCATACACTCTTGCTACTCTCCAACTATATAACGGCAATACACCCTTGCTACTCTCCAATTATATAACGGTCATACACTCTTGCCACTCTCCAATTATATAACGGTCATACACTCTTGTTACTCTCCAATTATATAACGGTCATACACTCTTGCTACTCTCCAACTATATAACGGTCATACACTCTTGCTACTCTCCAACTATATAACGGTCACACACTCTTGCTACTCTCAAATTATATAACGGTCATACACTCTTGTTACTCTCCAATTATATAACGGTCATACATTCTTGCTACTCTCCAATTATATAACGGTCATACACTCTTGCTACTCTCCAATTATATAACGGTCATACATTATTGCTACTCTCTAATTATATAACGGTCAAACACTCATGCTACACTCTTGCTACTCTCTGAATATATAACAGTCCACCAAATAACCACACACAGAAAGCACAAAAGTCCACCAAATAACCACACACAGAAAGCACAAAAGTTCCCCAAATAATCACGCACAGAAAGTACAAAAGTCCACCAAACAACCACACACAGAAAGCACAAAAGTCCACCAAATAACCACACACAGAAAGCACAAAAGTCCACAAAAATAACCACACAGAAAGCACAAAAGTCCACCAAACAATCACACACAGAAAGCACAAAAGTCCACCAAACTACTACAAGCAGAAAGCACAAAAGTCCACAAGACAACCACAGGACACAAAACCCATTAAATTGCCAGGCACAAAGTACGAAGGTTCTCAAAATAAGATAGATGTACCTCATACTGCTGGTTGAGAGCAGTGGTTACCCAAGTGTCACAATTTGCCCCCATCCTCATAAACTCTGACTGGATGTCAAAAAAGCCCCAACCATAAGACTTGTCGAAGTTCTCGTTTGGGTTGAAGCTGAAGGCGTACAAGCTGTCGATCTCGGCTACAAAATAAGGACAAGAATTAAGTTTATGGATAAAAGATGAGGACAAAACATTAGCTCATGGATAAAAGATAAGGACAAGAATTAAATTCATGGATAAAAGATGAGGACAAGAATTAAGTTTATGGATAAAAGATGAGGACAAGAATTAAGTTTATGGATAAAAGATGAGGACAAAATATTAGCTCATGGATAAAAGATAAGAACAAGAATTAAGTTCATGGACACAAGATGAGGACAAGAGTTAAGTTTATGGATAAAAGATGAGGACAAGAATAATGTTTATGGATAAAAGATGAGGACAAAACATTAGTTCATGGATAAAAGATAAGGACAAGAATTAAGTTTATGGATAAAGATGAGGACAAGAATTAAGTTTATGGATAAAAGATGAGGACAAAACATTAGTTCATGGATAAAAGATAAGGACAAGAATTAAGTTCATGGATAAAAGATAAGGACAAGAATTAAGTACACGGATACAAGATAAGGATAAGAATTAAGTTCATGGACAAAAGATAAGGACAAGAATTAAGTTCATGGATAAAAGATAAGGACAAGAATGAAGTTCACGGACAAAAGATGAGGACAAATCATTAGTTCATAAATAAAAGATAAGGACAAAACTTTAGTTCATGAATACAAGATAAGGACAAGAATGAAGTTCACAGACAAAAAGTGAGGACTAAATATTAGTTCAAGGATAAAAGATAAGGACAGGAATTAAGTTCATGGATAAAAGATAAGGACGAGAATTACATTCACGGATAAAGATGAGAACAAGAATGAAGTTCATGGACAAAATATAAAAACAAGAATTAAGTTCATGGATAAAAGATAACAAATAAGAATTAATTTCATGGATGAAAGATAAGGCCAAGAATAGAGCTAATGATAAATGCAGACTGCTAGCATCGTAGAAATGGCGTCATACCGCACTCTAAATCTTGCAGGGTGCCCCGCTGCAAGTCTCCTTCATGGACAAGCTGTTTAATCTAAACAAGAGCCAATATTCTTCTTTTCGTCTTTTCTCTTTCTCACTGGTACCGAAAAGGTGTCGTGGTTTATATCATTTGTCGTTCTTGAGCTGCTCGAACTGTCTGAATTAGTGATTTTCCTTTGTTGTTACATGTCGCTGTCACTGCATCTATCCATCTTCTTCTGGGTCTTCCTCTTGGTCTTTATCCATGCATTCTCGAGAAGAACGCCCTTGATGGTGATTGGTGAGGATTCATTCTGACCAGGTGGCCAAACCATTTAAGTTGTTGTTGTTGTTCTATATATTCTTGGCAGGGTTTTGTTCTTAAATTTTTTTCTTATGGTTTCATTTGGTATTCTATCTCTTCTTGTGTTTGTTACTTTTCTCAAGCATCGCATGAATGAGATGCAAGAGCCAATGCCTGCTATTTTGTCAATCTTGTCAGTGTTCTTTTCAATGTCTTATGTGTTATACCTCTTTTATCGTTTCCCCTGTTGTTTCCCGTCTGCGAGCTTGCGCTTTGTGATTATCATCTTTATTTTTATCCCAAGGTTTACAAATGTAAGATCAGTTATTAAAATTGGAGGGGAAAGGGGGGGGGGAGAAAGAGAGGTGGCTGGGCGGTCAAGAGATAAGACGTCGGCCATTGGGCAAGAAGGTCCATGGTTTGAGTCCCGCGATAGGCGACGGACATCCGGGGCGTTATGACTCCTCTGATTTCTGGGTAGTGAATTTCATGTCTAGTCCTTTCTGATAAGGGCGAAAAGCAGGAGGTTCCGTGAGCACTTTGCACAAGTTAAAGAGCCAGTAAAAAAGTAAAGTGCCCCGTCACGCCAAGTGGCGTATAGAGAATATGGTGTTAGTGACCATACATTTTACAGACCTTCGGCACATGATTTTTGGGGTAATGTGGTCGGTATTACGCCCGTGCCGCTTTACTTTCTCAGAAAAAAAATCCGGTACCCATTTAAGGCTGGGTGAACCCGGAAGCCGTCGGTTGGGATCGAACCCTACCTCTTGTCCTTTGTACCAGTTCGCTAATCACTGAGCTATCGCAAAAGAGCCAGTAGGAAATCTAAAAGTGCAGGAGGTTCTGTGAGCACTTTGCACAGGTTAAAGCGCCAGCAGAAAATCTAAATAGCAGGAGGTTCTGTGAGCACTTTGCACAGGTTAAAGAGCCAGCAGAAAATCTAAAATAGCAGGCCAAATGTGGCTGCTCCCTAGAAAAAAATTGATAAGAAAGAAAAAACAATTCAAAAACGTGAAATGTCTTCAGGATACAAATAAGATTACCTCTGAAGCTAAAGAATACCCCAGGTTTGGGAAGGGGGACACCTGAGCCGTCGCCAACGATATCACTGACCCTGCCCGTTGAGGGGGTTTTCCCGAAAATACCCCAAAACGTGTGACGTCTTGAGCTACATGAGCTATATAGACGATTTGCGTAATTTTACGCACAACTACCATTGCTCGCAATATCGAAAACGTCACAATCTTTGGGCGGGCCTCCCTCTTATCCGGCAGGCCTAGAGATATTGGGGGCGACACCTGAGCACACGGCTGCTGGTATGAGTTATATTTAAAAAAATGGATATTCCCGCAAAATTCAGACCTTCGGGACTTCCCATGAGAAATAAAGCTGGCGAACTCAACTAAACAAACAGTTATTGAAAAACATTTGGACATTAAGAAGGAAAAAAGAAAGTGTCATAATTGGAATTGATAAGCATAACAAAAAAAGTGATTAAATGTGACAAGAACAGACAGCGTTAGAATTCAAAATATAATGAAATGAGCTGTTGCAGCATCAGTCTTCTTCTTTTGTTTTTTTCCTTCCTTATTTGTCTTTCAGCGTCGAGGGGGAGATATCATTTTCGGTGTTTTGCTCTTGTGTTGGCCTCTACTGCTGTTATGTTTCCTAGTGTTGCTAATATTCCATCAAACCATCTTTTCGTGGTCGAACCTTGGGTCTGGTGTTCTCGCAACGTTTATTTATGCCATACTTTCTTTCTCAGTTCTTCATTTCTGAACATATCTCTCAGGCGGGGAACTGGTTGGTCTAGAGGCAAGACGCCAATCTCGAGACAGAGAGGCTGTGAGTTCAAATCCTGGATGAACAAGATAGGATATTTATTTGCGATTTCTCAGTGCGTCAACCACTCCTGGTTTCAGCTGCGAGTTGTAACGTAAATTATTCATCGACGGAAATAATATGAGTACCGCCGAAGTCTGGGAGTCGCGCAGGCTCAGTGGTTAGTGAACTGGACTACAAAGGACAAGAAGTAGGGTTCGATCCCAACCGACGGCTTCCGGTTCACCCAGCCTTTAATGGGTACCGGATTTTTTTCTTTCTGGAAAAGTAAAACGGCTCGAGCTTATTACCGACCCAAAAAATCATGTACTGAAGGGTATGTAAGATTTATAGTCACTAACACCATATTCCCTATACGACACTTGGCGTGACGGGTCACTAACACCATATTCCCTATACGCCACTTGGTGTGACGGGTCCCTAACACCATATTCCCTATACGCCACTTGGCGTGACGGGGTACTTTACTATTTTTTTTTTTTTTTTTTTAAACCGTCGAAGTCTGAGTTATCTGCCTGTGCGAAGAGGGTCCCCTATTGCACACGGCTGCCAGGGAAAACGGATAAATACGCAAAATTCAGTTCCTAGTCTCCAGGGAATTCGCAAGAGGTGAAAGTTGGCAAACGCAAAAAAAAAAAAAAAAAAAAAAAAAAAAAAAAAAAAAATCTCAGGCTATTTCCTGCCATTCGTCTAACACACATTTCATTTTGGTGGTGGTTAGTTCTGTCTCATTAGTAGCACAAGGTAGTGATGGGGGATTTGGTTCTGACAGATAATAAACGTAAATAATAAGGATGCTCTTTTGTATAATAGGAGAGTTCATTCAGCCGATTGGCTACACGATTGGTCACGTGAACAAACTTTCACCAAAAATGTCTGACAGTTAAAAAATCTGGTTCCAGTTTTCAGACATTTTGAAATATTTGTAACTAGTTTAGTTTAGTCGACGAAACAGCGATATTGTACATGGAACACGCCCATAGGTGCTCAAATCTCCATCTTAATGTGTACCTCAAAGTGTAAATATTGATGACTCCACTTCTATGTCGATAATTTATTCTTCTATATATCGCTCCTTACAAGTACAGTAAATTAATTTCAATATTTGGGAACTTTGTTAACATCAGAGGGAAGATGTACAAAAGAGGTGAGATGCAGAATGGCTCAGGCAAAAGCAGTTTTCCAAAACATGAGGAAGATACTATGCAATCCATTTTTGACAATAGAAACAAGAAAAAGAGTTCTTAAATGTTATGTAGAGCCAGTCTTAACATATGGATGTGAATCATGGACAATAGGACAACAGACAATAAAATCACTGGAGTCTGTAGAAATGTGGTTTTACAGAAGAATGTTGAAAATACAATGGACAGCTAAGAAGAGTAATGAAAATGTTATGAAAGAGGTCAAAGCAAAAAGAGAGCTAATTTCTAATATTAGGAAGAAACAATCATCATTTTTTGACCATGTAATGAGAAGAGAACAACTGGAATATATTGTAACAACTGAAATCTTCGAACATTTCTTGATAGGCGACCGAGCATATATGGGTGAAAACTCGCGTGCAAAGACGCCGGTTCAAGTCTCGTACTTGACCTTTACCTTACGAACATGAAACAGATCCCGATCAGTCCTGGGTTATTTACTGACACCAGCATCTGCATTTGTGCCCAGTCCCCTTCTATTTTCCAGAGCATAATCATTTCTGAGTGGAGGCCTCGGTAGCCCAGTTGGGAAAACCACCAGACAGGGCTACCGTTGTTCGAACAACACGTGTTCGATTCCCGTTGGAAGCAGTGTGAATTGTACTCGTGGTTGGAACAAAAAAACACACGCAGTTGCTGGCAGAAATGGGTACCAGCTTATTACTCTGTGAAGGTGAGGAATGCCGCCTCGCAATGTGAGTTTCGATGCTAGAAGCAACACTATCCAGAAGTCGCCGAACACTTCTGGATAGGTGGTCGAGCACACATGGGCAAAAACTCCCGTGCTAAGAGGCCGATTCAAGTCTCGTACTTTACCTTTACCCGTACTCGTGTTTGTTTGCCTGAACTGGACTACAAAGGACGACAGGTCGTATTCGACCCTGATCGACGGCTTCCGGGTTCACCCAGCCTTAAATGAATACCGGACTTTTTCTGGGAAAGTAAAGCGGTACGAGCGTAATACCAACCACATTACCAAAAAAATTCATGTACCGAAAGTCTATAAAAATTATGATCATCATCATCATTGAGTGCCTTCTCCGCAACGAAGGTTGGCTACCATGGAGCGCCATTCCGCTCTGTCTCTTGCTTTGATGGTGCAGATTGTCATAGGTTGACTTGTCCATCTTTTGATGTTACTCGTCCATGTTAGTCTTGGTCTGTCTCTGCCTCTTTTACCATGTATTTTCCCTTCCAATATTACTTTTATTAGGTTGTTGTGTCCTTTTAACATGCCCTAAAAGTTTCATTTGATTTTTCTGAATTGTATTTAGTAGTTCTCTATTCATTTTTAGTTGTTTTAAAACTTCATCGTTTGTTTTCTTTTCTTTCCATCCAATTCTACCTATTCTTCTATATATCCACATTTCAAAGGCTTCAAATAATTATTATCACTAATCATCATCATCGTCATCATCAAGTACCGTGACAAGTACTCTTCTTGGCTGCCCATGGTACTTTCAACATTCTTCTGTAAAACCACATTTCTAAAGACTTCTGATATTTTCTTGTCTGTTGTCCTACTGTCCATGATTCGCATCCATATGTTAAGACTGGCTCTATATAACATTTAAGAACTCTTTATTATCACTAATACAATATTCCAAAAACGCCACTTAGCGTGAGGGGGGAATTAATTGATTAATTAATTTTATTTATTATTATTTGCCAGTAAATTATTACCTGGTCTGGAAAACTCCAGCAATGTCTGGTAGACGTCCTGGCAGTCTCTCTCCCTGGGGATGATGAAGGTGATGCACATGAAGTTCTTGCACCGGATCTGCAAAGGGCAGCCCTCCGCTGTCATTGTCTGTTTCTCTACCTGATCCATGTGCATGTGCAGGATCTGTCCACAAGAGATGGGAAAGTACAGGTGGGATATGCAATACAATGAGGAAAATAAACAAATGAGATATACAATATGATTAGGAAAATAAACAGATGAGATATACAATACGACCAGGAAAATAAACAAATGAGATATACAATCTATCTATCTATCTATTGACCTTTCGAGCCGTAACCGGCCCATAGGGCGTAGACCCAAGATACACCTTCTCCTATATGAATTTTTGTTCTAGCAGTCTTCTCTTAAAGATATTTATCAAATCTCGCCATCTGTCTCTGTTCTGTGCAAGCAGTTCTATCTCATTGAGGGAGCCGATTCCTGCTGCTCTTGCCTCTCTCATCAATGTTCTTCTCAGTGTCTCCCTGGGTCTTCCTCTTTTTCTTTTACCTGTTGTTTCCCATATGAGGGCTTGCTTTGCTATTCGATTATTATCTCTTCTCATCACATGTCCAACGTATGACCATCGTCTTTTCTTTATTACTGAAGATATTAGTGTTGATTGGCGATTTCTCTAATTTCCTCGTTTGTTTTGAATTCGTTCCATTCTATACCAAGTATTTTCCTTAGACATTTATTTTCGAATGCGTTCAACTTTGTTTCTATATCTCTTGTTGTTTTCCAGCTTTCACACGCATACGTAAGGGTTGATAGTACATTTGATTTGAATAGCCTAAGTTTTGTGTTTGTGCTAATGAGTTTTGATTTCCACAACTTTTCAAGGCTTCTGAAAGACATTGCTGCTTTAGCCAGTCTGATTCTAATTTCTTTGCTCGTATCCCCTTCTCGATCAATGTGACTTCCAAGATAGATGAAGTGATCGATCTCTTCTACTGGTTTGTTTTCCATGTATATTTTGTCACTTGTTGGAATTAAACTTTTCATGACTTTAGTCTTTTCATGATTGACCTCAAGCCCAATTTTGCTGGCTATTGATGATAGTTCATTTGTGTTTTCCTGCATCGTTTTTATCTGATTGCTGATGAGAACTATGTCATCAGCAAAGTCCAGGTCCTCCAAATGGTCTCCTTGTATCCATTCGATGCCTTTATTACCAGTGCAGCATTTCTTCATTATGAAGTCCATAACAATTCCAAATAACAAGGCGATAAAATACATCCTTGTTTAACCCCAGTTTCTATTGGGAAACATTCGCTCAGTCCTTCCTCTGTTCGAACTGCACATGTGTAACCATCATACATGTCTTTGATAATATTTATGATTTTTGATGGTAAGCCATATTGCTTCAGAATTTTCCACAAAGAATCTCTATGAATACTATCAAATGCTTTTTTGAAGTCGATGAAGTTAAGTACAAAAGGTTTTTGCTTTTCAATGTGTTCCTCCAATATAAGTCGTAGAGTGAAAATGTGGTCAAGACAGGTTCTCCCTTTTCTAAACCCAGCCTGTTCTTCACGCATTACTGTATCTATTGAATCCTTTATTCTATTTAGGATGATTTTACAGAATAATTTTGAGGCAACTGACAAAAGTGTCACAGATATACAATACGATCAGGAAAATAAACAAATGAGATATACAATACGATCAGGAAAATAAACAGATGAGATATACAATACAGTGAGGAAAGTAAACAAATGAGATATACAATACGATCAGGAAAATAAACAGATGAGATATACAATACGATCAGGAAAATAAACAAATGAGATATACAATACAGTGAGGAAAATAAACAAATGAGATATACAATACGATCAGGAAAATAAACAAATGAGATATACAATACGATCAGGAAAATAAACAAATGAGATATACAATACGGTCAGGAAAATAAACAAATGAGATAAACATAGCAGTTATGAAAATGAACAAATGAGATAAACATCGCAAATATAAAATAAACAATGAGATATATAACTCAATCAGAGGGAAATATGAGATAAACAACTCAATCAGAGGGGAAAATGAGATATATAACTCAACCAGAGGGGAAATATGAGATATATATAACTCAAGTACAACAAGAAATAAATGACCTATACAACACAATCAGCGAAATAAACCAAACATACAACTCAATTAGAAAAAAGACAAATGAGATAGAGAACACAATCAGAAGAAGATGATTAAAGAAGAAAAGAAGGCAACACGTTTAATCAATGTAGGACAGGAACAATCAGCAGAGAAGGCAACATCCCTCTTGACTTTAGGCAACATCCCCCTTGACTTTAGGCAACATCCCCCTTGACTTTAGCCAACATCCCCCTTGACTTTAGCCAACATCCCCCTTGACTTTAGCCAACATCCCCCTTGACTTTAGCCAACATCCCCCTTGACTTTAGGCAACATCCCCTTGACTTTAGGCAACATCCCCTTTGACTTTAGTCAACATCCCCTTTGACTTTAGGCAACATCCCCCTTGACTTTAGTCAACATCCCTCTCCTCTTGACATTAGGCAACATCCCCCTTGACTTTAGGCAACATCCCCCTTGACTTTAGGCAACATCCCCTTTGACTTTAGGCAACATCCTTCTTGACTTTAGGCAACATCCCTCTTGACTTTAGGCAACATCCCCTTTGACTTTAGGCAACATCCCCCTTGACTTTAGGCAACATCCCCTTTTGACTTTAGGCAACATCCCCCTTGACTTTAGGCAACATCCCTCTTGACTTTAGCCAACATACCACTTGACTTTAGGCAACATCCCCTTGACTTTAGCCACCATCCCCCTTGACTTTAGGCAACATCCCCCTTGACTTTAGGCAACATCCTTCTTGACTTTATGCAACATCCCCCTTGACTTTAGGCAACATCCCCCTTGACTTTAGGCAACATCCCCCTTGACTTTATGCAACATCCTTCTTGACTTTAGGCAACATCGCCCTTGACTTTAGGCAACATCATTCTTGACTTTCGGCAACATCCCCTTGAGTTTAGGCAACATCCTTCTTGACTTTAGGCAACATCCCCCTTGACTTTATGCAACATCCCCCTTGACTTTAGGCAACACCCCTCTTGACTTTAGCCAACATCCCTCTTGACTTTAGGCAACATCCCCTTTGACTTTAGGCAACATCCCCCTTGACTTTATGCAACATCCTCTTGACTTTATGCAACATCCCCCTTGACTTTAGCCAACATCCCCCTTGACTTTAGGCAACATCCTTCTTGACTTTAGGCAACATCCCTCTTGACTTTAGGCAACATCCCCCTTGACTTTAGGCAACATCCCCCTTGACTTTAGGCAACATCCCTCTTGACTTTATGCAACACCCCCCTTGACTTTAGGCAACATCCCCCTTGACTTTAGGCAACATCCCCCTTGACTTTAGCCAACATACCCCTTGACTTTATGCAACATCCCCCTTGACTTTAGGCAACATCCCCCTTGACTTTATGCAACATCCTCCTTGACTTTATGCAACATCCCCCTTGACTTTAGCCAACATCCCTCTTGACTTTAGCCACATCCCCCTTGACTTTAGGCAACATCCCCCTTGACTTTATGCAACATCCTCCTTGACTTTAGGCAACATCCCCCTTGACTTTATGCAACATCCCCCTTGACTTTAGGCAACATCCCCCTTGACTTTAGGCAACATCCCCTTGACTTTATGCAACATCCCTCTTGACTTTAGCCAACATCCCCCTTGACTTTATGCAACATCCCCTTGACTTTAGGCAACATCCCCCTTGACTTTAGCCAACATCCCCCTTGACTTTAGGCAACATCCCCCTTGACTTTATGCAACATCCCCCTTGACTTTAGCCAACATCCCCCTTGACTTTAGCCAACATCCCTCTTGACTTTAGCCACATCCCTCTTGACTTTAGCCAACATCCCCCTTGACTTCATCCAACATCCCCCTTGACTTCATGCAACATCCCCCTTGACTTTAGGCAATATCCCCCTTGACTTTAGCCAACACCCCCTTGACTTTATGCAACATCCCCCTTGACTTTATGCAACATCCCCCTTGACTTTATGCAACATCCCTCTTGACTTTAGCCAACACCCCCCTTGACTTTAGGCAATATCCCTCTTGAGTTGAAGATTCGGTAGTCTGATCAGAGCTACAGATTCACAAACATCATCTGAATCTACATCTCGCCCTACTTATTTTATAGCACAAGGATATACGACTAGTCCATCGTTACGTTGTACTTATACCGACTTCACAACAATGGACGCAGTCACACCGTTGCATTCAATGAGAAGACAGCAGCCAGGATCACGATCTGCGTTGCTTCTTCTTCTTTCTCTTTTCACTGATACCTAAAAGGTGTCGTGGTTTATATCATTTGTCGTTCTTGAGCTGCTCGAACTGTCTGAATTAGTGATTTTCCTTTGTTTTTACATGTCTCTGTCATTGCATCTATCCATCTTCTTCTTTTCTCTTTCTCACTGATACCTAAAGGTGTCGTGGTTTATATCATTTGTCGTTCTTGAGCTGCTCGAACTGTCTGAATTAGTGATTTTCCTTTGTTGTTACATGTCTCTGTCACTGCATCTATCCATCTTCTTCTGGGTCTCCCTCTTGGTCATTTCCCATGCGTTCTCGAGAAGAACGCCCTTGATGGTGATTGGTGAGGATTCATTCTGACCAGGTGGCCAAACCATTTAAGTTGTTGTTCTATATATTCTTGGCAGGGTTTTGTTCCTACCATTTTTCTTATGGTTTAATTTGGTATTCTGTCTCTTCTGGTGTTGTTTGTTACTTTTCTCAAGCATCGCATCTCTGCGTAGCACCGGTTCTAAATTCTTAACATTTAACCTCCGGTTGACTGAATCTACATTAGAGAGCTAAAATTAATCAATCTCCAAGGCAAATCCTCTCAATGGAACACAAACACTATTCCATCATCTTGGAACCGGAAGTCCAATGACGGAAAAGACACACAGGAATCAAATTCTGAAATCGTCTGGACTAATCCACGCCTTTACTTACTCCCGCAATCCGGCCGCGTGTGCGCTGAAGCGACCGACTAGTCTCTGTCTGCTATGAGTCCCTTGAGGTGTGGGCTTCTACCACCACAAACAATAGTGTCCACGCTAAATAATCAAGTCTTGTTCGTCGGCCAATATTTAAACACTCGACGTAGGCTCGATGTATATGAGGTAGTTTCATCTGTAGGGCACAAAGAATTTCATTTCTTTTGTTTTTGGTTTCATTCTTTAACTGTTCGTCCCGTTTCCCATTCTCGTAGCCTTTCTCTGGTGTTTTTCAATTATGAGAAACGTGTTCAGAATCTAATAGGAAATCGGATTTTGCCTAAAGCGTTCTGAGGCTATTTGTTTCTTAGAATTAGTTAGTGATGGCTGTTTCGAGAGTTCTGTTTGTTTGTCCTAGTGTCTGTTTTAACTTAGTCTCGCCATTGTGTCTGTGGCTACATAACCTTGTTCTTATGTCTACCCTGTTTTATCTTGTCTCGCAATTGTGTCTGTGGCTACTTAACCTTGTTCATACGTCTAACCCGTTTTATCTTGTCTCGCCATTTTGTCTGTGGCTACATAACCTTGTTCATACGTCTACCCTGTTTTATCTTGTCCTGCCACTGTCTGTCTGTGGCTACTTAACCTTGTTCTTATATCTACCCTGTTTTTATCTTGCCCTGCCAATGTGTCTGTGGCTACTTAACCTTGTTCTTATGTCTACCCTGTTTTATCTTGTCTCGCCATTGTGTCTGTGGCTACTTAACCTTGTTCTTATGTCTACCCTGTTTTATCTTGTCTCGCCATTGTGTCTGTGGCTACTTAACCTTGTTCTTATGTCTACCCTGTTTTATCTTGCCTTGCCAATGTGTCTGTGGCTACTTAACCCTGTTCTTATGTCTACCCTGTTTTATCTTGTCTCGCCATTGTGTCTGTGGCTACTTAACCTTGTTCTTATGTCTACCCTGTTTTATCTTGTCTCGCCATTGTGTCTGTGGCTACTTAACCTTGTTCTTATGTCTACTCTGTTTTATCTTGCCTTGCCAATGTGTCTGTGGCTACTTAACCTTGTTCTTATGTCTACCCTGTTTTATCTTGTCTCGCCATTGTGTCTGTGGCTACATAACCTTGTTCATACTTCTACCCTGTTTTATCTTGTCTCGCCATTGTGTCTGTGGCTACATAACCTTGTTCATACGTCTATCCTGTTTTATCTTGTCTCGCCATTGTGTCTGTGGCTACTTAACCTTGTTCATACGTCTACCCTGTTTTATCATGTCTCGCCATTGTGTCTGTGGCTACTTAACCTTGTTCTTATGTCTACCCTGTTTTATCTTGTCTTGTCATTGTGTCTGTGGCTACTTAACCTTGTTCTTATGTCTACCCTGTTATCTTGTCCTGCCACTGTCTGTCTGTGGCTACTTAACCTTGTTCTTATGTCTACCCTGTTTTATCTTGTCTTGCCAATGTATATGTGGCTACTTAACCTTGTTCTTATATCTACTCTGTTTTATCTTGTCTTGTCATTGTGTCTGTGGCTACTTAACCTTGTTCTTATGTCTACCTTGTTTTATCCTGTCCTGCCAATGTGTCTGTGGCTACTTAATCTTGTTCTTATGTCTACCCTGTTTTATCTTGCCTTGACAATGTGTCTGTGGCTACTTAACCTTGTTCTTATGTCTACCCTGTTTTATCTTGTCTTGCCAATGTATCTGTGGCTACTTAACCTTGTTCTTATATCTACTCTCTTTTATCTTGTCTTGTCATTGTGTCTGTGGCTACTTAACCTTGTTCTTATGTCTACCCTGTTTTATCTTGTCCTGCCACTGTTTGTCTGTGGCTACTTAAACTTGTTCTTATGTCTACCCTGTTTTATCTTGTCTTGCCAATGTGTCTGTGACTACTTAACCTTGTTCTTATATCTACCCTGTTTTATCTTGTCTTGCCAATGTGTCTGTGACTACTTAACCTTGTTCTTATGTCTACCCTGTTTTATCTTGTCTTGCCACTGTCTGTCTGTGGCTACTTAACCTTGTTCTTATGTCTAGCCTGTTTTATCTTGTCTTGCCAATGTGTCTGTGACTACTTAACCTTGTTCTCATGTCTAGCCTGTTTTATCTTGTCTTGCCAATGTGTCTGTGACTACTTAACCTTGTTCTTATATCTACCCTGTTTTATCTTGTCTTGCCAATGTATCTGTGGCTACTTAACCTTGCTCTTATATCTACCCTGTTTTATCTTGTCTCGCCAATGTGTCTGTGACTACTTAACCTTGTTCTTATGTCTAGCCTGTTTTATCTTGTCTTGCCAATGTGTCTGTGACTACTTAACCTTGTTCTTATGTCTAGCCTGTTTTATCTTGTCTTGCCAATGTGTCTGTGGCTACTTAACCTTGTTCTTATATCTACCCTGTTTTATCTTGTCCTGCCACTGTCTGTCTGTGACTACTTAACCTTGTTCTTATATCTACCCTGTTTTATCTTGTCTCACCAATGTGTCTGTGGCTACTTAACCTTGCTCTTATGTCTAGCCTGTTTTATCTTGTCTTGCCAATGTGTCTGTGACTACTTAACCTTGTTCTTACGTCTAGCCTGTTTTATCTTGCCTTGCCAATGTGTCTGTGACTACTTAACCTTGTTCTTATGTCTACCCTGTTTTATCTTGTCTTGTCAATGTGTCTGTGACTACTTAACCTTGTTCTTATGTCTACCCTGTTTTATCTTGTCTCACCATTGTGTCTGTGACTACTTAACCTTGCTCTTATGTCTACCCTGTTTTATCTTGTCTTGCCAATGTGTCTGTGACTACTTAACCTTGTTCTTATATCTACCCTGTTTTATCTTGTCCTGCCACTGTCTGTCTGTGACTACTTAACCTTGTTCTTATGTCTACCCTGTTTTATCTTGTCTCACCATTGTGTCTGTGACTACTTAACCTTGCTCTTATGTCTACCCTGTTTTATCTTGTCTTGTCAATGTGTCTGTGACTACTTAACCTTGTTCTTATGTCTACCCTGTTTTATCTTGTCTTGCCAATGTGTCTGTGGCTACTTAACCTTGTTCTTATATCTACCCTGTTTTATCTTATCCTGCCATTGTGTCTACCTGTGTCTTACTAATGTTTTCATCGCTGCTTATTGCTACTTGAGAGCCGCGATAGCTCAGTGGTTAGTGAACTGGACTACAAAAGGATAAGAGGTCGGGTTCGATCCTGACCGACGGCTTCCAGGTTAACCCAGCCTAAAATGGGTTCCGGATTTTTTTCTGGGAAAATAAATACCGGACGTAATACGGACTACATTACCCCAAAAATCATATGCCGAAGGTCTATAAGAATTAAGGTCACTAACACCATATTCCCTATACGCCACTTGGCATAACGGGGCTCTTTACTTTTCTTGCATCTATTGCCACTTAACCTTCTTCCTGTGTATCTTTCTACTCGGTTTCGTCACTTTTAGGGTCTACTTAACCTTGTGTCTGTTTCTACTCAAACTTATACATATGCCTATTTGTTTTTAGATATCTCCTCTTTGTGTCTGTCTGTTTTTAGATATATTCTCTTTGTGTTCTCTTTCTATTAATATTATTAAGTGTCTGTTTCTACTAGTCTGCTCATTATTTATGTCTTTTTTTCTACTATTAATATTATTTGTTTGCGAACACCAGCTTTTCATCACTTGCGATACCCCGAAGGACTGAATTTTCAGTGAAAATCAAAATTTTTCAGTATTATCCATACCGGCATGAAGGGGGTTGACGAATATGAAAGTTCTCACAGCAATATTTGAAGCGAAGCTGAAAAGTCTCATAACTCAAATGAAGAAATGATTTCCCTCTGAAACATGAAGAGGGGAGTCTGACCCGTGATCCCACCAGCAATAACGGGATAAACGCCCATGAACGATGTTGTGAGGTAGTTACTCATAATTTCGGTTATTTAAAGTCTGGCGAGGGTGACCACGACCCAGGGAGATAATTTTGGAGTAAATTGTGTTGTTCTCAGATATTGATCATCATCATCATGTGCCTTACCGGTTGGCGTAGGCGATCATGTCCATCCACAATCTTCTATCTACAGTGCATCGTATCTGTTCTGTTGTTGACTGTTTTCCATGGAATGACACCAAGCTATCCAGTATTTTCTCTCTTTGTCGTCCACGATCTCTCTTTCCTTTTATTTACCAGTTGTAACCAAGTATTCCAACTTTCCTCTTCTCATGATGTGCCCGAAAAAATGTTGATTGCTTCTTTCTTATGTTTTTTAAAAGATCCCTTTTTGTGTTGGCCTCTTTGAGAACTTGGTCTTTTTAGCTGTCCAGGGAACTTTCAACATTCTTCTGAGAAATCTCATCTCTGTGTGGCCTCTAATCGTCTCTTCATTTCGGATATAGATAATGGTTAGAAAGGGAACGCCATGACGAAGGGTCTGACACCGGTGGCTTCAGCTGGAGACATCGACATTCTGGTTCTTCTTTCAGTGCGCATGATTTATAAATAGATCATGGGTATAATTGATCTAGTAACTGGGGCTGTTCTGGTTATATCTCCTTGCTCGGTCTTCATGTTGGTATGGGACAGGCTCATGGTAATGGGTTAGGTCTAGAGAGATCTCCTTGCTCGGTCTTCATGTTGGTATGGGACAGGCTCATGGTAAATGGGTTAGGTCTAGAGAGATCTCCTTGCTCGGTCTTCATGTTGGTATGGGACAGGCTCATGGTAAATGGGTTAGGTCTAGAGAGATCTCAATGCTCGGTCTTCATGTTGTTATGGGACAGGCTCATGGTAAATGGGTTAGGTCTAGAGAGATCTCAATGCTCGTCTTCATGTTGGTATGGGACAGGCTCATGGTAAATGGGTTAGGTCTAGAGAGATCTCAATGCTCGGTCTTCATGTTGGTATGGGACAGGCTCATGGTAAATGGGTTAGTTCTAGATAGATCTCCTTGGTCGGTCTTCATGTTGGTATGGGACAGGCTCATGGTAAATGGGTTAGGTCTAGAGAGATCTCAATGCTCGGTCTTCATGTTGGTATGGGACAGGCTCATGGTAAATGGGTTAGGTCTAGAGAGATCTCAATGCTCGGTCTTCATGTTGGTATGGGACAGGCTCATGGTAAATGGGTTAGGTCTAGAGAGATCTCCTTGGTCGGTCTTCATGTTGGTATGGGACAGGCTCATGGTAAATGGGTTAGGTCTAGAGAGATCTCCTTGGTCGGTCTTCATGTTGGTATGGGACAGGCTCATGGTAAATGGGTTAGTTCTAGAGAGATCTCAATGCTCGGTCTTCATGTTGGTATGGGACAGGCTCATGGTAAATGGGTTAGGTCTAGAGAGATCTCAATGCTCGGTCTTCATGTTGGTATGGGACAGGCTCATGGTAAATGGGTTAGTTCTAGATAGATCTCCTTGGTCGGTCTTCATGTTGTTATGGGACAGGCTCCTGGTAAATGGGTTAGGTCTAGATAGATCTCCTTGGTCGGTCTTCATGTTGTTATGGGACAGGCTCATGGTAAATGGGTTAGGTCTAGAGAGATCTCCTTGGTCGGTCTTCATGTTGTTATGGGACAGGCTCATGGTAAATGGGTTAGGTCTAGATAGATCTCAATGCTCGGTCTTCATGTTGTTATGGGACAGGCTCATGGTAAATGGGTTAGGTCTAGATAGATCTCAATGCTCGGTCTTCATGTTGTTATGGGACAGGCTCATGGTAAATGGGTTAGTTCTAGATAGATTTCCTTGGTCGGTCTTCATGTTGTCATGGGGACAATGAGAGTAAATGGATTTGTTCATCATGACTACATTCGAGTCCCGAGTTCACAATGTCTACATTCAATGTAAGTTTACATTATCTACATTCAAGGTAAGTTTACATTATCTACATTCAAGACAAGTATACATTATCTACATTCAAGGTAAGTTTACATTATCTACATTCAAGGTAAGTTTACATTCTCTACATTCAAGGTAAGTTTACATTATTCATTATCTACATTCAAGGTAAATTTACATTACCTACATTCAAGATAAGTTTACATTATCTACATTCAAGACAAGTATACATTATCTACATTCAAGGTAAGTTTACATTATTCATTATCTACATTCAAGGTAAATTTACATTACCTACATTCAAGGTAAGTTTACATTCTCTACATTCAAGGTAAGTTTACATTATTCATTATCTACATTCAAGGTAAGTTTACATTATCTACATTCAAGGTAAGTTTACATTCTCTACATTCAAGGTAAGTTTACATTATTCATTATCTACATTCAAGGTAAATTTACATTACCTACATTCAAGATAAGTTTACATTATCTACATTCAAGACAAGTATACATTATCTACATTCAAGGTAAGTTTACATTATTCATTATCTACATTCAAGGTAAATTTACATTACCTACATTCAAGATAAGTTTACATTATCTACATTCAAGGTAAGTTTACATTATCTACATTGATGACAAATTTATATTCTCTACATTCGAGGTAGGTTTACATTATCTAATTTTCAAGGTAAGTTTACATTATCTACATTCAAGGTAAGGTTACATTATCTACATTTCAGGTAAGTCTGGTATTCGTGTCCCATCATAGGTGTAGAAGATCTCGGCAGCATTATTGGCCTGACATTCAATGTTTGTTCTTGGCTACGCAGTAATCTTTCTCCGGTTCTTTCGTTAACAATGTCGGACTCTATGAGAGTTTACTGGCTAAGACGATGAAGCTGCTGACAAGCTGGCAAAACGCTATACTTCAAGCAAGGACTTCCGTTTCTAAGATTGCGGATCTAGTCCACGTTCTCTCGATCGCTGAATAAAGTGCATTCGGTGTCTGATTAATTTCGGTTCTCCATTGCACTCCTATACTTTAAAGTCAAGATGATGATCTACTTATTACATCTGCGCCGATAAAACGATGTCATACGCCGGCAATATTCCATTTTCGATAAATCAAGTGTTGTGATGCGACCTTCAATAGTCTAGGCTTGTTCTGCGCTTTACGTCACATTGGTGCTGTTCATGACCGTTGTTGGATTTGCTGGACGCAAGTTATTTCCATGTTACTCATTAATGTGAAATGCTTCGTCAGACGCAGTTTTATCTCTTTAGGGAATTTGCACCGCGTTCTGTTCGTCGAAGGCTACATTCACTAGAGTAATTAGGATTCTAAAAGGCGCGTCATTGCAGTGCGTACGACATTATTATGTGTGCTACGTTATCGTAATGGCTCATCGTAAACCCCTAGACCGGTCGTACGCTAATCTTACGGTCTGTTGTTTGATGTGCGACGGGGATAATCTGACGACTAACTGTGTGTTCGAAATTGGAGTCAACAACGATGGGCTAACATCATCAAGCGCTATACATTTTTAAAGAAATATGACGATCCTCACTTTCGGGAGGACGTGAACTTCTGGTATATGGTGGATAGACGGCAGGAACCATTGCAGGCTATGTATGAAAAGTGTTCCTTGTTGCAGTTTCCTCATTCCAAGTCCATGGGGGAATGGTTGGTCTCGAGGCAAGACGCCGGCATCGGGACAGAGAGGTTGTGGGTTCAAATCTCGGCTACACCGGTTGGGATTTTTATTTACGATTTCTCTCTACGACAACCACCCCTGGTCTCAGCAGCGAGGCCCGGCTTGAAACGTCAGTTACTCATCGACGGAAAAAAAAAAACATGAGTACCTCCGAAGTCGGAGTTATCTGCCTGTGCGGCGAGGGACCCTTGTGCACACGGCTGCCAGGGAAAAATGGATTAACACGCAAAATTCAGTTCCTGGTCTCTAGGGGCTTCGTCAGAGTTGAAAGCTGGCGAACGCAGCAGCAACAACAACAACAACAACAACAACAACAACAACAACAACAACAACAACAACAACAACAACAACAACAACAACAACAACAACAACAACAACAACAACAACAACAACATTTTGAGGTAAGTTTACACCACAAGAGGCAAGTTTACATTCTCTACATTCAACATGATCGGCTGGACTCATGACTGCAGTGATAGGCCATTGTAACAGATTGAAAAGCCAATATACTCAATTTGCATAGAAAACGAAAAAGCTAGATTGAATGTATTCAAATCGGCAACAAAGGACATTAACCGACAACAAAGGACATTATACCGACAACACAAGACATCAAAACGACACAAAAGCTTACAAGAAAATGAAAGCTGTTAACAGTTATCTTCAAAAAGGTGCTAACCACGTCGCTGGTGCCATTAAATGACGCCATCAATTTCTGAGCTTTTCTAGTCACTATCTCTGGTAGTCATGGTAACGAACTGACGGTGCTTTATTTCAGAAAGGAAATGAGAACTGAATCGAATCACAGTGTGACGGAATTGCCTTTTAGTTCATTTCAACTCCCAATGGGTTTTGACCATCGATACCGGTTCTTACTTGAAAGTAACGATGTTTCAACTTTTCATATTTTAAAAAGGTGCTTTTTAGAAAGCAGAAAATCGTGATTTGTGCGATTCTTGAATGGGGTAGTTTAGCCTGTGCAGAATCGAGATATTGATTAAAATTTTGTTTAAGGTGCCTCTCTACCATTTGTGTACTATACATCTGCTCGATGTGGGAATTCGGCCTGATTTCGAATTCGGGCTATCTTTGCTTGAAAGTCTCGAAGCGAATTAATTGAAGTTTGTCGAGTGCGAAAAACATTATAGCAAAGCGTATACCCCGCCTGTACTTCTTTCGTTCTCGACATTTGTTTCTGAACTACTTCTTACAGATATCAGTTGTTGGTATGTTTCTTATCAATTTTACCATCTGGATATTTATTTTTCTTTACTTATTCTGACTATCGATATTGTTCCATGGAGACTGTAGAAATGTGGTTTTAAAGAAGAATGTTGAGAACACCACTGGCATGTAAGAAGCGTAATGAAAACGTTCTGAAAGGGGCCAAAGCAATCATCATCATCATTATGTGCTATACCGGTTGGCGTAGGTGATCATGTCCCTTCACAATCTTCTATCTACAGTGCATCGTATCAGTTCTGTTGTTGACTGTTTTCCATGCCATGACACCAAGCTATCCAGTATTTTCTCTCTTTGTCGCCCGCGATCTCTCTTTCCTTTTATTTTGCCAGTTGTATTGCCAAAGCAATAAGAGAGCTAATTTCCAATATTAGGAAGAAACAAACATCAATTTTTCGGGCATGTAATGAGATGAGAAAAACTGGAGTATATTGTAACAACTGGAAAAAGTGAGGGACGAAGAGATAGAGGGAAGTAAAGAGAAAAAATCCCAGACAACTTAAGAGAATGGCTTGGCAGAAGGTCAACAACAAAAAAGATAAATAACTGTCGAGATCGAAAGTTGTGGAGAGACATGATCGCCTGCGCCAGCAGGTCCGGTACTTAATGATGATGATTTCTGACTGCTCGCTAAACGCTCTGTTAACGAATTTCTTACTGTTCGATACGTTTCTGAACAAATTCTTACTGGCCGGTAGTTTCTTACTGTTCAATACGTTTCTGAACAAATTCTTACTGGCCGGTAGTTTCTTGCTGTTCAATACGTTTCTGAACAAATTCTTACTGGCCGGTAGTTTCTTGCTGTTCGATACGTTTCTGAACAAATTCTTACTGGCCGGTAGTTTCTTGCTGTTCAATACGTTTCTGAACAAATTCTTACTGGCCGGTAGTTTCTTGCTGTTCAATACGTTTCTGAACAAATTCTTACTGGCCGGTAGTTTCTTACTGTTCAATACGTTTCTGAACAAATTCTTACTGGCCGGTAGTTTCTTGCTGTTCGATACGTTTCTGAACAAATTCTTACTGGCCGGTAGTTTCTTACTGTTCGATACGTTTCTGAACAAATTCTTACTGGCCGGTAGTTTCTTGCTGTTCGATACGTTTCTGAACAAATTCTTACTGGCCGGTAGTTTCTTGCTGTTCAATACGTTTCTGAACAAATTCTTACTGGCCGGTAGTTTCTTACTGTTCAATACGTTTCTGAACAAATTCTTACTGGCCGGTAGTTTCTTGCTGTTCGATACGTTTCTGAACAAATTCTTACTGGCCGGTAGTTTCTTACTGTTCGATACGTTTCTGAACAAATTCTTACTGGCCGGTAGTTTCTTGCTGTTCGATACGTTTCTGAACAAATTCTTACTGGCCGGTAGTTTCTTGCTGTTCGATACGTTTCTGAACAAATTCTTACTGGCCGGTAGTTTCTTACTGTTCGATACGTTTCTGAACAAATTCTTACTGGCCGGTAGTTTCTTGCTGTTCGATACGTTTCTGAACAAATTCTTACTGGCCGGTAGTTTCTTGCTGTTCAATACGTTTCTGAACAAATTCTTACTGGCCGGTAGTTTCTTACTGTTCAATACGTTTCTGAACAAATTCTTACTGGCCGGTAGTTTCTTACTGTTCAATACGTTTCTGAACAAATTCTTACTGGCCGGTAGTTTCTTACTGTTCAATACGTTTCTGAACAAATTCTTACTGGCCAGTAGTTTCTTACTGTTCAATACGTTTCTGAACAAATTCTTACTGGCCGGTAGTTTCTTACTGTTCAATACGTTTCTGAACAAATTCTTACTGGTCGGTAGTTTCTTGCTGTTCAATACGTTTCTGAACAAATTCTTACTGGTCGGTAGTTTCTTACTGTTCGATACGTTTCTGAACAAATTCTTACTGGCCGGTAGTTTCTTGCTGTTCGATACGTTTCTGAACAAATTCTTACTGGTCGGTAGTTTCTTACTGTTCGATACGTTTCTGAACAAATTCTTACTGGTCGGTAGTTTCTTACTGTTCGATACGTTTCTGAACAAATTCTTACTGGTCGGTAGTTTCTTACTGTTCGATACGTTTCTGAACAAATTCTTACTGGTCGGTAGTTTCTTGCTGTTCAATACGTTTCTGAACAAATTCTTACTGGCCAGTAGTTTCTTACTGTTCGATACGTTTCTGAACAAATTCTTACTGGCCGGTAGTTTCTTGCTGTTCGATACGTTTCTAAACAAATTCTTACTAGCCGGTAGTTTCTTGCTGTTCAATACGTTTCTGAACAAATTCTTACTGGCCAGTAGTTTCTTACTGTTCGATACGTTTCTGAACAAATTCTTACTGGCCGGTAGTTTCTTACTGTTCAATACGTTTCTGAACAAATTCTTACTGGCCAGTAGTTTCTTACTGTTCAATACGTTTCTGAACAAATTCTTACTGGCCGGTAGTTTCTTACTGTTCAATACGTTTCTGAACAAATTCTTACTGGTCGGTAGTTTCTTGCTGTTCAATACGTTTCTGAACAAATTCTTACTGGCCGGTAGTTTCTTACTGTTCAATACGTTTCTGAACAAATTCTTACTGGCCGGTAGTTTCTTACTGTTCAATACGTTTCTGAACAAAATCTTACTGGCCGGTAGTTTCTTACTGTTCAATATGTTTCTGAACAAAATCTTACTGGCCGGTAGTTTCTTACTGTTCAATACGTTTCTGAACCAAATCTTACTGGCCGGTAGTTTCTTACTGTTCGATACGTTTCTGAACAAATTCTTACTGGCCGGTAGTTTCTTACTGTTCGATACGTTTCTGAACAAAATCTTACTGGACGGTAGTTTCTTGCTGTTCGATACGTTTCTGAACAAAATCTTACTGGCCGGTAGTTTCTTGCTGTTCTATTCGATATGCTTTTTTTAAAAAAAAAAGAAAAAAAGAAGAACAATTTCTTACTGCTCGACATATCTTTTTTTTAAATCAACACTTTCTTTCAGTTTTATATGTTTATGCACACACACAAAAAACAACAAATTACTTATTGATCAATATGTTTCTTTACAATTACTTAATGATAGAATTTATTTTTTTTCTTAATAATTACTCACCAATCGATATTTTTTGTTAACAATTACTTATTGTTCGATATTTTTATTAATAATTACTTATTTACCTATATTTTCCTTAACAATTACTCATTGATAGATACATTTCATACTCATTCATTATTATTTCATATTCATTATTAGTGATTGATATAATTCTTACCAATACTTATTCATCGATATATTTCTTATCAATTACTTATTGATCGATGTACTTCTTACCAATTACTTTTTGATCGATATACTTCTTACCAATTACTTATTGATCGATATATTTCTTAGCAATTACTCATTGAAATATTTCTTATCAATTACTTATTCATCGATATATTTTTTTAGCAATTATTCATCGATATATTTCTTATCAATTACTTTTTAATCGATATACTTCTTACCAATTACTTATTCATTGATATATTTCTTACCAATTACTTATTCATCGATATATTTCTTATCAATTACTTATTGATCGATATACTTCTTACCAATTACTTATTCATCGATATATTTCTTATCAATTACTTATTGATCGATATATTTCTTACCAATTACTTATTCATCGATATATTTCTTATCAATTACTTATTGATCGATATACTTCTTATCAATTACTTATTGATCGATATACTTCTTACCAATTACTTATTCATCGATATACTTCTTACCAAGTACTTATTCATCGATATATTTCTTATCAATTACTTATTCATCGATATATTTCTTACCAATTACTTATTCATTTGTATATTTCTTAACAATTAAAACAAACATAAAATGGTATTGAGCAGTTAAACTAACAGAAGGACAAGACAAGATACAACGTTTCGATAAAAGCCTTCATCAAGTATAACAAACAAATTATACACATAAAACACAAAATTTGGAGTCAGAATACATAACAACTACACAGATCTAAAAAATGGCGGATAAGACTGGCCAGGATTTTCGTGGAGTGGTTGAAAGATTAAAAGACAAAAGGGCAGATACGGTTTAATCAGTCTAAAGGAGCCAAACGATGAAAAATTGGAAAAATTAAAGGAGGTGTCTCACATGGCACAAAGAAAACAGAAAGAAGAGTACAAAAAAGAGAGCATAGAAGTGGCTAGGGGAAGAGCAAGAGAGTAATAAAGATAAGGAAGAGAGGAATGTGGAAACATTGTAGCTTGTCTTGTCATTCTGTTAGATTAACGTCTCAATACCATTTTATATTTGTTTTCTGCAGCTACACACACGACCCCCGCATGGTAATTCATATTTATTATATAATAATATATTTATGATTATCTTCTTAACAATTACTTATTGATCGATGTGTTTCTTAACAATTACTTATTGATCGATGTGTTTCTTAACAATTACTTATTGATCGATGTGTTTCTTAACAATTACTTATTGATCGATGTGTTTCTTAACAATTACTTATTGATCAATATGTTTCTTAACAATTACTTATTCATTGATATGTTTCTTCAAAATGTCTTACTTCTAGATATATTTCTTACTGAAAAGTATTCCTTTTTGCAGTTTCCTCATATTCCAAATCTGGCTTGTTGCAGGAGCTACTGAGTTAAGTGCTCTGTGCACACTGTGAGATGTGTGTTTCATCCGTTTTGATCGTGTTTCGATATTCCGATTGTTTAAGATGATATCGTATGACAAGAAACAGTTGGCTGTGTTCACTTTCTATGCGGGTTCGCCTTATGTCTTTTGGCGTGTGCTGAGACTGCTATGATGAGGTCTACCGCTACTTTTCTTTGTTTGGGAGATGAGTAATTCGGTAGTAATTCGGATGATTCCACTGGCACGGGCGGATGAGCAATTATAGATTTTATTTCGTTTGAAGTGATACCTGGGCTTTCCATAACAATAACAATATTTCTTAAACATTTCCTTCATAATAGCGATGATGATGATGATAACTAGGCTGCTGAGATACGAGTGGCCTTGAGGTAAAACGTCGATTTCTGGATAGGAAAGTCCTGGGCATCAATCCATGCAAAGACGGTGGATATTTTTCACTCTGAATGCGTGTTGTCTGGGTAGTGAGATTCGATGTCTAGCCCTATCTGGGTAGTGAGATCCGATGTCTAGCCCATACTGGGTAGTGAGATCCGATGTCCTGCCCCCTCTGGGTAGTGAGGTCCTATGTCTAGCCCTCTCTGGGTAGTGAGATCCCATGTCTAGCCCTTTCTGAGAAGTGAGCTCCAATGTCTAGCCCTCTATGGGTAGTGAGATCCCATGTCTAGCACTCTATGGGTAGTGAGATCCAATGTCTATCCCTCTATGGGTAGTGAGATCCTATGTCTAGCCCTTTCTGGGAAGTGAGATCCGATGTCTATCCCTCTATGGGTAGTGAGATCCCATGTCTAGTCCTCTCTGGGTAGTGAGATACCATGTCTAACCCTCTCTGTGTAGTGAGATACGATGTCTAGCCCTCTCTGGGTAGTGAGATACGATGTCTAGCCCTCTCTGCGTAGTAAGAACGATGTCTAGCCCTTTCTGGGTAGTAAGAACGATGTCTAGCCCTAACTGGGTAGTAAGATCAGATTTGTAGCGATCTCTGGGTAGTGAGATCCGAAGTGTAGCCATCTCTAGGTAGAAAGATCAGTTATATAGCCATCTCTGAGTAGTGAGATCCGATGTCTAGCCCTCTCTGGATAGTGAGATCCGATGTCTAGCTCTCTCTGGGTAGTGAGATCCGATGTCTAGCCCCCTCTGGGTAGTGAGATCCGATGTCTAGCCCTCTCTGGGTAGTGAGATCCGATGTCTAGCCCTCTCTGGGTAGTGAGATCCGATGTCTAGTCCTCTCTGGGTAATGAGATTCGATGTCTAGCCCTCTCTGGGTAGTGAGATCAGATGTCTAGCCCTATCTGGATAGCGAGATCCGATGTCTAGCCCATACTGGGTAGTGAGATCCGATGTCCTGCCCTCTCTGGGTTGTGAGATCCGATGTCTAGCCTTCTCTGGGTAGTGAGATCCGATATCTAGCCCTCTCTGGAAAGTGAGATCCGATGTCTAGCCTCCTCTGAGTAGTGAGATTCTATGTCTAGCCCTCTCTGGGTAGTGAGATCCCGTGTCTAGCTCTTTCTGGGTAGTGAGATCCGATGTCTAGCCCTCTCTGGGTAGTGATATCCCATGTCTAGTCCTCTCTGGGTAGTGAGATCGTACGTATAACACTCTCTGGGTAGTGAGATCCGACCTCTAGCCCTCTCTGGGTAGTGAGATACGATGTCTAACCCTCTCAGGGTAGTGAGATCCCATGTCTAGCCCTCTCTGGGTAGTGAGATCCCATGTCTAACCCTCTGGTTAGTGAGATCCGATGTGTAGACATCTCTGGGTAGTGAGAACGATATGTAGCCATTCCTGGGTAGTAATATCAGATGTGTAACCATCTCTTGGTAGTAAGAACGATATCTATCCCTCTCTGGGTAGTAAGGACAATATGTAGCCATCTCTGGGTAGTAAGATCAGATGTGTAGCCACCTCTGGCTAATAAGAACGATGTCTAGCCCTCACTGTGTAGTAAGAACGATGTCTAGCCCTTTCTTGGTAGTAAGAACGATGACTAGCCCTCTCTGGGTAGTGAGATCAGATGTCTAGCCCTATCTGGATAGCGAGATCCGATGTCTAGCCCATACTGGGTAGTGAGATCCGATGTCCTGCCCTTTCTGGGTCGTGAGATCCGATGTCTAGCCCTCTCTGGGTAGTGAGATCCTATGTCTAGAGCTTCCTGGGTAGTGAGATCCGATGTCTAGCCCTCTCTGGGTAGTGAGATCCCATGTCTAGCCCTCTCTGGGTAGTGAGATACCATGTCTAACCCTCTCTGAGTAGTGAGATGCGATGTCTAGCCCTCTCTGGGTAGTGAGATACGATGTCTAACCCTCTCTGGGTAGTGAGATCCCATGCCTAGCCCACTCTGTGTAGTGATAACGATATGTAGCCATCTCTTGGTACTAAGAACGATGTCTATCCCTCTCTGGGTAGTAAGGCCAATATGTAGCCATCTCTGGGTAGTAAGATCATATGTATAGGCATCTCTGGTTAGTAAGAACGATGTCTAGCCCTCTCTGGGTAGTAAGAACGATGTCTAGCCCTTTCTGGATAGTAAGGACAATATGTAGCCATCTCTGGGTAGTAAGATCATATGTATAGGCATCTCTGGTTAGTAAGAACGATGTCTAGCCCTCTCTGGGTAGTAAGAACGATGTCTAGCCCTTTCTGGATAGTAAGAACGATGTCTAGCCCTCTCTGGGTAGTAAGATCAATCAGATGTGTAGCCATCTCTGGGTAGTGAGATCCGAAGTGTAGCCATCTCTAGGTAGTAAGATCAGATGTGTAGCCATCTCTGCGTAGTGAGATCAGATGTGTAGCCATCTCTAGGTAGTAAGATCAGATGTGTAGCTAACTCTGGGTAGTGAAATCAGATGAGTAGCCATCTCTGGGTAGTAAGATCAGATGTGTAGCCATCTCTGGGTAGTGAGGTCAGATGTGTAGCCATCTCTGGGTAGTAAGATCAGATGTGTAGCCATCTCTGGGTAGTAAGATCAGATGTATAGCCATCTCTGGGTAGTAAAAACGATGTCTAGCCCTCTCTGGGTAGTAAGATCCGATGTGTAGCCATCTCTGTGTAGAGAGATCAAATGTGTAGCCATCTCTGGGTAGTAAGATCAAATGTGTAGCCATCTCTGGGTAGTAAGATCAGATGTGTAGCCATCTCTGGGTAGTAAGATCAGATGTGTAGCCATCTCTGAGTAGTAAAATCATATGTGTAGCCATCTCTGGGTAGTAAGATCAGATGTGTCGCCATCTCTGGGTAGTAAGATCAGATGTGTAGCCATCTCTAGGAAGTACGATCATATGTGTAGCCATCTCTGGGTAGTAATAACGATGTCTAGCCCTCTCTGGATAGTAAGAACGATGTCTAGCCCTCTCTGGGTAGCAAGATCCGCTGTCTAGCCCTCTCTGGGTAGTAAGATCCGCTGTCTAGCCCTTTCTGTGTAGTAAGAACCGTTGTGTAGCCCTATCTGGGTAGTAAGAACCGTTGTGTAGCCCTATCTGGGTAGTAAAAACCGTTGCCTAGCCCTCTCTGGGTAGTGAGATCCGATGTCTAGCCCTCTCTGGGTAGTGAGATCCGATGTCTAGCCCTCTCTGGGTAGTAAGAACCGATGTCTAACCTTCTCGGATAACGTCGACAAACGTCCGAACTCGCGCACGTTAAAGAACCTTCATTTGATAAAAACCGAAAAGAGTAGGCCACAAATAGTCGCTGCCCGGGCAAGAAATTGTTGAGTGAATCTCATACCCCGACCGAAGACGGATTTTCCGAGCCGAAAGGCGCAGATATCTCGTCTATGATGTAAACTAGGAACACAATACACCCACCCATACTTAACAGATAAATGCTAAGAAATTTCGACAACTCATAGCTGACTGTACCTCTGGGTCAGTCAAAAAAGGTAACTAAAACCCTACATCTAACTAATATCGTTGTTACAAAAATAGGCTATTAAGTCTGAACTGGATCCGGAGAAGAATAGCAAACTCGGCCAGAAAAATAATGCCGTGGAAAAAGAACATAGGATATATCGGGCTGAACGTAGCCAACTAGGCAGTTCACTGCGAATTGTGAAGAAGAAGAAGCAAAATGCATAAATTTCACGGTGAACTAAAGAGAAGAATTAATTTGCAATATGTGAGTTCGTCCATCTCATTTGCAGCTCCCATAACAGCCATATTTATGACCAGTAACAACCAGACGCGAGAAGATTACAAAGACCAAATTGGGTAATGTACAGCTCGATATATGGGCAATCTGGCAATTAACTCAAAGAGGAAAGTTGATCATACTGCCCGACTTATTACGTGGCTACGGTTTATAGTAGAGGAGATCGGAAACAACAGGCAGGCTGATATATATATATATATATATATATATATATATATATATATATATATATATATATATATATATATATATATATATATATACACACATGGGGACTGGTTGGTCTCGAGGCAAGACGCCGGCCTCGAGACAGAGAAGTTGCGGGTACAAATTCCGGCTGCACCGGTTGGGATTTTTATTTATGATTTTTCTCTGCCGCAACCAGCCCTGGTCTCAGCAGCGAGGCCCGGCTTGAAACGTCAATTGCACATCGACGGACAAAATATGAGTACCTCCGAAGACGGAGTTATCTGCCTGTGCGGCGAGGGACCCCTGTGCACACGGCAGCCAGGGTAAAATGGATTAACACGTCAAAATTCAGTTCCTAGTCTCTAGGGACTTCGTCAGAGGTAAAAGCTGGCGCATGAAACAAAAAATATATATATATATATATAGAGAGAAATACATAAAAGGATGGTCGCGCGCGCGTACACGTCACACACACATTGGCGCCTCGTACTTCAATTCCAACTTAATTGATTACAGGAGGTCGTACAAACTCTGAACTGTTCGACGTCTGAATCATTTCTACTCGAGGCAACAGTTTCATCGCAGTCAGGGATTCCCCATACCCGTTCCACCACTTGTCACACCATTTTCCAAAATGCATCGGTAGAATCCGTTGACAAGGTCGCTCCGTGCACGTCCTACTCGACAGAAGAGACGACGATTCAAAACTCCTTAGCCGCCTACTACGGCACGTGAGGCAGGAAACAGTGGCTCTATTCATTTCTACCCTCACCAATGATGGCCATGTAGCCACATGGATGAAACGATACCGGACAGCTTAAGAGAATGGCTTGAAGGAGGTCAACAACAGAAATGATAAATAACTGTGGAGACCGTAAGTTGTGGAGAGTCATGTCATCTACGCCAGCAGGCCCGGTACTTGATGATGATTATTAGAAAAAATAAAA
Organism: Megaustenia siamemsis; assembly: GCA_032433765.1. NCBI lineage: Eukaryota > Metazoa > Mollusca > Gastropoda > Stylommatophora > Ariophantidae > Megaustenia > Megaustenia siamemsis. Next base: position 12,275,609 of record JAVIAB010000102.1, read on the forward strand.
AAGTGAATTAATTCGTCCTCATACTACAAACAACCATCATCAAGCACATGGCCTGCTGGCGTAGATGATCATGTTTGTTCACTTTGCTTCCCTCTATTTCTTCGTCCCTCAATTTTTCCAGTTGTTACAATATATTCCAGTTGTTCTCTTCTCATTACATGGCCAAAAATGATGATTGTTTCTTCCTAATATTGGAAATTAGCTCTCTTTTTGCTTTAGCCTCTTTCATAACGTTTTCATTACTCTTCTTAGCTGTCCATGGTATTCTCAACATTCTTCTGTAAAACCACATTTCTACAGACTCCAGTGATTTTCTTGTCTGTTGTCCTATTGCCCATGATTCGCATCCATATGTTAAGACTGACTCTACATAACATTTAAGAACTCTTTTTCTTGTTTCTATTGTCAATAATGGAATGCATAGTATTTTCCTCATTTTTTGGAAAGCTGCTTTTGCCTGAGCCATTCTGCACCACACCTCTTTTGTACATCTTCCGTCTGAGGTTAACATAGTTCCCAAATTGATGTTATACGCGTGTGTTTATAAAGTGGGAGACAAATAATTATAAATGAATATTATTATAGTGGGAAACTTTCGAGGCGATAATTCTGGGAAATATAATTATAGAGGGAATCTTCCGAGGCGATAATTCTGAGAAATATTATTATAGAGGGAAACTTCCGAGAATATTATTTCTGTTTATAAAGTCGGTGTGCAGTGAAAAATTTTTTGAAATTACGGGAAATTGTAACGTAAAATTGTATTATTCATCTAGACACCACTGCTCATGGCTGGCTTATATTGGGTAAAGTGGCTGTTCACACGATGAAGTTATGTCTACAGCATGTGTTCAAAATGTCCAGGACAGCCCTCAAGACATTTGTTGACACGTCTCTTCAGTATATTTGCCATCATTACGGAAGACATGTTCAACTAAAAGTACACTGTTTCAATGTTTAACACCATTTCGTTTCAGCAATGAAACCGTGGATATAACAATGGCTTGTTGTGTTATTCTGCTGACGGGATTGTGGACACAGAATATCATGACGTAAATTTCATCAATCGATGACGTAATTTCAAAAATATTTTTCAAGTACCTGCAGAGCGACTTTATAAACACCCTGTAGTCAATAGATACCAGTGATATATAACCAAACACATTAAAAAGCAATGCGGATAAAAACACTGAAAGCGCACGTGTATAGAGTCTGTAGAAATGTAGTTTTACAGAAGAATGTTGAGAATACCATGGACAGCGAAGAAGAGTAATGAAAACGTTATGAAAGAGGCCAAAGCAAAAAGAGAGCTAATTTCCAATATTAGGAAGAAACAATCATCATTTTTGGCCATGTAATGAGAAGAGAACAACTGGGATATATTGTAAAAAGGGGGAAAATTGAGGGGCGAAGAAATAGAGGAATAATACAATAAAATCAACGAATACACTTGCAGATGAATGAACAATAACAATCAACGAATACACTTACAGATGAATGAACAATAACAATCAACGAATACACTTACAGATGAATGAACAATAACAATCAACGAATACACTTACAGATGACATTTTTGTGTTTTCCACTGCGCTCGTGCATCTCGTACAAGAATAATTCGAACTCGGGATTTCAAATTTAGCGTTCGAATTCTGGAACATTGGAAGTTAGGATCGTTCGATGTACAAGGCTCGAAGTCTGTTTTATTTAACGTCGGACGGGCGGGCGGACGGGCGGACGGGCGGACGGACGGACAGACAGACAGACAGACAGATAGAGAAAGAGGAAGGGAGAGGTAGAAGACATAGTAAAAACATTCCTTTTCTCTAATGAAAGAAGTATGTATTATCATAACTTCTTAAACGAACGCACAAATGTCAACAGAGGACGACGAAAAGGTCATAGGTTATACTAACACACCCAGACAGGCGCCAATCGCTCATGTCCTCGGTCATAATTTCCAGGAAACTCTGACATCTCTGAAAATCGACAAGATTCTAAGAAAAGTCCAGCCGGGTTGAATTCTACAAATTGAGGTCATTTTATCAAGATAAGGAGCCGGACAGTTGTAAGCGGCCTATCGTTGACCAAGTCCTTACCACGCGTAATGAAGAATTTTTTTTTTAAAAAAGAAAAAAAATGGTATGGTAACGGCTTTACGTAGGTAGGAAACAAAACAAAAGTTAAACGACGTTTCGGCCAAAAGGCTTTAAGCAGGAACAACAAACCACAACACACATATATATATAAGGATATACACATAAATCTAACTACATAGCGATAATATTAGATATGTGTGTGTGTTGGATGTGCCGGGTCAAAAAGTACATATGTTGTATTAAATGCTATACTACGGGTCAGACGCTTTCTTTGTAATTTGATTGAAGAAGTATGATACCTTTCAATCGATTAAATTACTGTGAGTATTGCCAATACTGCCAGAACGAGGTGAAAAGAAGACTTTCAATAGCAACACAAAAACTAAACGGCATTAAGAACATGTGGCACAATACCAGAACGGCAGTAAAATTAAAATTACTGTGGGCATGTATCCTATCCAGGGGTAGGGTTCGATCCGAATCGACGGCTTCCGGTTCACAGAGCCTGTAATGGGTACCGGATTTTTTTTCTGGGAAAGTAAAGCGGCACGGGCGTAATACTGACCACATTACCCCAAAAAGCATGTGCCGAAGGTCTGTAAAATTTATGGTCACTAACACCATATTATCTACACGCTACTTGTCGTTCCGGGGGCTCTTTACTTTTTTATGTAAACTATCTACAGCGGTGAGAGCAAAGTTCTGTGGGAGATCTGGCTAGAGACAGAGATTATTTTAGACGAGCTGTGATGAATGCAACGTTCTGTGGAGGATCTGGCTAGATACATATATTCTTTAAGACAGGCACGGTGAGAGCAAAGTTCTGTGGGAGATCTGGCTAGATACATAGATTCTTTAAGACAGGCTGTGGTGAGAGAAAATTTATGTGGGAGATCTGGCTAAAAACAGAGATTCTTTCAGAAGGGTTGTGGATACCCTTTTCCTAACTGAAGGAAATGTTTAGGAAACTCGCAATGCGATCTGACTTTTCATTGAGAGACTTGAAGAAAGTAAATGACTGGCTAATTTATCTTTGATGGAAGTTGTTTGGAACAGTCGACCGTCTCTGATCTTGCACGGATGTGAACTTTGGCATCAGCATTGGTTGACAGGATGTAACAACAAAGAAAAAGACATCACCTTAGTGCAAAATAAAGACAAGTGGAACAATATTAAAACAGGTAAATGAATTTAAATATTTGGGAACTTTGTTAACCTCAGACGGAAACTGTACAAAAGAGGTGAGATGCAGAATGGCTCAGGCAAAAGCAGCTTTCCAAAAAAATGAGGAAGATATTATGCAATCCATTTTTGACAATAGAAACAAGAAAAAGAGTTCTTAAATGTTATGTAGAGTCAGTCTTAACATATGGATGTGAATCATGGACAATTGGGAACAGACAAGAAAATCACTGGAGTGTGTAGAAATGTGGTTTTACAGAAGAATGTTAAGAATACCATGGACAGCTAAGAAGAGTAATGAAGATGTTCTGAAAGAGGTAAAAGCAAAAAGAGAGCTAATTTCCAATATTAGGAAGAAGCAATCATCATTTTTTGGCCATTTAATGAGAAGAGAACAACTGGAATATAGTGTAACAACTGGGAAAATTGAGGGACGAAAGAGAAAGAGGGAAGCAAAGAGAAAAAATACCAGACAGCTTAAGAGAATTGCTTGGCAGAAAGTCAACAACAGAAATGATAAATAACTCGAGATCGAAAGTTGTGGAGAGACGTGATCACCTACGCCAGCAGGCTCGGTACTTGATGATGATGACAGGATGTCGCTTAATCGCCATGGGAAGATCTAAGGATGTCTAGACTGGCACTGGTCTTACGAAGATAACAGAACAAAGTATATTATAACAGGCGAGAATTTAACAGATTATCATAGAATATAATCTTCTTCTAATTTCCTTCCTCATTTGCCTTTCAGCGTCGAGAGGAGAAATAATTTGCGGTTCTTTGCTCTTCTGTTCGCTTCTACATCTGTTATGTTTCCTAGTGCTTTTAATATTCCATCGATCCATCTTTTTCGTGGTCGAACGTTGGTTCTGATGTTCTCGTAACGTTTATTGGGGGCTCGTTGTGTTGTGATCACTCTGCCTTGTCACGTGGCCCAATAATTTTATCTGTTGTTTCTTTATATATTCTACGACAGGGGCTATTCCAAGCTTTTTTTCTCGGTTCTTCATTTCTGATCTTGTCTCTCAGGCTGTTTCCTGTCATTCGCCTAACAAATAGAATAGAATAGAATAGAATAGAATAGAATGTTAAATTCCAGCATCAACGCGTACCATTCGAAGAAATATTCCACATTCTTTTTCAAGCTCGTACCATTCCATGTGTAATTTCAAATTCCTGCTTCAGCTCGTACCGTTCCATGTGCAATTTCAAATTCCCGCTTCAGCTCGTACCGTTCCATGTGCAATTTCAAATTCCTGCTCAGCTCGTACCATTGCATGTGTAATTTCAAATTCCTGCTCAGCTCGTACCATTGCATGTGTAATTTCAAATTCCTGCTCAGCTCGTACCATTGCATGTGTAATTTCAAATTCCTGCTCAGCTCGTACCATTGCATGTGTAATTTCAAATTCCTGCTCAGCTCGTACCATTGCATGTGTAATTTCAAATTCCTACTTCAGCTTGTAGTACAATTCCTTGAACACTTCCAATTTCCAGCATCAACGCATATCACAATTGATTTCAAATTCAAATCTCCGTATCACAACTTCATTTACTGCCATCACAACACACCAATCCTGCGATCACTGAGTACAATAAACAGAAACAAGAACTAAAATAGCGCACTAAAAATATTCGATTTATTTGCTTCGTTCGGCTAACCCCTGTAGAAGTGAAACTGCAGTCAACATAAAAATAGTAATCGTAAAATGAGTAATTCTCTCTACGAACATTAACCGTTATACGCTATTCTTGTCACGTTAACTTAACAATAAGGCAATTTTTTTTTCCCTCGCCTTGACCTCGGTCAAGAAAAGGAAAGACACACGAGGAGAAAGTACACGATCACTAAACGATGGTAATGAGAGAAGTGAAAGCTCTACACGTCACAATAGAAAAAACTAATGCATAACTCTAACTGTTGCAGCTATAATAACAACAATAACAGGAACAATGACAACATCAACTACAATAACAACAATAACGGGAACAATAACAGCATTAATAATAATAACAGGAGCAATAACAGGAATAACAACAATAACAATAATAATAAAAACACCAATAAGAACAAAAAAAACATTAATAACAACAGCAACATGAACGACGACGAAAACAATAATAATAATAACATAAACAACAACGACAATAACAATAATAACACTAAAAAGAACAAGAAGAACAATAAGAACAACAAGAACAATAAGAACAATAAGAACACCAAGAACAATAGAACAACAAGAACAATAAGTACAATAGAACAATAAGAGCAACATGAACAATAAGAACAATAGAACAACAAGAACAATAAGAACAACAAGAACAATAGAACAACAAGAACAATAAGTACAACAAGAACAATAAGTACAACAAGAACAATAGAACAACAAAAGCAATAAGAACAAGAACAACAACAGAAGCAACAACCATAAAAAATAACAGTTATAACAAAAACAAAACTAACGGGAGCAATAATAATAACAATACTAACAACATTAACAATCACAACAGTAACAGTAACAGCAACAATAACATAAATAACAATTATCAACAACAATAACATGATCAATAACAAAATTAACAACAATAATAGCAACAATAATAGCAACAATAACAGGAACAATAACAACAGCAACAACAACAACAGGAGCAACAATAATAACATAATAATGACAATAATGACAATAGCAACAAAAGCAGGAATAATAGCAATAAAAGCAATACTGACAACATTAACGATAACAACAACAGTAACAATAACAGCAATAATAACAAGAACAATAACAAAAATAACATTAACGACAACAGCAACAATAACATCAATAATAACACTAATAATAAGAACAATAAAAACAGCATTAACGACAGCAATAGCAAGAATAGCAACAATAACAACATTGAAGAGAACGCCAATAACGAAAGCAACAATAACAAAAATAATTTTTAAAAATAAAAATAACAAAGAATAACAATATTAATCATAACTACAGTACCAAACCAATGAAATCAACATTAACAAGACTAGAAAAGTAAACAACAAGAACAATAGCAAAAAACAAAACAGTAACAACATCACCAATAACAACAAAACTAGAAATAATACTAACTACCAGCTCCTGCTCACATCGGCAAGTACAGGGTCTGATAATGTTTCTCCACAACTTTCTATCACTACAGCTATCACTATCACTACAGCTATCGCTATCACTATCACTACAGCTATCACTATCACTACAGCTATCACTATCACTACAGCTATCACTATCACTACAGCTATCGCTATCACTACAGCTATAGCTATCACTACAGCTATCACTATCACTACAGCTATCGCTATCGCTATCACTACAGCTATCGCTATCACTACAGCTATCACTATCACTACAGCTATCGCTATCACTACAGCTATCACTATCACTACAGCTATCACTATCACTACAGCTATCTCTATCACTACAGCTATCACTACAGCTATCACTACAGCTATCGCTATCACTACAGCTATCGCTATCACTACAGCTATCACTATCACTACATCTATCACTATCACTACAGCTATCACTACAGCTATCGCTATCACTACAGCTATCGCTATCACTACAGCTATCACTATCACTACAGCTATCACTATCACTACAGCTATCGCTATCACTACAGTTATCACTACAGCTATCGCTATCACTACAGCTATCACTATCACTACAGATACCACTATCACTACAGCTATCGCTATCACTACAGCTATCACTATCATTACAGCTATCACTATCGCTACAGCTATCGCTATCACTACATCTATCACTACAGCTATCACTACAGCTATCACTATCACTACAGCTATCACTACAGCTATCACTATCACTACAGCTATCGCTATCACTACAGCTATCACTATCATTACAGCTATCACTATCGCTACAGCTATCGCTATCACTACAGCTATCACTACAGCTATCACTACAGCTATCACTATCACTACAGCTATCACTACAGCTATCACTATCACTACAGCTATCGCTATCACTACAGCTATCACTATCACTACAGCTATCACTATTACTACAGCTACCACTATCACTACAGCTATCCCTACAGGCGATTATCACTTCTGTTATTGGCTTCATATAAAAGAACAGAGCGGACACTGACCTGGTATGGACACATCAAACGGTCCACCGGTCTCGCCAAAACCATTCTGCGAGGCCCAGTACCAGGCATAGGAAGGCAGAGAGGACAAAAGAAAAGATGGGTGGACAATATCAGGGAATAGACAGGTTTCGTTGTATCCCAGAGTAAAAAAAAGTGCCCCCGTCAAGCCAAGTTGCGTATAGGGAATATGGTGTTAGTGACCATACATTTTACAAACCTTCGGCACATGATTTTTGGGGTAATGTGGTCGGTATTATGCCCGTGCTGCTTTACTTTCCCAGAAAAAAAATCCGGTACCCATTAAAGGCTGGGTGAACCGTCGGTTGGGATCGAACCCTACCTCTTGTCCTTTGTAGTCCAGTTCACTAACCACTGAGCTATCGCGGCTCCCTGTATCGCAGAAAGTTGCTCTAAATCGCGACGATGGAAGAAAATTGTGAAAATATCATCCATATTGCTCCAACGACCGACAAGATTACGTGATTGATTGATTCCTATCAAATAATTCTATTCCGCTTTCTAGAACCGGATTGTTTCACAGAAAAATATTAAAATCATCACAAGCAACTCTTCATCATCATCATTGAGTGCCGTCTCCGCATCGAAGGTTGGCTACCATGGAGCTCCATTCCACTCTGTCTCTTGATTTCTTGGTGCAGATTGTCATAGGTTGACTTGTCCATCTTTTCATGTTACTCTTCCATGCCAGTCTTGGTCTGCCTCAGTCTCTATTACCTTGTATTTTCCCTTCCAATATTATTTTTATAAGACTGTTGTGTCTTTTAACATGGCCCAAAAATTTCATTTGTCTTGTTTGAATTGTGTTTAGTAGTTCTCTTTCCATTTTTAGTTGTTTCACGGGCAACTAAAAAGAGTAAAAACAACGCTCTAAAAGAGGTCAACGCCAGAATTCAAATTTAATTAAAACAATGACAAGAATACACACACCTGTTGTAAGGATAACTAAACAAAGGGTTTGGCGCATAAATTTTATATACCGAGCCCTCAATTGTTGGAGTGAGCCAGCGTTTTCTATCTCTAGCAAGGTCACAAGCGACTGAATGTTGTGTGGATATCATATTTTATTTACCTCAACATAGCAATTATCAGAATTCGGAAGTACTCTCATTTTTTTCCTCTATTTTATTTCGCGTTCAGCGTTTTACGTTTTGGGGTAGATTTTTCCTCTCAGTTTTTCTCATTTTTGTTTATCGTTGAGCGTTTTACGTTTTGGAGTAGATTTTTCCTCTCAGTTTTTCTCATTTCAGTTTATCGTTGAGCGTTTTACGTTTTGGGGTAGATTTTCTTCGGAGTTTTTCTCATTTCAGTTTATCGTTGAGCGTTTTACGTTTTGGAGTAGATTTTTCCTCTCAGTTTTTCTAGGGAAGCGAACATTTGGCTTACCTGCATCTATTACCAACTATCAATTATTCACACGGAACAGCCCGCTCATTGGCATTATCCGGAGAGGGCTACACATAGGAATTCACTACCCAGAGAGGGCTAGACATCGGATCTCACTACCCAGAGAGGGCTAGATATCGGATCTCACTACCCAGAGAGGGCTAGACATCGGATCTCACTACCCAGAGAGGGCTAGACATCGGATCTCACTACCCAGAGAGGGCTAGACATCGGATCTCACTACCCAGAGAGGGCTAGATACCGGATCTCACTACCCGGATATCGGGAAAGAGTAAAGACACGAAGAAACACGGATTCGATGTGAACAATGTATACCATTTGTTGCGAGATTTGAACCCGGGACATTCTTGTCCACAAGCCGACGTCTCACCTTTAGCCATCCATTCCTCCGAGTCCACAATATGATACCGTATACGTTCGAAAGACACGAAAACAGAACTGCCGAGCTAGAAGATCGTTCTGCAATGACTTTGACAATTTCATCAAACAGGTTGCTTGTGTCTAGATAATAGAACTGATCGGCCACGCATTTCTAACGAAACAAACGAACTTCCGGTCAACATGGTGGTTAGGTGACGGGAACCGTTGAGGCTCTGTTTGAAAAGTGTTCCTTGTTGCAGTTTCCTCATATTTCAAGTCTCGCTTGCTGCCGGAGCTACTGAGTTTGGTGCTCTGAGCACACCGTGAGCTGTGCTTCTCATCCGGATTGTGTTTTGATATTCAGATTGTTTACGATGAATGATGATATCGTATGAAGAAGGACAGTTTTGCTGCGTTCACTTTCGGTGCTGTTACGCCTTATATCTTTTGGCGTGTGCTCTAGCTGCTATGATGGGGATGCAGCTGCCTTTCTTTGTCTGGATCCTTCAATGCAATGAGATGTTAATTCGGATGATTACACTGGCACGGGCGGTTGAGCAATTATGGATTTTAATTCGTTTGCAGTGATACCGGGGCCTTCGACTTACTACAACGAAACAATGTAGAGCGTAATGCAGATTTTCACACGTAACCGACGAAAGTTACTCTTTAGTTAGGATTGGCGTCATCGCAGTCGGAGCATTCCAATACCTGCTCCGTCACCCTTTCCAGCAACCACCGAATTGGTCGTTTACTGATTATCCCTGTTCTGCATTGATTAAACGTGTTACATTCTTTGCCATTGATGATGCAAAGGTTAACTTAAGCCTTGTGATTATTGTTTAGTGTTGCAGTCATGTTAACAAGGCAAACCAAATATTGGGACAGCTACTCCCTATCATCATCATCAAGTACCGGGCCTGCTGGCGTAGGTGGTCATGTCTCTCCATAACTTTCGATCTCGACAGTTATTTATCAGTTCTGTTGTTGACCTTCTGCCAAGCCATTCTCTTAAGCTGTCTGGTATTTTCCCTCTTTGATTCCCTCTATCTATTCGTCCCTCAATTTGTCCAGTTGTAACAATATATTCCAGCTGTTCTCTTCTCATTACATGGACGATAAATGATGATTGTTTCTTCCTAATATTGGAAATTAGCTCTTTTTGCTCTGGCGTCTTTCATAACATTTTGATTACTCTTCTTAGCTGTCCGTGGTATTCTCAACATTCTTCTGTAAAACCACATTTCTACAGACTCCAGTGATTTTCTTGTCTGTCGCCCTATTGTCCATGATTCACATCCATATATTACTGTGGCTCTACATAACATTGAACTCTTTTCTTGTTTCTATTCTAAAAAATGGATTGCATAGTATCTTCCTCATTTTTTGGAAATCTGCTTTTGCCTGAGCCATTCCGCATCTCACCTCCCTTGTACATCTTCCGCTTGTGGTTAACAGAGTTCCCAAATACTTAAATTCATTTACTTGTTTTAATATTGTTCCACTTGTCTTTATTTTGCACTGAGGTGATATCTTTTTCTTTGTTGTTACCATTACTTCTGTCTTGTTGCTATTAAGGCCTTGAGCCCTTTATTTTTGCTTTCTCTAACTACCCCCTATACTTCAACATAAAAGCAATGCCTATTACCACCAAGAATCATCCTATTCATTCCAACATTGTGATACAAATGTCAAACATGGTCACTTACGACTAAGCACAAAAGAAAGCTTATCACCACAAAGATAATATGTATGAGACATGCGCGTGGAGTGACCAGAAAAGACTGAATCAGAAATGACATTATAGAGAAAGAGAAAGTATTGAACCAATCCTAAACTACATACACAGACAACAAATATACTGGCTTTCCCATTTAGAAAGAATCCCGTGTCATTCCTTACTATACAAAGCATATATTAAAATAGCAGAAGGGAGAAGAGCATGAGGCAGACCTAGAGTAAGATGGACAGACAACATAAAAACGTTACAACAACATCAACTGACAATAAGTGAAGCCGCAAAAAGGGGCGAGCACCATAACTTTGTATCTCCCTCGACACCAAAAAAGTTGAAGAGGTAGCGATGAAAGAAAGAAATAAATTAAGAAAAAAATAAACAAAGAAACAAAGTAACAAAGAAAGAAAGAAAGAAAAAAAGAAAGAAAGAAAGAAAGAAAGAAAGAAAGAAAGAAAGAAAGAAAGAAAGAAAGAAAGAAAGAAAGAAAGAAAGAAAGAAAGAAAAAGAAAGAAAGAAAGAAAGTGTTGCATGCGTTCTTTATCTTCCGCTCAGAAAGTGAGGAACTTGGATCTCCCACGATATTAAATTTGTATAATTATATTTCCTTCCTTAGTTCCATTAGTTTAAGTTACTGCTTAAAATGCAGTTAGAATCTAAAACATTTCTCTTGTGTGTCCGTCTGTTTGTTTTTGTTGTTTTCACAGGAAGACCGTACTTAGGCTGAAACGTCATATTTTTGTATTGTTTTCCATGTAAAGCTGTCGTGTGATCATCTCCCGATGTTACATCCCACCGTTGTCAGAAACACTGGATGAGTGTCAGGATTGTGTTGATAAATGATAACTACCAATGTCATCATCATGAAGTGCCATGACTGCTGGCGTAGGTAATCATATATCTCCATATCTTTCGATCTCGACAGTTATTTATCATTTCTGTTGTTGACATTCTGCCGAGCCATTCTCTTAAGCTGTCTGGTATTTTTTTCTCTATGCTTCCCTCTATCTCTTCGTTCCTCAATTTTTCCAGTGGTCACAATATATTCCAGTTGTTCTCTTCGCATTACATGGCCAAAAAATGATGCTTGTTTCTTCCTAATATTGAATATTAGCTCACTATTTGCTTTGGCCTCTTTCAGAACGTTTCCATTACTCTTCTTAGCTGTCCATGGTATTCTCAAAATTCTTCTGTAAAACCACATTTCTACAGCCTCCAGTGAATTTTTTTGTCTCTTGTCTTATTGTCCATAATTCACATCCATATGTTCAGACTGATTCTACATAACATTTAAGAACTCATTTTCTTTCTTATTTTGTCAAAATTGGATTGTACTGTACCTTCCTCATTTTTTGGAAAGCCGCTTTTGCATGAGCCATTCTGCATCTCACCTCTGTTGTACATCTACCATCTGATGTAACATTGTTGCCAGATATTTACATTCATTTACCTATTTTAATATTGTTCCACTTGAACCATCAATGTAGAAAAGTTAAAACGTGTGTGGGACTACTTCATTACATCCATCATAGTCGTTTTTCGTGTACACACATCAATCATTTATAGTAAAAAGGAAAAAGATAAAGAGCTCTATCACGCCAAGTGGCGTATAGGGAATATGGTGTTAGTGACACATGATTTTTGGGCTAATATGGTCGCTATTACGCCCGTGCCGCTTTAATTTCCCAGAAAAATTCCGATACCCATTAAATGTTGAGTGAGCCCGGAAACCGTTGATCAGAGTCGAACCCGACCTCTTGCGCTTTGCAGTGGTTCACTAACCACTGAGCTATCGCGGCTGCCATCATTTATAGTGCACAACTAACTATGGCCAGATTCTACTTCCTTTTTCTTACAGTAGTTGGTTACAACTGATAAAATACAAGGAAAGCGATACCGCCGACGACATGGACCAGAGACATAACAGCAGATAGTTTGGTGTTGTGACACGGTAAATAGTCAAAATCATAATGTATGCGATGTTCTGTGGACAGATAACATTTCAGAAAATGAAAAACATATTTATGCAACAAGTCTGTGTCAATAGAAGTGAGAAAGAGACTTCATTTGTGCTATATAGAACCAATTTTGACCTATGGACGCGAATCATAGACGGTAGAGAAACAAATGAAAAAACGATTTGTGGCCACAGAGATGATGGGATTTCTCAGAAGAATATTGAAAGTTCCCTGGACAACTAAAAAGACCGATGAGAAATTCTCAAAGAGGCCAACACAAAAAGGGACCTCACAAAAAACATCAGAAAGAAACAATCAACATTTTTCGGGCACATCATGAGAAGAGGAAAGTTGGAATACTTGGTTACAACTGGCAAAATAAAAGGAAAGAGAGATCCCGGATGACAATAACAGAAAATACTAGATAGCTTAGTGTCATGGTATAGAAAACAGTTATTTGGCTATTTGGTTATGGAAAGCCCCGGTATCACTGCAAACGAATTAAAATCCATAATTGCTCAACCGCCTGTGCCAGCGTAATCAACCAAATAATATCTCATCTCCCAAACAAAGGTAACTGAAGTCCCCATCGTAGCAGTCTCAGCAAACGCCAAAAGACATAAGGCGAAACCACGCAGAAAGTGAACACAGCCAACTGTTCCCTGTCATACGATATCATCATTGATCGTAAACAACTGGAATATCGAAACATGATCAAAACAGATGAGACACACAGCTCACGGTGTGCATAGAGCACCTAACTCAGTAGCTCCTGCAACAAGCCGGACTTGGAATATGAGGAAACTGCAACAATGAACACTTTTCATGCATAGCCTTCAATGGTTCCTGCCGCCTTTCCACCATATACCGGAAGTTCGCGTCCTCCTGAAAATGATGTGCGTGGGGATAATCTGACGATTAACTGTGTGTTTACATGTTCGGAATTGGAGTCAACAACGATGGCCTAACATCATCAAGCGGTATACATTTTTAAAATAAATATGACGATATATTTTTTAAAAATGTATACCGCTTAATGATATTAGGCCATCGTTGTTGACTCCAATTCCGAACATGTAAACACACAGTTAATCGTCAGATTATCCCTGTCGCACATCAAACAACAGACCGTAAGATTAGCGTATGGCCGGTCTAAGGATTTACGATGAGCCTTTACGATGACGTAGCTCACACAACATTGTTGCGCACACAATAATATCGCATGCGCCAGAAAACAGTCAACAACAGAACTGACACGATGCACTGTAGATAGAAGATTGTGGAAGGACATGATCGTCTACGTCAAACCCCTGATAATATATATATATACATATGATCTTTTCTTCTTTGCTTTTTACTGAAATCAGACTCACCTGTACCTCAATGTAACAACAAAGATATTCTTACAACAGATGAAGAATATATTATAAACTGATATAAAGATTAAATACAATATTAAAACAGGTAAATGAATGTAAACATCTGGAAACATTGTTAACATCAGATGGTAGATGTACAACAGAGGTGAGATGCAGAATGGCTCAAGCAAAAGCAGCTTTCCAAAAAATGAGAAAGATACTATGCATTCTATTTTTGACAACATAGACAAGAAAAAGAGTTCTTAGATGTTATGTAGAGCTAGTCTTAACATATGAATGTGAATCACGGAGAGTTGGACAACAGACAAGAAAATCTCTGGAGTCTGTAGAAATATAGTTTTACAGAAGATTGTTGAGAATACCATGGACAACAAAGAAGAGTAATGAAAACGTTCTGAATGAGGCAAAAGTAAAAGGAGAGCTAATATCAAATATCAGGAAAGAACAACCATCATTTTTTGGCCATGGAATGAGAAAAGATACCAGACAGCTTACGAGAATAGCTTGGCAGACGGTCAACAACAGAAATGATAAATAACAGCGGAGATCGAAAGTTGTGGAGAGACATGATCACCTACGCCAGCAGGCACGGTACTTGACAGCGATGATAATATTTATTAATGGAGAAAATTGAAGCAAAATCAGACAGTTTTGAATATTTGGGCCTCTTGGTAACAAACAACGGAAAGGATATTAAGGAGATCAAAAGAGAACCCAACAAAGCTATGAATAAATTCATATAATTTCAACCCATCAAAATATAGCAAGGAACTGACATAGCAATAATACTTAGATTTTAAAAGCCTGCGTTTTACCTACAGCAAGACATGGCTCTGAAACTTGGATAATTTAGGGATTGGCTGAAAAATACATCAATCTATCTATCTTTCGTTCGCCTGAAGTATTGTCTATATCTGCAATGTCGTTTCCTGTAATACATCAATGTCTTTGAATGAAAGTCGTAGAGAAGAATGTTCTGAATACCATGGACGTAACATGGCTTTGAATACTATGGACGGAATATGGCTCTGAATACTATGGACGGAATATGGCACTGAATACTATGGACGGAATATGGCTCTGAATACCATGGACGGAATATGGCACTGAATACTATGGACGGAATATGGCTCTGAATACCATGGGCGGAATATGGCACTGAATACTATGGACGGAATATGGCTCTGAATACCATGGACGGAATATGGCACTGAATAGCATGGGCGGAAAATGGCACTGAATAGCATGGACGGAATATGGCTCTGAATACCATGGACGGAATATGGCACTGAATAGCATGGGCGGAATATGGCACTGAATACTATGGGCGGAATATGGCTCTGAATACCATGGGCGGAATATGGCTCTGAATACCATGGACGGAATATGGCTCTGAATACCATGGACGGAATATGGCTCTGAATAGCATGGGAGAAAAAAAAGAACAAACTTGTCAAATCTGCATGGACTTTAAGTTTAAAAGAAATGATTGAAAAAAAAAAAGTCTGGTCCTGTAACGCGGTATAATCAGAGGGTAAAAGAGGCCGACCTAGAGAAACGCTAACAAGAACAGTGAGATGAGAGGCAACAACTGGAGGTATCAACTCCATTACCGAGATTGAGAGGCTCAAGCACAAATATACAATTATATCAATCCAGTGTAAGGTCTTGACTCTTTGTATCAAAGATTTTACAATTTCTACCTTATGTGACGACTTCGGCTCGAAAGGACGATATATAGATAACAATATGATAAGTCTAGAGAAGATTATTGTGGAGAGCATAGTTCAAGATAAACGAGAGGGAGAGAGAGAGAGAGAGAGAGAGAGAGAGAGAGAGAGAGAGAGAGAGAGAGAGAGAGAGAGAGCAAGACATAGAAGAATATGAGTGGAAGAATCAGAGACGAGCTGGGATTGAATACTGCAAACGCTGGACATTTCGATAAGAAATCGAAACTTGACAGTAGCGGTCATGAGAGCCTAGTTCCACGTAGGACATGCAGCTACATGATGATGATAATGATGATTATAATAATGATGATTAAGAGTATAATGATGATTATGTCGATGACAATAATTATGATAATAATGATGACAATGATGATGGTGATTATAATAATGATGATGGTAATGTTAAGAAGATGAAGATAATGATAATGATGATATACTAATGACGATGATAATGATGGTAATAATGATAGTGATGATAATGATCATGATAGTTATAGTGATGATGGCAATGATGTTGACAATGATAGTAATGATGATGCTAATTATAACGATAATGATAACGGTGATAATAATTATGATGAAAATATGTTGATGATCTCCTGCCAGTAATCACTGCAGGGCACTGATCCGCGAGCAGACTCCCATGACTGATTTTCCCACACACAATTACGCACTTACCCATATCTCCCTCTTGCCCTCAGCGTCCACAAATATGAGATGTGTGTTGGTCAGGTACAAAATTCCAGATGGTTTTCGACCAGAGTACCGATCGATAAACTTGACATTATCAACCTGTGGAAGTTAATAGAAACATGTCAGAGTTATGAAGAATATTTCAACAGTATCCCCACACTGTGGCGATATGATGAATGTCTCAACATTATGAAGAATATCTCAACATTATGAAGAATATCTCAACATTATGAAGAATATTTCAACATTATTTCCCACTATAGCGATCATCATCATCATGTGCCTTACAGGTTGGCGTAGGCGATCATGTCCTTCCACAATCTTCTATCTACAGTGCATCGTATCAGTTCTGTTGTTGACTGTTTTCCATGCTATGACACCAAGCTACCCAGTATTTTCTCTCTTTGTCGTCCGGGATCTTTCTTTCCTTCTATTTTTCCAGTTGTAACTAACCAATCATGACTGACGATATGAAGAATATATCAGCATTATCTCCCACTGTGGCGATATGAAGGATACATCACCATTATCTCCCACTGTGGCGATATGAAGGATATCTCAACATTATCTCCCACTGTGGCGATATGAAGGATACATCACCATTATCTCCCACTGTGGCGATATGAAGGATATCTCAACATTATCTCCCACTGTGGCGATATGAAGGATATCTCAACATTATCTCCCACTGTGGCGATATGAAGGATATCTCAACATTATCTCCCACTGTGGCGATATGAAGGATATCTCAACATCATCTCCCACTGTAGCGATATGAAGGATATCTCAACATTATCTCCCACTGTGGCGATATGAAGGATATCTCAACATTATTTCCCACTGTGGCGATATGAAGGATATCTCAACATTATTTCCCACTGTGGCGATATGAAGGATATCTCAACATTATTTCCCACTGTGGCGATATGAGGGATATCTCAACATTATTTCCCACTGTGGCGATAAGAAGGATATCTCAACATTATCTCCCACTGTGGCGATATGAAGGATCTTTCTATCTATTGACCTTTCGAGCCGTTGCCGGCCCATAGGGCGTAGACCAAGATACACCTTCTCATATCTGCATTTTTGTTCTAGCAGTTTTCTTTTAAAGATATTTTATCAAATCTCGCCATTTGTCTCTGTTCTGTGCAAGCAGCTCTATCTCATTGAGGGAGCCGAATCCTGTTGCTTTTGCCTCTCTCATCAATGTTCTTCTCAGTGTCTCCCTGGGTCTTCCTCTTTTTCTCTTACCTGTTGTTTCCCATATGAGGGCCTGCTTTGCTATTTGGTTATTATCTCTTCTCATCACATGTCCAACATATGACCATCGTCTTTTCTTTATTACTGAAGATATTAGTGGTTGATTGGCGATTTCTCTAATTTCCTTGTTTGTTTTGAACTCGTTCCACGCTATACCAAGTATTTTCCTTAGACATTTATTTTCGAATGCGTTCAACTTTGTTTTTATATCTCTTGTTGTTTTCCAGCTTTCACACGCATACGTAAGGGTTGATAGTACATTTGATTTGAATAGCCTAAGTTTTGTGTTTGTGCTGATTAGTTTTGATTTCCACAACTTTTCAAAGTTTCTGAAAGACATTGCTGCTTTAGCTATTCTGATTCTAATTTCTTTACTTATATCCCCTTCTCGACCAATGTGACTTCCAAGATAGATAAAGTGGTCGATCTCTTCTACTGGTTTGTTTTCCATGTATATTTTGTCATCTGTTGGAATTAAACTTTTCATGACTTTAGTCTTTTCATGATTGATCTCAAGCCCAATTTTGCTGGCTATTGCTGATAGTTCATTTGTGTTTTCCTGCATCGTTTTTATCTGACTGCTGATGAGAACTATGTCATCAGCAAAGTCGAGGTCCTCCAATGGGTCTCCTTGTATCCATTCGATGCCTTTATTACCAGTGCAGCATTTCTTCATTATGAAGTCCATAACAATTCCAAATAACAAGGGCGATAAAATACATCCTTGTTTAACCCCAATATGAAGGATATCTCAACATTATTTCCCACTGTGGCGATATGAAGAAGACATTTGCATGCATCACACTAAAATTATATGACGGTAATCGTCACAACTATGAGATATCGTGCGAAGCTGTTGTAAAGCAAAATGAAGAATGAAAAAAAAACCCCACAAAACTGTGCGTATGTTTTGTACGTGTTTCTTGTCTGTATCACAGATGAAGGTCTGTGTCGAAACGTTTAATTACTTTGTGATGTCAACACTTAACAAAACTGTCACATATACTTGACGCTCATATTTTCTTCAAAGGCGATATATGAAGGATACTTTAGTATATCTCAGACTAAGGTGATACATGAAGAAGACTTTAGCATATCTCAGACTAAGGTGATACATGAAGAAGACTTTAGTATATCTCAGACTAAGGTGGTACATGAAGAACACTTTAGCATATCTCAGGCTAAGGTGATACAAGAAGAAGACTTTAGCATATCTCAGACTAAGGTGATACATGAAGAAGACTTTAGCATATCTCAGACTAAGGTGATACATGAAGAAGAATTTAGTATATCTCAGACTAAGGTGATACATGAAGAAGACTTTAGCATATCTCGGACTAAGGTGATACATGAAGAAGACTTTAGTATATCTCAGACTAAGGTTATGCATAAAGAAGAATTTAGTATATCTCAGACTAAGGTGATACATGAAGAGGAATTTAGTATCTCTCAGACTAAGGTGATACATGAAGAAGAATTTAGTATATCTCAGATTAAGGTGATACATGAAGAAGACTTTAGTATCTCTCAGACTAAGGTGATACATGAAGAAGACTATAGTATATCTCAGACTAAGGTGATACATGAAGAAGACTTTAGTATATCTCAGACTAAGGTGATACATGAAGAAGACTTTAGCATATCTCAGACTAAGGTGATACATGAAGAAGAATTTAGTATATCTCAGACTAAGGTGATACGATACATGAAGAAGACTTTAGTATATCTCAGACTAAGGTGATACATGAAGAAGACTTTAGCATATCTCAGACTAAGGTGATACATGAAGAAGACTTTAGTATATCTGCATTGCCAAGAGAGACTTGCTTTGTATGGCCACATAAGCAAACTAACAAATGTAGTTATCACTTGTCTTGTCTTTCACCCATGTTTAGTGGTAACCATAACTTAGGATTAGGAGCCGCGATAGCTCAGTGGTTAGTGAACTGGATTACAAAAGGACAAGGGGTAGGGGTCGATCCCAGCTTCCGGGTTCACCCAGCCTTAAATGGGTACCGGATTTTTTAAAATAGGAAAGTAAAGCGGCACGGGCGTAATACCGACCACATTACCCCAAAAATCACGTGCTGATGGTCTGTAAAATTTATTGTCACTAACACCATATTCCCTATACGCCGTTTGGCGTGACGGGGGCTCTTTAATTGTGTTTTTATAATTTAGGATTACGAACACAACTCGCGAATAAATTCTATATCCATGATAGTACCCACTGTAACACGTTGGGGCTGCAATCTTTATCTATTTCATCTGGAGGGGAAGGCGCGCCTCCCAGCACCAGAGCTGGAAGTTGTCAGCGACTCATAGCTGATGGCTTGCGCCAAGATCGGTGAACCAGAACCATCCAGACCCTGCTCCACCTCTTCGCGGTGCCTCCAGTAACAGACTAACCTGTCTAGTCTGGCCAAGCGAGCAGGGATCGAAGAGGGAAGACAACCCGGTACTCAAAAAAGTCGTGCTGAAGTCGGATGTGTTGGGCCGAAAGGCGCAGATATCACAGTGTTACACTGCAAACTACAACACAACGCAAACACATCCACTTAGCGTCCTTTTAAGGGCGGATGACGAAGAGGAAGTCTACAGTGTACGAATACTCTAGAATACTTTAGTCTTCGGGCGAACGCATCCATCCATCCATCTATTTCATTTCAACGTTATCCAAACTCGACATAACACATTGTGCTAAAGGTTTACGGTTTGAGACCGGACATTTCATCATTATCTTCGGGCTCTAGAGGGGGACGTTAGACAAGACTTCATCATCATCAAGTACCGGGCCTGCTGGCGTGGGTAATCATGTCTCTCCACAACTTTCCAGTTGTTACAATATATTTCAGCTGTTCCCTTCTCATTACATGGCCAAAAAATGATGATTCTTTTTTCCTAATATTAGAAATTAGCTCTCTTTTTGCCTTGGCCTCTTTCAGAACATTTTCATTACTCTTCTTAACTGTCCATGGTATTCTCAACATTCTTCTGTAAAACTACATTTCTACAGACTCCAGTGAATTTTCTCTTCTACAATCAGACTAGACTTAGATAAGCACAGTTGGTGATGTATTGGTGAAACTGACGTGCACATCAAGAGGCACGGTTAATTTTTTTTTCCTTCGTTCGCCAGCTTGACCTCTGACGAAGTCCCTGGAGACTAGGAACTCAATTTTGCGTGTTAATCTAATTATCCCTGGCAGCCGTGTGCACAGGGGTCCCTCACCGCACAGGCAGATAACTCCGTCTTCGGAGGTACTCATAATTTTTCCGTCGATGAGTAATTGACGTTTAAAGCCGGGTCTCCCTGCTGAGACCAGGGGTGGTTATCGCCGAGAGAAATTATAAATAAAAATCTTAAATGGTTCAGCCAGGGTTTGAACTCCCAATCTCTCTGTCTCAAGGCCGACGTCTTGCCTTGAGACCAACCAGTCCGTCCCCCCCCCCTATTAATTTATAAAAGAAAACTACAAACAAGCTCGTCGTGAGGCTCAATACGGTTCTAACGAATCTTCCACTATTAGGGCTCAACATATCCCTGTGTTAACTTTTAAGCTGTGGAATTTAAACTTCACATTTTTACCGGCTTGATAAGAATTATGACTCGCAGAAACGAGAGCTAATTACGGTCGTGAAATCTTTCATGGCATTTCCGTCATAAAATCTCTTTATATCTGATCCAGAATTTCCTTTTTGGGTTTTCATTGCTCATTTTTATTAGTAATTGATTTAGTTGTTTATTCACGACAAGATGACTGCTCCCATTATTTACGTTCTGTTTTCGCCCTGACCTTTATAAAGGGCTGATGGAACGTAGGCTTCTTTTAGATAGGCCGAGCACAGAATGGGAAACACCCGAAAACCCCCACTAGTGTGACGTGTTCTGCTTGGCGAGCTATAGACAGCTGCCGCTTATACTAGCCACAGCCGTTTTAGCCCGCAAAGCTGGAAACATGTCCAACGACCAGAAGGACACCTCATAATGTAGGACACCTCATAATGAAGGGCACCGCATATTGTAAGACACCACATATTGTAGGACACCTCATATTGAATGGACACCACACATTGTAGAACACCACATATTGTAGGACACCACATATTGTAGGGCACCTTATATTGAAGGACACCTCATATTGTAGGACACCAGAATATTGTAGGACACCTCCTATTGAAGGACACCTCATAGTGAAGGACATCATATATTAAAGGACACCTCATATTGTAGGACAGTTCATATTGAATGACACCACATATTGTAGGACACCTCATATTGAAGAATACCTCATAATGAAAGGACACCTCATATTGAAGGTCACCTTATATTGAAGGGGACCACGTATTGAAGGGGACCACATATTGAAGGGCACCACATATTGAAGGACACCACATACTGAAAGACACCTTATATTGAAGGACACCTCATATTGAAGGAAAACTCACATTGAATGACACCTCATATGGAATGACACCTCATATTGAATGTCGCTGTGGTGATACCTATTTGCGTCAACCCCCTTCATAGAAGTGTTTTTTCACTCTCTTTTGAGATATAATTTAAATTTTCATGCCATGACAAATATACTAACATCAAAACAAATAACACCAGGGCTAAAATTAAGAGTAGCAAAATGTTACATTTTCTCAACATTCCTGTATGGTGCAGAAAAATGGACATTAGACAAGAAAGCACAACAGAAAATTGAAGCATTTGAAATGTGGATTTATAGAAGAATAGGAAGAATTGAATGGAAATAACAGAAACCAAACAATGAAGTTTTAAATAAACTAAAAATGAAAAGAGAACTACTAAACGAAATTAAAACAAAACAAAAGAGATTTTTAGGACATGTTAAAATATACAAAAGCCTACTAAAAGCAATCATGGAAGGGAACATACAAAATAAAAGAGGTAGAGGCAGACCATGACTAGCATGGACGAGTAAATTAAAAGATGGACAGATCAGTCTATGACAACCTGCACCATCAAAGCAAGAGACAGAGCAGAATGACGTTCCAAGGTATCCAACCTTCGGTGCGGAGGCGGCACTCAATGATGATGATGATGATAATGTTAGAGTTTCGGTGCGGTGGCAGCACTCAATGATGATGATGCTGATAATGTTAGAGTTATCTCCATGTTTCATCGATTGGGTGCCGTCTCCACATCGAAGGTCGGCTACCATGGAGCGCCACTTTACTCTGATCTTGATGGTGCAAGTTGTCATAGGTTCCCTTGTTCATCTCTTTATCAGTCCACTTTAGCCTTAGTCTGCCTCTGCCTCGTCTGCCTTGTACATACACGATTTCCATTAGTAAGGAACCGTGTCTCTTCACATGCTACACACAATTTAATTCTCTTGTTGGAATTATCTTAAGCAGTTCTTTTTTTTCATTTTCAGTTGATTCCAAACTTCCCTGTTTGTCTTATTTTCCTTCCATCTAATTCTCCCCCCCCCCTGTTCTACATGGGATGGAGAAGAAGACGAACTTAAATATAGTAAGTGCCCCCAACGAACGCGTGGATTATAGGAAGAGCAAGAAGAAATGAAATGTCAGTAGTGCCCCAACGAATCCTTGGATTATAGGAAGAGCAAGAAGAAATGAAATGTCAGTAGTGCCCCAACGAATCCTTGGATTATAGGAACAGCAATAAGAGATGAAATATCAGTAGTGCCCCAACGAAACCTTGGATTATAGGAAGAGCAAGAAGAAATGAAATGTCAGTAGTGCCCCAACGAATCCTTGGATTATAGGAACAGCAATAAGAGATGAAATATCAGTAGTGCCCCAACGAAACCTTGGATTATAGGAACAGCAATAAGAGATGAAATATCAGTAGTGCCCCAACGAAACCTTGGATTATAGGAACAGCAATAAGAGATGAAATATCAGTAGTGCCCCAACGAAACCTTGGATTATAGGAAGAGCAAGAAGAAATGAAATATCAGTAGTGCCCCAACGAATCCTTGGATTATAGGAACAGCAATAAGAGATGAAATATCAGTAGTGCCCCAACGAAACCTTGGATTATAGGAAGAGCAAGAAGAAATGAAATGTCAGTAGTGCCCCAACGAATCCTTGGATTATAGGAACGGCAATAAGAGATGAAATATCAGTAGTGCCCCAACGAAACCTTGGATTATAGGAAGAGCAAGAAGAAATGAAATGTCAGTAGTGCCCCAACGAATCCTTGGATTATAGGAACAGCAATAAGAGATGAAATATCAGTAGTGCCCCAACGAAACCTTGGATTATAGGAACAGCTATAAGAGATGAAATATCAGTAGTGCCCCAACGAAACCTTGGATTATAGGAACAGCAATAAGAGATGAAATATCAGTAGTGTCCCAACGAAACCGTAGATTATAGGAACAGCAATTAGAGATGAAATGTCAGTAGTGTCCCAACGAAACCTTGGATTATATGGAGAAGGGATGAAATACTTTTCTATAAAGTGATAGTAAACGTTCCTCTTTGTGTAGTATATCCCTCGAATTTGAGGTTTTGCATTATTACGACAGGACTTCAACCAGCCTCTGAGATTTTGTATTATTACGACAGGACTTCAACCAGCCTCTGAGATTTTGCCTACAAACATTTGTCTTGGGATGTAGGATCGTTCTGTCGTGACACAAACCACATCATATTTATAAATTAAGCAGTTATTGAAAGCAGTCATTTCCTGTGTGTTACCGGGTCCAAATTATGAGGGAAGTAAAGAATAGTGACACTGTGACCTTCCAGGCATGTCGTAAGAGGCGACTAAGGAGATTGATCAATGGCTTGACAAGCTGTCATTGTAAAAAGTATTGTTATGGAAACAGAGCCGTAAGTTTTGGAAGCAGTGATCTCTGAAATATGTGACATTTTGGCATGCAAGGTTTCTGTATTTTTAGATTGTGGTTCTGCCCTATGTGCCGTCTTCAGCTCGAAAGGACGATAGATAGATAGTTATTGAAAAAGGAGAAATGAAAAAAAAAATATATATTCAATAGGACATTACAATTAGCTTTACTGCAGCTTCGTATTTATACGCATTTCTTTGCTGTGACCCTGTTAATGAAACAGATATTGAGACTAATTATATGTCCCCCCATACGACACATAAGACGCAGAGGAATTTCTTACTTACAATTCCAAAACAGACGAACACATGTCTGTGTATAAGAAAATACAATATACCGATATTTACATGATTTACCTGTACATCTACCTAAACCATAACATATTTAGAGATAATCACAAATATCAAATATCTATATGTTGACCTTTCGAGCCGTAGCCGGCCCATAGGGCGTAGACCAAGATACTCACTCTCTTATCTGAATTTTTTGTTCTAGCAGTTTTCAATTCTTTTAAAGACATTTTATCAAATCTCGCCTTTTGTCTCTGTTCTGTGCAAGCAGCTCTATCTCATTGAGGGAGCCGATTCCTGCTGCTCTTGCCTCTCTCATCAATGTCCTTCTCAGTGTCTCTCTGTGTCTTTCTCTTTTCCTCTTACCTGTTGTTTCCCATATGAGGGCTTGCTTTGCTATTCGGTTATTATCTCTTCTCATCACATGACCAACATATGACCATCTTCTTTTCTTTATTTCTGAAGATATTGGTGGTCGATTGGCGATTTCTCCAATTTCCTCGTTTGCCCTGAATTCATTCCACCAAGCACCTTCCCATGTCATTTATTTTCGAATGCGATCAACTTTGTTTCCATAATATCAAATATAGAAAATATTAAATACTAAGTTGGGCAGAATCAACAATAATATATCAAATAATATATTTATATAATTCTACTCCATACCGTATGATGTACGATCCTCAGCTCTCATAATATATGGTACATACACATTTTTTTTGTTTACCAATCTGTTATTGCCTTGATGCATTACAGGAGAAAGAAGTCATGTATAATCGAATGTATTTAGTTGTTGTGTTGCTTGTTGCCTGGTCACTTTCCGTTAGATATTGTGTCGTTTTTAGGCGGATATAGACGCGGTTACGATATACATGTTTTTGTTTCTGCCTGTCTTTTATTTTGTCTATTCATCTCTTCTATATAAACATTAATATAACAAAGGAACAATAAACATTTTTATGGCACACCATGAGAAGAGGAAAGTTGGAGTACTTGGTTACAACTGGCAAAATAAAAGGAAAGAGAGATCGCGGACGACAAAGAGAGAAAATACTGGATAGCTTGGTGTCATGGCATGGAAAACAGTCAACAACAGAACTGATACGATGCATTGTTACATAGAACATTGTGGAAGGACATGATCGCCTAAGCCAACCGGCATGGCACATGATGATGAATATAACAAAGGTGTACTTCATCCTTATTTTAGAGCAAAGAGTAACTGATGTTCTATATCGTTCCAAAGAGTAACTGATGTTCTATATCGTTCCAAAGAGTAACTGATGTTCTATATCGTTCCAAAGAGTAACTGATGTTCTATATCGTTCCAAAGAGTAACTGATGTTCTATATCGTTCCAAAAAGTAACTGATGTTCTATATCTTTCCAAAGAGTAACTGATGTTCAATATCTTTCCAAAGAGTAACTGATGTTCTATATCGTTCCAAAGAGTAACTGATGTTCTATATCGTTCCAAAGAGTAACTGATGTTCTATATCTTTCCAAAGAGTAACTGATGTTCAATATCTTTCCAAAGAGTAACTGATGTTCTATATCGTTCCAAAGAGTAACTGATGTTCTATATCGTTCCAAAGAGTAACTGATGTTCTATATCGTTCCAAAGAGTAACTGATGTTCTATATCGTTCCAAAGAGTAACTGATGTTCTATATCGTTCCAAAGAGTAACTGATGTTCTATATCGTTCCAAAGAGTAACTGATGTTCTATATCGTTCCAAAAAGTAACTGATGTTCTATATCTTTCCAAAGAGTAACTGATGTTCAATATCTTTCCAAAGAGTAACTGATGTTCTATATCGTTCCAAAGAGTAACTGATGTTCTATATCGTTCCAAAGAGTAACTGATGTTCTATATCTTTCCAAAGAGTAACTGATGTTCAATATCTTTCCAAAGAGTAACTGATGTTCTATATCGTTCCAAAGAGTAACTGATGTTCTATATCGTTCCAAAGAGTAACTGATGTTCAATATCGTTCCAAAGAGTAACTGATGTTCTATATCTTTCCAAAGAGTAACTGATGTTCTATATCTTTCCAAAGAGTAACTGATGTTCTATATCTTTTAAAAGAGTAACTGGTGTTCTATATCTTTTAAAAGAGTAACTGGTGTTCTATATCTTTTAAAAGAGTAACTGGCGTTCTATGTCTTTTAAAAGAGTAACTGGTGTTCTATATCTTTTAAAAGAGTAACTGGTGTTCTATATCTTTTAAAAGAGTAACTGGTGTTCTATATCTTTTAAAAGAGTACAGTAAACGAGGTAGAGGCAAAGACTATAATCATCATCATGTGCCATACCGATTGGCGTAGTCGATCATGTCCTTTCACAATCTTCTATCTACAATGCATCGTATCCGTTCTGTTGTTGACTGTTTTCCATGCCATGAAACC
The DNA here is from genome assembly GCA_032433765.1 of Megaustenia siamemsis. Taxonomy (NCBI): domain Eukaryota; kingdom Metazoa; phylum Mollusca; class Gastropoda; order Stylommatophora; family Ariophantidae; genus Megaustenia; species Megaustenia siamemsis. The sequence goes on from JAVIAB010000102.1 coordinate 12,303,133, forward strand.
AAGCTATCCAGTATTTTCCTTCTATGTCATCCGCGATCTCTATTTCGTTTTATTTTGCCAGTTGTAACCAAGTATTCCAACTTTCCTCTTCTCATGATGTGCTAGAAACATGTTGATTGTTTCTTTCTGATGTTTTTTAGTAGCTTCCTTTTTGTGTTGGCCTCTTTGAGAACTTCCTCATTGGTCTTTTTAGCTGTCCAGGGAACTTTCAACATTCTGAGAAATCCCATCATTGTGACCTCTAATCGTCTTTTCATTTGTTTGTCTACTGTCCATGATTCGCTTCCATAGGTCAGTATTGGTTCTATTTAGCACCGATGAATTCTATTTCTCATTTATATTGACATAGATTTGTTGCATACGATATTTTTCATTTTCTGAAATGCTATTTTGACCTGAGATATTCTGCTTTTTATTTCTGTGGTGCATCTTCCATCTGATGTTATTATTGTGCCCAAGTATTTCAAATGTTGCACTTGTTTCAGATGTGTCCTGTTTATTTTTATGCTGCATGAAGGTGATGATTATTTCTTCGATATAATGGAATGACAAAATAAAGAAATGAAGAGAGCATATCGTGCACTATCAAGACAAGAGACAGTTGGGGAAAAAAACCGAATTAATGGTTGCTTACATTAGCCCAAAAGTTGCAGATGGGATTGTTTCCCCAGAGATATAGCTAAAATTAACCGGCTTATGTGAATCTCCATTCTATTTAAAACAGAGAGATCAAACTATCACGTATCCCACAGGGCTGACTGATATAACGTATTCGCGTGCTCACTGGCATTATCATCAGCCTGCGGCAATCGCCGGCTCATGCATATCAGTACTCGACCGTGGTCTCGGGAGTTGAACGTGATCCAAAGATGTGCTCGTCTGTCACGCAAATTCAGGATCAAAGGTCACCATTAGTTTTCATTACAAAATTGAGCCGGATGTTCAGGTACTGATGCTGCTGTATCGGGGTATCTTGTAGAGCAGAGGTAATTCGAACTGATGATAATCCTTCGTGACGTAATATTAACTACGCACGTCAGTGACGTCAATTGTCGCAAAATTTAACATAATAATAAAATAATTTACAAATACACAATAACAAAAAAAGTAAAATAAAAAATAAAATAAAAACTAAAATTAAAATCAAATCAAAATTAAAAGTAAAATTAAAATAAATTAAAAAGTAAAAATAAAATAAAAAGTAAAATTAAAATTAAAAAAAAATTAAATTAAAAGTAAAATTAAAATTAAATTAAATAAACTGAAAAAAACCACCCCTGGGATCCACACTTCCAACAACACCTGGCCTGTAAGTGATCACCGACTCATAACTGACTGTTTGGGTCAGAATTAGGGAACCCCAGCTGATCAATAACCTGCTTCATATTCCCGAACGATCAAAACACAACACAACGAGCCATCATTAAACGTTGCGAGAAAACCATACAAAAGTGCCGACCACGAAAAAGATGGATTGACGGAATATTAGAAACACCAGGAAACATAACAGCAGTAGAGGCAAGTAGAAGAACAAAACCGCAAATTACACCTACACTCAACGCTGAAAGGCAAATGAGGAGGGAAAGTAGAAGAAGAAAGAAGTAGAAGAAGAAAGAAGTAGAAGAAGAAAGAAGAGGAAAGAGAAGAAGAAGTAGTAGAAGAAGTAGAAGAAGATAAAGACGACGAAGAAGTAGAAGAAGATAAAGACGACGAAGAAGTAGAAGAGGAAGTAGAAGAAGAAGAAAGAAGTAGAAAGAGAAGAAGAAGTAGAAGAAGTAGAAGTAGAAGAAGAAGAAAGAAGAAGACGACGAAGAGGAAGACGACGAAGAAGAAGAAGTAGTAGAGGAATTACAAGATGAAGTAGTACAAGAAGTAGAAGAAGAAGTAGTAGAAAAAGTAGAGGAAGAAGAAGTAGAAGAAGTAGTAGAAGAAGTAGAAGAAGAAGTAGTAGAAGAAGTAGAAGTAGAAGAAGTAGTAGAAGAAGTAGTAGAAGAAGTAGTAGAAGAAGTAGTAGAAGAAGTAGTAGAAGAAGTAGTAGAAGAAGTAGTAGAAGAAGTAGTAGAAGAAGTAGAAGAAGTAGTAGAAGAAGTAGTAGAAGAAGTAGTAGAAGAAGTAGAAGAAGTAGTAGAAGAAGTAGAAGAAGTAGTAGAAGAAGTAGAAGAAGAAGTAGAAGAAGTAGTAGAAGAAGTAGAAGAAGAAGTAGTAGAAGAAGTAGAAGAAGAAGTAGTAGAAGAAGTAGAAGAAGTAGTAGAAGAAGTAGAAGAAGTAGTAGAAGAAGTAGTAGAAGAAGTAGCAGAATAAGTAGTAGAAGAAGTAGTAGAAGAAGTAGTAGAAGAAGTAGTAGAAGAAGTAGAAGAAGTAGTAGAAGAAGTAGTAGAAGAAGTAGCAGAATAAGTAGTAGAAGAAGTAGTAGAAGAAGTAGTAGAAGAAGTAGAAGAAGAAGTAGTAGAAGAAGTAGAAGAAGTAGTAGAAGAAGTAGTAGAAGAAGTAGTAGAAGAAGTAGAAGAAGAAGTAGTAGAAGAAGTAGTAGAAGAAGTAGTAGAAGAAGTAGTAGAAGAAGTAGAAGAAGAAGAAGTAAAAGAAGTAGAAGAAGAAGTAGTAGAAGAAGTAGTAGAAGAAGTAGTAGAAGAAGTAGAAGAAGTAGTAGAAGAAGAAGTAGTAGAAGAAGTAGTAGAAGAAGAAGTAAAAGAAGAAGTAAAAGAAGAAGTAGTAGAAGAAGTAGAAGAAGTAGAAGAAGTAGTAGAAGAAGTAGAAGAAGTAGTAGAAGAAGAAGTAGAAGAAGAAGTAGTAGAAGAAGTAGTAGAAGAAGTAGTAGAAGAAGAAGTAAAAGAAGAAGTAAAAGAAGAAGTAGTAGAAGAAGTAGAAGAAGTAGAAGAAGTAGTAGAAGAAGTAGTAGAAGAAGTAGAAGAAGTAGTAGAAGAAGAAGTAGAAGAAGAAGAAGTAGAAGAAGAAGAAGTAAAAGAAGAAGTAAAAGAAGTAGAAGAAGAAGTAGTAGAAGAAGTAGTAGAAGAAGTAGAAGAAGAAGTAGAAGAAGAAGAAGTAAAAGAAGAAGTAAAACAAGTAGAAGAAGAAGTAGAAGAAGTAGTAGAAGAAGTAGAAGAAGTAGTAGAAGAAGTAGAAGAAGAAGTAGAAGAAGAAGAAGTAAAAGAAGAAGTAAAAGAAGTAGAAGAAGAAGTAGTAGAAGAAGTAGTAGAAGAAGTAGAAGAAGAAGTAGTAGAAGAAGTAGTAGAAGAAGTAGTAGAAGAAGAAGTAAAAGAAGTAGAAGAAGAAGTAGAAGAAGAAGTAGTAGAAGAAGTAGTAGAAGAAGAAGTAGTAGAAGAAGTAGCAGAAGAAGTAGTAGAAGAAGTAGTAGAAGAAGTAGAAGAAGAAGTAGTAGAAGAAGTAGAAGAAGAAGTAGTAGAAGAAGTAGAAGAAGTAGTAGAAGAAGTAGAAGAAGTAGTAGAAGAAGTAGTAGAAGAAGTAGAAGAAGTAGTAGAAGAAGTAGAAGAAGAAGTAGTAGAAGAAGTAGAAGAAGTAGTAGAAGAAGTAGAAGAAGTAGTAGAAGAAGTAGAAGTAGTAGAAGAAGTAGAAGAAGTAGTAGAAGAAGTAGAAGAAGAAGTAGAAGAAGAAGTAGTAGAAGTAGTAGAAGAAGAAGTAGAAGAAGAAGTAGAAGTAGAAGTAGAAGAAGAAGTAGAAGAAGAAGTAGAAGAAGAAGTAGAAGAAGTAGAAGAAGAAGAAGCAGAAGACACCAGTGTCGTAATCTTCTCAGAAAAATCTCCGGTGGCGATAAAAGACTGAGCAAATTATAAGCTGTCGATAGGAATCGAACACAATCTTTGTCTCAAGTAGGCCACTTAATTAATCATTGCTCTACCGTTCCCTCTTTCAAAGAAAGAACCCCGACCACGCCCAATACATCGTCACTCAGGCTTGCATCCGAGATCTAGTGATTCACCAGAGCAGTCAATTATATAGATGAAATGTGTCGATTTCAATAAGATGAAACGAAGACGAATGACAGGAAACAGTCTGAGAGATAAGATCAGAAATGAAGAACTGAGAAAAAAGCTAGGAATAGCCCCCGCCATAGAATATATAAGGAAACAACAGATACAATGGTTTGGCCACATGAAACAGCAGAAAGATCAAAACACAACACAACGAGCCCTCAATAGACGTTGCGAGATTACCAGACCCAAGGGTCGACCACGAAAAAGATGGATCGACGGAATACTAGAAGCACCAGGAAACATAACAGCAGCAGAGGCGAACAGAAGAGCAAAAGATCGCAAATTATATCTCCCCACGACGCTGAAAAACTATTGAGGAAAGAATAAGAGGAAGAAGTCAATAAGAAAAGCAAAGAGCAGGGCACACTTCGTGATGAGAAGAGACAACAAGAGAATCTCAACGCAGACCCTCAAAGGGGAACCAGAAGGTAAAAGAAAAAGAGGCTGACCTAGAGACACAAAAAAAAGCACTGAGGCGAGAGGCAACAACAGAATTCATCAGCTCCCTTACCGAGATTGAACAACACGCCCAGAACAGAATCGTGTGGCGAGATACAATACGGGTTTTGCGCAAGGTTCTGAGTCTAGAATGCATGTCCTATGTGCCATATTCGGCTCGAAAGGACAATTGATAGATAGGACACACTTCTATAAGAATGAATCGGATTATCTATTTTTTTTATGTTCTTCCTTGCTCCTCTTAATATCCCTGTCACTTTTTTAATCTCCTTTGCTTGCTTGCGTTCGCACGATGACTACAGGAGTACACCACTTCGTCGTCGGCCCTTAACTCTTTCCGTACGTTTCGCCGCACTGTGCGCCATACCGACATCGGCAGCGTACGTTTCGCCGCATAGGGCGTCACCCTCAATTTGATTAGTGTGAACGCCATCAAACAATATTCTTTTTGTATGTCTTGTATTATCTTGGTATTGGTGAAATCTAATAGCTTGTTCAATTATATAATTATATATCTATAGTTATATGTTAGATAAATATAAATGTGTAGATTGATTCTTAAAACCAGGAACAATTTTGTGTCCGAAATCTCTTCCGTTGCTTCGATAAAAAGCTTCCGTATGGAAAGAGTTAAAAGGACATTAAGTTGGCGTGTCTGCAATGTGTTGTGGTTTGCAGTATAACTGAGATATCTGCGCCTTTCGGCCCAACACATCCGACTTCAGCACACTTAGTCCCCTTTTCTTCTCAACTATCATTCTCAACATCTCTCTCCACCTCCCTTCCTCTCTTGTCCAATCACCATTTATTCATTTCTTCCTTATAATCATTATTCCTTACTCTCTTATCTTTATATTTACCCTCCTCCCTCATTTTTAAACATTTTCTCTTTCCGCACACAAACACACACACACACACTCACTCTCTCTCTCTCTCTCTCTCTCTCTCTCTTGCTATCTCATCTCCTATCGTAACATCTCCCTTTTGGGCAGCTGAACCGCACTGCTACTCCTGATTACAAGACACCCCACTCAAGAGCGTCCATGACTCCCAGTTATCCGTCTATCACCCACCAGTTATCCGTCTATCACCCACCAGTTATCCGTCTATCACCCAACAGTTATCCGTCTATCACCCACCAGTTATCCGTCTATCACCCACCAGTTATCCGTCTATCACCCACCAGTTATCCGTCTATCACCCAACAGTTATCCGTCTATCACCCAACATCACATTTACATAGATCCCTGATTCACCGCCGCATCCGTTAACACGAACCTCGTGTTGCGACAGACTTTGATGTGACAGAATTTGGCCAACGACAGACAACTGGTGCGGCCACGCCTACTCTAAATTTAGAAACGCATTCATGGAAATTGACCCGATAGATTTACACGGAATTTATTCCATGGGTACAGAAAAAACAGGTCCCATAACTCGCGCTATATAATATCCCAAGGGAGTGAAGTATTGAGTTGTGTCGTATCAGGTCAATATTAGGCATATGGTGTGGTTATTTACATGAAGGAAGGCGTGGGAAAAAAATAAACAGTGAAATACCCCGTCACGCCAAGTGGCGTATAGGGAATATGGAGTTAGTGACCATAAATTTTACAGACCTTCGGCACATAATTTTCGGGGTAATGTGGTCGGTATTACGCCCGTGCCGCTTTACTTTCCCATAAAAAAATCCGGTACCCATTAAAGGCTGGGTGAACTCGGAAGCCGTCGGTTGGAATCGAACGCTACCTCTTGTCCTTTGTAGTCCAGTTCACTAACCACTGAGCTAGCGCGGCTCTACGTGGGTAGAAAAGTAAAATAGGAAAAGTTATGGAGAAGGAAAGAGAGAAGATAAGAGAAAAAAAGACGACAGTACAATGAAAGTAGATGAAGATGAAGTAAAGTGCGGGGGGGGGGGGATAATCATTGAAAGATCATGAAGGGGATTTAGTGGGCGTGTAAGAAGACTTATCAACCAACACAGAACTGGAGTCGTAGGTCGCTGGACACAGCGGGAATTGCTGAGGAGGGGATCTGAGCACCTACGGACATATTCGGAGTGCAATGATGATGACCCGTAAATAACTCAATAACTCAATGGAGGGTGGAGGATAGGTGGGAAAGAGAGTAAGAGGAAAGAGAAAGAAGGATGAATATATGATTTTTATTTATCATTTCTCTCTGCGGCAACCACCCCTGGTCTCAGCAGCGAGGCCCGGCTTGAAACGTCAATTACTCATCAACGGAAAAAAAAATATTAGTACCTTCGAAGTCAGAGTTATCTGTCTGTGCGGCGAGGGACCACTGCGCACACGGCTGCCAGGGAAAAATGGATTAATACGCAAAATTCATTTCCTAGTCTCTATGGACTTCGTTAGAGGTAAAAGCTGGCGAACAAAGAACAAAAAAATAAAAACAGAATAAATATGAAATCACAATCGCTTCCGAAGAGAACATCATAAAGACACACAGAAGACTAGGAAAAAACAAATATAAATTAAAAAAAACAACGCAGACAAATAATGTTAGTGACAAGAAAACCGGAAGTGCTGGACAGTGACCGGAAACAGGAAGCAGAGAGACAAATCTCGTTGAAACATAAACTGAAGTGATACTACGGGGAAATACCATCAGGGACAATAACTCCCCTGCCGTTCGAGCAAATCGTTTAGAATTCAAGTATCGGGTTAAGAGGGTTAAATATCTAGGAAAGTTCTCTCCCCTACTGGGTCATACATGTTCGTTGGTTTGCATGAACTAGAGATATCGTACTTTAGACCAGCGGTCTTCAAACCTTTCACACTTAACCATCATTTTATTTATTAAAGATTTATGTGCTAGAAATGTATCTATTAAAGATTTATCTATTAAAGATACATATATTAAAGATACTGCTTCTGCTAAAGATTTATTTATTAAAGATTTATCAGTTAGAAATTTATCTATGAAAGATTTAGCTGCTAGAGATTCATCTATTAAAGATACATATATTATAGATACTGCTTCTGCTAAAGATTTATTTATTAAAGATTTAACTGCTAGAGATTTATCTATCAAAGATTTAACCGCTAGAGATTTATCTATTAAAGAATTATCTGCTACAAATTTATATATTAAAGATTTAACTACTACAGATTTATCTATTAAAGATTTATCGGCTAGATATTTAACTGCTAGAGATTTATCTATTAGAGATTTATCTATTAAAGATTTATCTATTAGAGATTTATCTATTAAAGATTTATCTATTAGAGATTTATCTATTAAAGTTTTTAAATGAAAGATTCTAGACAGTGAGGCAGCGCCATGTTATACATGTCAAAGGCATGACAGTGGATGGGATACTGGTATTTTAGGGATGGAGACACATAATAATAAATGAATATTATTCTAGAGGGAAACTTCCGAGGCGATAATCAGCGAATCAATTCAGAGGAAGAGGTATGTTTACAGCACTCGGAGAAAATGACAAATAATTAACAACAGAAAAAAATATGGACCAAAGCAGGATCGAACCCGTACTCAGTGGCACAGCGCCTTGCCACGAAAAGCCAAACGCTAGGGAACACTGCCATTCAGCTAACGAAAAAATTAGCTTCGTAGGCAATGCCTTTCGCGCAGGTGTTCTCACGACTATAGCATAAGGTTGCGATCACAGCTTGGAAATACATAGTGTATCTGCATTTTTCCTGTTAAGACAAGTATCTCCCGGATAGGGTAGGGCTAAATACTTGCGTTGCAGACAAAAACTAAACCACTGGAAACTATTCGTGCTGTTTCGTCCTAAATGTTTGTCTGCAACGCAATATATATATTGGGCTCAGAAAGAAACAATCATAATTTTTTGGCCATGTAATGAGTAGAGAACAACTTGAATATATTGTAACAACTGGAAAAATTGAGGGACGAAGAGATAGAGGGAAGCAAAGAGAAAAAATACCAGACAGCTTAAGGGCAGGCTCTAAGTTGAAAAATGAAAATTTTTGTCAAATTTTGACATTTTGTGATTTTCACGAAAAAAACATATTTGATTATCCTAGTACACATTACAATATTCATTTTTGTCATTTTGATCTATTTACATGTTTATTTTTGTGTTTGTTTAAAGTGGGGGTTATGTGGTTTTTCTGTTATGTTACCTAATTAATTATGCAAAAACTTGAAATCATCATAACTTTGCTTAGAATTGACATATCAACGTAATTCAAAAAGCATTTTCGCAGAATGAAACTCTGTACCTTATAGCCCAAGAGTAATATAAGGTCTGAAACAAAGATTTTGATTGGCTGAAATTTCACCAGGACCCCTACAAGACTACACTTTCAGCCAATCAGATGACGCGTTCTATCCTAACTACACAGTAACCATATAATCAATATGGCGTGTGTGCCACAATACATTCTAACACGTGCTGTGTGTTTTCAAAGTTATCTATATATTTTCTAAGATATCATGGGGAAAAGAAAGTTAGTTAGAGCTGACAGAAAGGAAAAACGTAAATTCTGTGGGAACCAACACACTAGAAATCAGGAAAGTTCACCTACAACTTCAAGCAGTGTCACAAGTCCTGTTAGTCGCGATCGAGAGCAAGCCGGTAGTAGTATTGTGTCACATGTTTTCACAGATGTAAACAAACCGAGAATGGCTTGGCAGAAGGTCAACAACAGAAAGGATAAATAACTGTCGAGATCGAAAGACATGATCACCTACGCCAGCAGGCCCGGTACTTGATGATGATGACTGTTTGGTATGAGCTTGTACAAAATATCAGAATAATAGATTATGTAAGTTTCCCTCTTTTACTTATTTGTAGGTTCGCGTGGCCGTGCGGCTAAAACCACTGGCTGAAATACCAGCGTACGGTGTTCAAAACCAGCGGTAGACAGAACGGATTTTTTCCATCGGGGGTGAAATAAAAATCCTGAGTCTCACACGTCGTTTGCTTTGACCAAACGGCCTTTATCCCTCTGGTTCTAAAGTGAGCCACTCGACATACACCAGGTATAGTAATCATCATCATCATTGAGTGCCGTCTCCGCAACGAAGGTTGGCTACCATGGAGCGCCATTCTGCTCTATCTCTTGCTTTGATGGTGCAGGTTGTCATCGGTTGATTTGTCCATCTTTTGATGTTACTCGTCCATATTAATCTTGGTCTGCCTCTGCCTCTTTTACCTTGTATTTTCCCCTCCAGGATTACTTTCAGTAGGCTGTTGTGTCTTTTAACATGGCCCAAGAATCGCATTTGTCTTGTTCTAATTGTGTTCAGAAGTTCCCTTTTCATTTTTAGTTGTTTTAAGACTTCATCGTTTGTTTTCTTTTCCTTCCATCCAATTCTACCTATTCTTCTATAAATCCACATTTCGAAGGCTTCAATTCTCTGTTCTGTTTTCTTGTCTAATGTCCATGTTTCAGCACCATATAGGAATATTAAGAAGATGTAATATTTTGCTATTCTTAGTTTTAGCTTTGGTGTTATTTGTTTTTATGTTAGTAGGTATAGTATATATATTATATATATATATATATATATATATATATATATATATACTATATAGGTATAGTAATACGTGTCGTAAAGATAGTTTGTTTGTTTTTTTTCTTCTTCTTTTTTATTTTTTTTTTAATTTTTTTTTATAAACAGAGGACAAGAGAGAGACTTGATGTAACTGCAGAGGTTATCTCCAACATCCATCAACAGATGTTGCAGGGGATGTCTGCATTCATTCACTGTTGCTGTAGGGGTCATATCCAGTATCCGTGTTTGAGGTATACTAGAGTGGACGACTACAGCATAGATACTCGGGTATCAAAGAAATTATATTAGAGAAATGAATGGTTGGTAAGAGAAACTATATTATAGAAATACATGGTTGGTATGAGAAACTATATTAGCGAAATGAATGGTTGGTTTGAGAAACTATATTAGAGAAATGAATGGTTGGTATGAGAAACTATATTATAGAAATGAATGGTTGGTATTAGAAACTATATTAGAGAAATGAATGGTTGGTATTAGAAACTATATTAGAGAAATGAATGGTTGGTATGAGAAACTATATTGGAGAAATACATAGTTGGTATGAGAAACTATATTATAGAAATGAATGATTGGTTTGAGAAACTATATTAGAGAAATGAATGGTTGGTTTGAGAAACTATATTAGAGAAATGAATGGTTGGTATGAGAAACTATATTAGAGAAATGAATAGTTGGTTTGAGAAACTATATTAGAGAAATGAATAGTTGGTATGAGAAACTATATTTGTGAAATGAATGGTTGGTATTAGAAACTATATTAGAGAAATGAATGGTTGGTTTGAGAAACTATATTAGAGAAATGAATGGTTAGTATGAGAAACTATATTAGTGAAATGAATGGTTGGTATGAGAAACTATATTAGAGAAATCTATCTATCTTTCGTTCGCCTGAAGTATTGTCTATATCTGCAATGTCGTTTCCTGTATAAATTTTACTGTCTTTTGTAATTCTTGCAGTGGCCCATATAGTTTTGTCTGTAGTGTTGTATCTATGGGCCAATGGATTTTCCTCAGTCTACTATATTCAGTGCAGTCTTGAAGTATGTGTTCAGCAGTCTGGGGTGCCTGTCCACATGTACAAGTAGTTGATGTGCCGATCTTGAATTTTGTATACATGTGACTATGGAGTCGATTGTGTCCTGTTCTTAGGCGTATAATGATAACTTGTTCATATCTATTCATATTATGAAAGGCATCCTGATTTGGGGCTTGTGGTCCTCTGATTGATTTGATTATCTGTTTCTTATGATGGTATGTAACTGGTGTATCTAGTTGTGTGCCTGTTGAACCTTCCTTTGCCAACTGATCTGCTTTCTCATTTCCTGGTATTCCACAGTGAGACGGGATCCACTGCAGGGCAACCCTGTGGTGCTTGCAGAGTTCAGTCAATAAGGTCTGCAGATGTGGTAATTTTCTGGATTGTAGTGCCTGGAGTACTGATCTTGCATCTGTCAAGAACACTACAGGCTGTGGGCTAAGATTACTGTTCAGCAGTTTTTCTATTGCCAACTTTATTGCTTGTATTTCTGCATCATAATTGTGACAATATTTCCCTGTTGCTATTTTATTCATATCCCTAGTGTTATTTGGGTACTCTATATATGCACCTGCTCCCCCATTCTTTACTGCATTCTGTGCTGATCCATCTGTGTACACACAAATCCATAGGTCTTGTGGGTATTCTTCATCCAGGAAACTAAGAGCTATTGTTTTTCGCTGTAGACTATTTTGTTCCTCTTTGTCAACTATTCCTTTCACTTCTGTCCGTATTTGAACTGATAATCCTGATTCATCTGTCCAGGGAGTCTGTTCTGGTATGGGCAGAAGGGGTTTAACAACTCTTGGCATGTCTGGTGTTTGTCTACTAATACGCTTGGCTTGGTGGATAAAGCTGCTTCTCTTAAGTCGTCCCAATGCAAGATTTTGGAATCTGTCCTTCATTGGATGTCTCGGCATGCATACAAATTTTTCTGCCTGTATCAGCACCTTTGTGTCTCTCCGTTCTCTCAGTGCTGGTATCCTCCACAATTTCTCCATCTCCAATATTGGTGTTGATTTCATTGCTCCTGTGATGACCCTAAGTGCCTGGTTTTGTACTTTATCCAGTTCTTGCAATGTGGTGTTTGATGCTGAGCACCATGCAGATGATCCATATTCTAAATGTGGGCGTATACTCTGTTGGTAAACTTTACTGAGTATTTTCCCACTCGCACCCCATGTGGTTCCACACAACTTTCTTAGTATAGCCAATTTTCTCCTTGCTTTTTGGGTTGCCTTATTTATCTGCTGTTTCCAAGATAGTTTGTTATCAAATGTAACTCCGAGATATGTAGCTTGTATGTCTTCTTTCACAGGCTCATTGTTTATGTAGATGGCTCCTGCTTTTTGTTTTGGGGAGAGTGTGAAAAGTGTTGTACTGCATTTGTCTGTATTGATGCTGATACACCATCTATTTGTCCATGAATTCAGTGCATTCATAGCTCTTTGTAGCAATTTGGAGGCCACTGTTGCATACTCCTCTGTGCACCACATTACCAAGTCATCTGCATACATTGCCACTTTGATGCCATGTGGTAGTTCAGTAACTAGGTCATTGATGTAGATCAGAAAAAGTGTTGGAGATAGTACCCCTCCTTGTGGAACGCCCTGGCGCAATAAGACCTTCTTACTCTTAAGACCATCCAGTTGCACTCTGGCTCTCCTGTTATGCAGGTATGTTTTGACCCATTTGTACATCCTGCCATTTACTCCATAATTTCTCAGTTTCTTCAAAAGCCCTTCCTTCCATACCTTATCAAATGCTTTCTTTAGGTCTATCCATGCTGCTAGTACCAGTTTCTTTTCTTGAAACGCATCTTCAATTTCCTGGGAAAGATAGGTTGCTTGATCTTCGGTAGAGTAACACTGTCTAAAGCCTGCTTGTTGTGGGACAAGGAGATTTTCACTTTCCAGGTACCACTGCAGTCTGAGATTGATTATACGTTCCATTGTTTTACACAAACAGCTTGTAAGGCTGATTGGTCTATAGCTGGATGTCATTGAACCATCTTTTCCTGGCTTTAGTAATGGTATCATAATTGCTTCTCTCCATGCCTGTGGCACTCTACCTGTGATCCAGCAAATGTTGTAGATCTGCAGTAGTTTTGCTTTAGCTGCAGTTCCCAAGTTCTTAATCATTTCATTGGACACTCCATCATTGCCTGGTGACTTTTTCATTTTTAATTTGGATATTGCCAGCTCTAGCTCTCTTTGTGTAATGGGTGTTTCCATTACTTCATGTGTGGTCTCTTCTTGTCTTGCCTTTTGTTGTTTTAAACGGGTCTCTTGTCGTTTTTCTAGGCTAATTTCAATATTATTGTCATTTGCAAAGGAGTCTGCAAAGTAATTTGCTGCATGTTTACCTGTTAGAATGTTTCCATCCTTCTTCAGTGTAATTTTGGTGTTCCTTTGTGTACCCTCATCATTCAGCTGTTTTACAAGCTTCCACACTTTTCTTGTGTCTCGCTCGAGATTCAAGGACTCTGTTTTCTCTTTCCAGCTTCTCCGTCTGGCTTGTAGTTTAGCCCGTTGAAATTTGGCTTTAGCATGCTGGTAGTTGTTGTGGTGTTCTTGGCAAGGGTTATTTTCTGCTTGCTTTCGAGATGTTTCCATGTCATTGTGCAGTTCCTCTAGTTCACTACTCCAGTATGGTTTAGAGAAATGAATAGTTGGTTTGAGAAACTATATTAGAGAAATGAATAGTTGGTATGAGAAACTATATTTGTGAAATGAATGGTTGGTATTAGAAACTATATTAGAGAAATGAATGGTTGGTTTGAGAAACTATATTAGAGAAATGAATGGTTAGTATGAGAAACTATATTAGAGAAATGAATGGTTGGTATTAGAAACTATATTAGAGAAATGAATGGTTGGTATTAGAAACTATATTGGAGAAATAAATGGTTTGTATGAGAAACTATATTAGAGAAATGAATGGTTGGTTTGAGAAACTATATTAGAGATATGAATGGCTGGTATGAGAAACTATATTAGAGAAATGAATGGTTGGTATGAGAAACTATATTAGAGAAATGAATAGTTGATTTGAGAAACTATATTAGAGAAATGAATAGTTGGTATGAGAAACTATATTTGTGAAATGAATGGTTGGTATTAGAAACTATATTAGAGAAATGAATGGTTAGTATGAGAAACTATATTAGTGAAATGAATGGTTGGTATGAGAAACTATATTAGAGAAATGAATGGTTGGTATTAGAAACTATATTAGAGAAATGAATGGTTGGTATTAGAAACTATATTGGAGAAATGAATGGTTGGTTTGAGAAACTATATTAGAGATATGAATGGCTGGTATGAGAAACTATATTAGAGAAATGAATAGTTGGTATGAGAAACTATATTTGTGAAATGAATGGTTGGTATTAGAAACTATATTAGAGAAATGAATGGTTGGTTTGAGAAACTAACTATACATAAATATAGACATAAATTTACTTGGCAATATAAGAAGGTATTTTTCCATTTAAAGGAAATTCAAACAAATTTTAATTGATTAAATTAAACAAATAAATTGAAAAGTGAATAGCTAGTATCATCTTTTGCAGTAGGCAAGAAAGACAGTTGAAACGAGCTACATCCAATAAGGTTAATCGCCATTACCTAAGAGGGCTAGACGTCGGATCTCACTACCCAGACTAGGGGATAGTTAAGCAGCAACGATTGAAAGAATAACATTCTTACACATGTGGTGGGATTCAAACCCGGGGATCCTGCTGCCCTGTTGTCAACGTTTCATGTCTGAACCACCCAGACACCTCTCCTCTTCCAAACCAACGATTTGGGAAATATTGTTATATATGTTGTAGTAAATTTATAAGATAGAAATGTTGTAGTAGATTTATATGGTAGGAATGTTGTAGTAGATTTATATGGTAGGAATGTTGTAGAAGATTTATATGGTAGAAATGTTGTAGTAAATTTATAAGATAGAAATGTTGTAGTAGATTTATAAGATAGAAATGTTGTAGTAAATTTATAAGATAGAAATGTTGTAGTAAATTTATAAGATAGAAATGTTGCAGTAAATTTATAAGATAGAAATGTTGTAGTAGATTTATATGATAGGAATGTTGTAGTAGATTTATATGGTAGAAATGTTGTAGTAGATTTATATGGTAGAAATGTTGTAGTAAATTTATAAGATAGAAATGTTGTAGTAGATTTATATGGTAGGAATGCAGTACTAAATTTATCTGGTAGAAATGTTGTAGTAAATTTATAAGACAGAAATGTTGTAGTAGATTTATATGGTATGAATGCTGTAGTAAATTTATCTGTTAGAAATGTTGTAGTAAATTTATAAGATAGAAATGTTGTAGTAGATTTATATGGTAGGAATGTTGTAGTAGATTTATATGGTAGAAATGTTGTAGTAGATTTATATGGTAGAAATGTTGTAGTAGATTTATATGGTAGGAATGTTGTAGTAGATTTATAAGGTAGAAATGTTGTAGTAGATTTATATGGTAGAAATGTTGTAGTAGACTTATATGGTAGAAATGTTGTAGTAGATTTATATGGTAGAAATGTTGTAGTAGATTTATATGGTAGAAATGTTGTAGTAGACTTATATGGTAGAAATGTTGTAGTAGATTTATATGGTAGAAATGTTGTAGTAGATTTATATGGTAGAAATGGTGTAGTAGATTTATATGGTAGAAATGTTGTAGTAGATTTATATGGTAGAAATGTTGTAGTAGATTTATATGGTAGAAATGTTGTAGTAGACTTATATGGTAGAAATGTTGTAGTAGATTTATATGGTAGAAATGTTGTAGTAGATTTATATGGTAGAAATGGTGTAGTAGATTTATATGGTAGAAATGTTGTAGTAGATTTATATGGTAGAAATGTTGTAGTAGACTTATATGGTAGAAATGTTGTAGTAGATTTATATGGTAGAAATACTGTAGTAGATTTATATGGTAGAAATGATGTAGTAGATTTATAAGGTAGAAATGTTGTAGTAGATTTATATGGTAGAAATGTTGAAGTAGATTTATATGGTAGGAATGTTGTAGTAGATTTATATGGTAGGAATGCTGTAGTAGATTTATAAGGTAGAAATGTTATAGTAGATTTATATGGTAGAAATGTTGTAGTAGATTTATATGGTAGAAATGTTGTAGTAGATTTATATGGTAGAAATGTTGTAGTAGATTTATATGGTAGAAATGTTGTAGTAGATTTATATGGTAGAAATGGTGTAGTAGATTTATATGGTAGAAATGTTGTAGTAGATTTATATGGTAGAAATATTGTAGTAGATGTATATGGTAGAAATGTTGTAGTAGATTTATAAGGTAGAAATGTTGTAGTAGATTTATATGGTAGAAATATTGTAGTAGATTTATAAGGTAGAAATATTGTAGTAAATTTATAAGGTAGAAATATTGTAGTAAATTTATAAGGTAGAAATGTTGTAATAGATTTATAAGGTAGAAATGTTGTAGTAGATTTATCAGGTAGAAATGTTGTAGTAGATTTATAAAGTACAAATGTTGTAGTAGCTTTCAATGTATTTATTTTAGAACATTATTATAAATAGCATTTCAGAAAATGAAAAATATCTTATGCAACAAATCTATGTCAATAGAAATGAGAAAGAGAGTTCATCGGTGCTATATAGAAAGAATTCTGATCTATGGAAGCGAATCATGGACAGTAGACAAACAAATGAAAAGACTATTAGAGGCCACAGAGATGGGATTTCTCAGAAGAATGTTGAAAATTCCCTGGGCAGCTAAAAAGACAAATGAGGAAATGCTCACAGAGGCCAACACAAAAAGGCAGCTCCTAAAAAACAGCAGAAAGAAACAATCAACATTTTTTGGGCACACCTTGAGAAGAGGAAAGTTGGAATACTTGGTTAAACTGGCAAAATAAAAGGAAAGAGAGATCGCGGACGACAAAGAGAGAAAATACTGGATAGCTTGGTGTCATGGCATGGAAAACAGTCAACAACAGAACTGATACGATGCACTGTAGATAGAAGATTGTGGAGGGACATGATCGCCTACGCTAACCGGCATGGCACATGATGATGATGATGTTTATAAATGGGGTATTTTGGGAAACCCTGAGTTTTCATTTGTCCAAGTAATTATCACCTGCTTCCTACCTTTCTCACCAGGCCCGGTGCATCCTCCTGCTGGTTGCTGTCCAGCAGGTACCCCACTTCTCTGGTCACGGTCTCATGAATGGAAGTGAGGATCCGGCGTAACTCCTCCGTCGTGGTGGCTGGCG
Organism: Megaustenia siamemsis; assembly: GCA_032433765.1. Taxonomy (NCBI): domain Eukaryota; kingdom Metazoa; phylum Mollusca; class Gastropoda; order Stylommatophora; family Ariophantidae; genus Megaustenia; species Megaustenia siamemsis. The sequence continues at coordinate 12,320,433 of JAVIAB010000102.1, forward strand.
CCCTAGCCACTGGACAAGTGGTTAGTGGGTTCAGGTGGTACTGACGGTCAATGGCGGTGATGTTGTATGTTTCCAGTTTGACTGGTTTAAGGATTTCTCGAAACCTCAAAATAACTCTTCAGCAAATACATCGCGCGGTCAAAGTGCCGTAAAAAATAGTCAGTTCTATAAACATAAAACTTCGGGGAAAAACCATAACTGTGGGAATTTCCGAATGTAGTGGAATAATTCTTTAATGTAATTTGTGACTTTGGTATTTTGTTGTCATGTTTCTAAGTAAATACACAAGTTTAAAAATAGTTGCCGGATGAAGAAATTACAAACAAAACATTAAAATAAAATTTTTTAAAAGTAATTTCTCAGTCACGTGTCGTAATGACATATCAGGTATATGTTGTTATGGTATATATTTTCCTCACCACTGGCACATTGCCTATGGTAATTATAAACCACATACTTGCCTATGGTAATGATAAACCATATACTTGCCTATGGCGATGGTAAACCACATACTTGCCTATGGCGAATATAAACCACATACTTGCATATAACGATGACAAACCACATACTTGCCTATGGCGATGATAACCCACATACTTGCCTATGGCGATTGTAAACCACATACTTGCCTATGGCGATGATAACCCACATACTTGCCTATGGCGATTGTAAACCACATACTTGCCTATGGCGATGATAACCCACATACTTGCCTATGGCGATTGTAAACCACATACTTGCCTATGACGATGATAACCCACATACTTGCCTATGACGATGATAACCCACATACTTGCCTATGACGATGATAACCCACATACTTGCCTATGGTAATGATAAACCACATACTTGCCTATGACGATGATAACCCACATACTTGCCTATGGCGATGATAACCCACATACTTGCCTATGGTAATTATAACCCACATACTTGCCTATGGTAATTATAACCCACATACTTGCCTATGGTAATTATAACCCACATACTTGCCTATGGTAATTATAACCCACATACTTGCCTATGGTAATTATAACCCACATACTTGCCTATGGTAATTATAAACCACATACTTGCCTATGGTAATTATAACCCACATACTTGCCTATGGTAATTATAACCCACATACTTGCCTATGGTAATTATAAACCACATACTTGCCTATGGTAATTATAAACCACATACTTGCCTATGGTAATTATAAACCACATACTTGCCTATGACGATGATAACCCACATACTTGCCTATGGTAATTATAAACCACATACTTGCCTATGGCGATGGTAAACCACATACTTGCCTATGGTAATGATAAACCATATACTTGCCTATGGCGATGGTAAACCACATACTTGCCTATGGCGAATATAAACCACATACTTGCCTATGACGATGATAACCCACATACTTGCCTATGACGATGATTACCCACATACTTGCCTATGACGATGATAACCCACATACTTGCCTATGGTAATGATAAACCATATACTTGCCTATGGCGATTGTAAACCACATACTTGCCTATGGCGATGATAACTCAGATACTTGCCTATGACGATGATAACTCACATACTTGCCTATGGCGATGATAACCCACATACTTGCCTATGGCGATGATAACCCACATACTTGCCTATGGCGATGATAACCCACATACTTGCCTATGGAGCTGATAGCCTGTGCTACGCCACTGAGCCCATTAGCGATGATTGTGCTCTGTGCAACAATTTCTCGGTATTTTCATTTCTATTTTAATCGATGATTTAATTCAGAAGAATTATTGTACATCAATTAAACCGAGATTACGAAGGGTCAAGTAAGTAAAGAGCCCATCACGCCACGTGACCTATAGGGAATATGGTGATAGTGATTATCACTGCCATACTAGGTAAATATAAGAAGGTAGTTTGCCATTCCTTTCCTTCATGGCAATGACTGTAGTAGTCAGAGATTGCAGCAATTGTCTCTATACATGAGATCCTCTGCCTGCCATCGCGGCTTGGGGACTATAACCTGCACTACTCTGCCTGCCATAACGGTGTGGGGACTAAAACCTGCACTACTCTGCCTGCCATCAGGGTGTGGGGACTATAACCTGCATTACTCTGCCTGCCATCAGGGTGTGGAGACCATAACCTGCACTACTCTGTCTGCCATCACGGTGTGGGGACTATAACCGGCACTACTCTGTCTGCCATCACGGTGTGGGGACTATAACCGGCACTACTCTGCCTGCCATCAGGGTGTGAGGACTATAACCTGCACTACTCTGCCTGCCATCAGGGTGTGGGGACTATAACCTGCACTACTCTGCCTGCCATCAGGGTGTGGGGACTATAACCTGCATTACTCTGCCTGCCATCAGGGTGTGGAGACCATAACCTGCACTACTCTGTCTGCCATCACGGTGTGGGGACTATAACCGGCACTACTCTGTCTGCCATCACGGTGTGGGGACTATAACCGGCACTACTCTGTCTGCCATCACGGTGTGGGGACTATAACCGGCACTACTCTGTCTGCCATCACGGTGTGGGGACTATAACCTGTACTACTCTGTCTGCCATCACGGTGTTGGGACTATAACCGGCACTACTCTGTCTGCCATCACGGTGTGGGGACTATAACCTGTACTACTCTGCCTGCCATCACGGTGTGGGGACTATAACCTGCACTACTCTGCCTGCCATCACGGTGTGGGGACTACAACCGGCATTACTCTGTTTGTCATCACGGTGTGGGGACTATAACCGGCACTACTCTGTCTGTCTTCACGGTGTGGGGACTATAACCTGCACTACTGTTTGTCATCACGGTGTGGGGACTATAACCGGCACTACTCTGTTTGTCATCACGGTGTGGGGACTATAACCGGCACTACTCTGCCTGCCATCACGGTGTGGGTACTATAACCTGCACTACTTTGTCTGCCATCACGGTGTGGGGACTATAACCGGCACTACTCTGTCTGTCTTCACGGTGTGGGGACTATAACCGGCACTACTCTGTCTGCTATCAGGGTGTGGGGACTATAACCTGAACTACTCTGTCTGCCTTCGCGGTGTGGGGACAATAACCGACACTACTCTGTCTGCCATCGCGGTGTGGGGACTATAACCGACACTACTCTGCCTGCCATCGCGGTGTGGGGACTATAACCGACACTACTCTGTCTGCCATTGCGGTGTGGAGACTATAACTGGCACTACTTGTCGGCTGCTCCCACAACACCACCCACCACCTGCTCCAATGGCTTCACATAACTCTGATTAGGGGGGGGGGGCTAAACGGGAGCTCTACCTTGCCCAAGGGTGTCCCGAAGATTAGCGGAGGAAAGGAGACGTCTCACTGCTCCTTTGGTACGGCCTAACTCTACTCTGCTAACCATGTATTTTTCATATCAACACAGCTAAAATGTCTCATATTTAGTCGTTTTATATTGTGTTATAGATACACCAGGCTGTCCTTGACTCCAAGTGAGTTTCCTGCATTCCCTTCTAATTCTTCATCCTCTGAACTCCGGTTGGAGTATAGGACAGGCACAAGAGATCTCCACCCAACCCGGTATTGTCTCCAGCAAGCATGGACAACTCCTGCCAGCCTCTATCATTTCATTCATCTATGGTTCGTTGCCATATCCCGGATGATCAGGGTAGTACTCTGGGAAGATGAGGTATGCCGTCTCGCATCGTGAGTTTAGATCCTTGATGCGACACTATCCAGAAGTCTCCGAACACTTCTGGATAAGCGGTCGAGCACATATGGGTGATAACTCGAGTGGTAAGACGCCGATTCAAGTCTCGTACTTTGCGTGTATCCCCGGCGATCTGTTTCTTCGTTTGCCAGGCGGTATCCATGTTAATCTATCTATCTATTGTCCTTTCGAGCCGAAGACGGCACATAGGGCAGAACTACAATCTCAAAAACAGAAACCTTGCGTGTCAAAATGGCACATATTGCAGAGATCACTGCTTCTATAATCTAATGCTTCTGTTTCCATAACAATGCTTTTTACAGTGACAGCTTGTCAAGCCATCGATCAACCTCCTTAGTAGCCTCTTACGACATGCCTGGAATGTCACAGTGTCACTATTCTTTACTTCCCACATAATGAGGCCCCGGTAACACATGGGAGATCCACGTTAATGCTAATGCTAAATTTGGATGCCCAAAAGAAGAAACATACCACCCCAAACTTAAACTGTAACAAACACACGTTGCAGGTAAAGTGACAAGATAAATTCCCAATTATCACGACGTTCCAATCGATCCAACAACAAACCATGTCGACAAATTCCAACCAGCAGCCAGCGCCAATAACGGAAACCACGTCAAGTAACAAAAGCTGATGTTGACACGCACCGAAGCGCCTCCATTATCTGAAGGTAGCCAGGCAAAGCAAGACGGTTCATATAAGGGACACGCCCTGAATTTCTAAGACAAACACAGAGCACACACCAGGCCTGGTATTCAGACAGGAAACACGGTATAGTGCAGATCTATACGTTCATCGAAAGTGTTGTAACTGTGTGGTTTTAGGATTAGCTTTACGGGCGGTCGGATAGAAAACAGTAGAGATAATAAACAGAACAGCTCTCTCTCTCTCTCTCTCACTCTCTCCCTTTCTGTCTTATTTCACTCTGTATTTTTTTTCTTCTGAATTTCATTTCTCTGTATTTATTTCTCTCGCTTTTTCTCTTCTCTGTATTTCTCTTTCTGGATTTCTCTCTCTTCTGTAAATGTCTTTCTCCGCATTTTTCTATCATTTATGTATTTATCTCCCTGTATTTTTCTCCATTCCCTGTATTTCTATCTCTTCTTTGTATTTCTATTTCTTCTTTGTATTTCTCTATCTTCTCCTCATTCCACTCTCTATCTTCTCTGCATTCCTCTTTCTTCTCTGCATTCCTCTCTCTCTTTTCTGTATTCCTTTCTCTGCATTCCTCTCTCTCTTCTCTGTATTCCTTTCTCTGCATTCCTCTCTCTCTTCTCTGTATTCCTTTCTCTGCATTTCCCTCTCTTCCCTGTATATCGCTCTATATTTCTATCTTCCCGTCATTTCTTTCTCTTTGAAAAAGAAAGGGAGAGAAATACAGAGCACACCCAGAGAGAGAGAGAGAGAGAGAGAGAGAGAGAGAGAGAAAGGGAGAGAGAGATACAGGGAAGAGAGAGAAATAAAAAGAAGAGAAAGATGAGAAAAAGTGAGGGAGATAAATGCAGAGAGAAAAACAGAGTGAAATACGACAGAAATGGTGAGAGAGAGAGAGAGAGAAAGAGAGAGAGTGAAAGATAGTATGTTCATTATCACTACTGTTTTCTCCTCCTCTGTTAATGTAGCAGTGAGACACTCACAAACTGACAGGGAGACAATCATGCATGGGTCATTTCTCAGTGCTCTCACGGTCGTTGGATGGAGACAAACATGAATGATTGAATCTGCAACCAATGAAAAACTTCACGAACATCATGTCTAGGTGGGAGATGTCATGACAAGGTGGGAGATGTCATGACAAGGTGGGAGATGTCATGACAAGGTGGGAGATGTCATGACAAGGTGGGAGATGTCATGACAAGGTGGGAGATGTCATGACAAGGTGGGAGATGTCATGACAAGGTGGGAGATGTCATGACAAGGTGGGAGATGTCATGACAAGGTGGGAGATGTCATGACAAGGTGGGGGATGTCATGACAAGGTGGGAGATGTCATGACAAGGCGGGAGATGTCATGACAAGGTGGGAGATGTCATGACAAGGTGGGAGATGTCATGACAAGGTGGGAGATGTCATGACATGGTGGGAAATGTCATGACAAGGTGGGAGATGTCATGACAAGGTGGGAGATGTCATGACAAGGTGGGAGAAGTCATGACAAGGCGGGAGAAGTCATGACAAGGTGGGAGACGTCATGACAAGGTGGGAGATGTCATGACAAGGTGGGAGATGTCATGACAAGGTGGGTGATGTCATTACAAGGTTGGAGATATCATGACAAGGTGGGAGATGTCATGACAAGGTGGGAGATGTCATGACAAGGTGGGAGATGTCATGACAAGGTGGGAGATGTCATGACAAGGTGGGAGAAGTCATTACAAGGTGGGAGATGTTATGACGATGTGGGTGATGTCATGACGAGGTGGGAGATGTCATGACGAAGTGGGAGTGTCATGACAAGATGGGAGATGTCATGACAAGGTGGGAGATGTCAGACGGTACACAGGAGAAGACATCCAAAGAAGACATGTAAACCAACACAACACCGGTGACGTTATCGTTACTAAGGGGTATACTTCGGAAGAGCTCTGAGCACTTATGGACTTGCCTGATATGAGAACATGTCTAAACTAAAACTAGAGTGTACCTCTCACCATCATGTGCTGTACCGGATGGCATAGGCGATCATGTCCATCCACAATTTCTTGCCCACATCGCACCGTATCAACTCTGTTGTTGACTGTTTACCATGAAAATAAAGGGCTATGTAGTACCTTTTCTCTTTGCCGTTCGTGATCTCTTTTTCCGTGTATTTTGCCAGTTGTAACCAAGTACTCAATCGGCATTTTTCTGGCACATCATGAGAAAAAGAAAGTTTCTTATTTTCATGATGTGCCTGAAAATGTATATTGTTCCTTTCTGTTGTATTTTTTTTGGAGTTCCCTTTTTGTGTTGGCCTCTTTGAGAATTTCCTCCTTGGTCTCTTTATATCAAGTAATAAGAAGTCAAATAAAAATCCATGCATCTATAAAGACATATTATATATATTTGTGCATAAATATGTCTAGCTCACGTAAGATTAATGTCAAAACAATAATAAAGACGCAAACAGCAGTAAAAGTTATATGTACGTTACCAGTAAAGCTAGAATTATACCACAAGCCAAAATAAAACCACGAAATTGGCCACTAAATCAAAAAAAGGCAGACCACATTTTCATTCGCCGACCGCAGTCTCGGCAAATGAAACAACAGGAAGCCGTAATCAATGGGATCAATACTGCCATAGCTGTGTTGTATATGGTTTTTGATTATGTTAATGACAGCCTGGCAGACTCCATGAGCCATTTTATTCGCACACTTAATGATTCTTTTAACAGCTCGATACCTTGAAATGTGGCGGAACCAATCCGATCAATGATGGCCAACCATTATTCTTCAGAAGGCAAGGGTTCAAAACACGGCAAGATATATATATATATATACGATATCCAGATGACAAAGATATCTGTCAGAAAAGATGGGATATAACAATAGATGACAAAGATATCTGCCAGAAAAGATGGGATATAATAATAGATAACAAAGATATCTGTCAGAAAAGATGGGATATAACAAGAGATGACAAAGATATCTGTCAGAAAAGATGGGATATAACAATAGATGACAAAGATATCTGCCAGAACAGTTGGGATATAACAATAGATAACAAAGATATCTGCCAGAACAGTTGGGATATAACAATAGATAACAAAGATATCTGCCAGAACAGTTGGGATATAATAATAGATAACAAAGATATCTGTCAGAACAGTTGGGATATAACAATAGATGACAAAGATATCTGTCAGAAAAGTTGGGATATAACAATAGATAACAAAGATATCTGTCAGAACAGTTGGGATATAACAATAGATGACAAAGATATCTGTCAGAAAAGATGGGATATAATAATAGATGACAAAGATATCTGTCAGAACAGTTGGGATATAACAATAGATGACAAAGATATCTGTCAGAAAAGTTGGGATATAACAATAGATGACAAAGATATCTGCCAGAAAAGATGGGATATAATAATAGATGACAAAGATATCTGTCAGAAAAGTTGGGATATAACAATAGATAACAAAGATATCTGTCAGAACAGTTGGGATATAACAATAGATGACAAAGATATCTGCCAGAACAGTTGGGATATAATAATAGATGACAAAGATATCTGCCAGAACAGTTGGGATATAACAATAGATGACAAAGATATCTGCCAGAAAAGATGGGATATAATAATAGATGACAAAGATATCTGCCAGAACAGTTGGGATATAATAATAGATGACAAAGATATCTGTCAGAACAGTTGGGATATAACAATAGATAACAAAGATATCTGCCAGAAAAGATGGGATATAATAATAGATGACAAAGATATCTGCCAGAACAGTTGGGATATAACAATAGATAACAAAGATATCTGCCAGAAAAGATGGGATATAACAATAGATGACAAAGATATCTGTCAGAACAGTTGGGATATAACAATAGATAACAAAGATATCTGCCAGAACAGTTGGGATATAACAATAGATGACAAAGATATCTGCCAGAAAAGATGGGATATAATAATAGATGACAAAGATATCTGTCAGAACAGTTGGGATATAATAATAGATGACAAAGATATCTGTCAGAAAAGATGGGATATAACAATAGATGACAAAGATATCTGTCAGAAAAGATGGGATATAACAATAGATGACAAAGATATCTGTCAGAAAAGATGGGATATAACAATAGATGACAAAGATATCTGTCAGAACAGTTGGGATATAATAATAGATAACAAAGATATCTGTCAGAACAGTTGGGATATAACAATAGATAACAAAGATATCTGTCAGAAAAGATGGGATATAATAATAGATGACAAAGATATCTGTCAGAACAGTTGGGATATAACAATAGATAACAAAGATATCTGTCAGAAAAGATGGGATATAATAATAGATGACAAAGATATCTGTCAGAACAGTTGGGATATAACAATAGATAACAAAGATATCTGTCAGAAAAGATGGGATATAATAATAGATGACAAAGATATCTGCCAGAAAAGATGGGATATAATAATAGATAACAAAGATATCTGTCAGAAAAGATGGGATATAATAATAGATAACAAAGATATCTGTCAGAAAAGATGGGATATAATAATAGATGACAAAGATATCTGCCAGAAAAGATGGGATATAACAATAGATGACAAAGATATCTGTCAGAAAAGATGGGATATAATAATAGATGACAAAGATATCTGTCAGAAAATATGGGATATAATAATAGATGACAAAGATATATGTCATAAAAAATAGGATATAATAATAGATGACAAGGATATCTGTCAGAAAAGATGGGATATAACAATAGATGACAAAGATATATGTCAGAAAAGATGGGATATAATAATAGATGACAAAGATATCTGTCAGAAAAGATGGGATATAATAATAGATGACAAAGATATCAGTCAGAAAAGATAGGATATAATAATAGATGACAAAGATATCAGTCAGAATAGTTTAGATAAAACAATAGGTGACAAAGATATCAGTCAGAATAGTTTAGATAAAACAATAGATGACAAAGATATCAGTCAGAATAGTTTAGATAAAACAATAGGTGACAAAGATATCAGTCAGAATAGTTTAGATATAACAATAGGTGACAAAGATATTAATTACAAAAGTTGAAATATAACAGTAGTCAACGAAGTTATCGATTATAACCGTTAAGAACTAAAAATAGACAACTAAAATAACAATTACAAAAATTGAGATCTAACTACAGACAACAAAGATACCAGCGTCTTGCCCTCAAGGTTGTAGAGGGAGCACACCAGCTCCGGAACTTCCATTAGCCTTTCGGTTATAAGGAGATACCGCAAAATACTTGATAGAAAGAGCTAGAGAGGTAAACAAAAATCTATACGTGTGCTTTATAGACACCACGAAAGCATTTGACAAAGTAAAGCATGTGGAAATAATCAATATGCTGGAGAAATTAAACGTTGAAAGCAAGGATCTGCGAATCATAAAAATACATGCACTGGCAACAAACAGCAGCCATAAGAATTAGCAACCAAACAGGACAGTTCCAATATATAAAACAAGGAGTCAGACATGACTGTGTTCTGTCGCCGGATTTGTTTTCACTTTACAGCGAAAATATTATGAGATCAATTATAGATATAACATGAATTGAAGTCAACGGTCACAGCATAAACAATTTGCGATATGCGAATGAAACAGTCTTAATAGCAGAGAAAGAAAATGAACTACAAGAAATGATAGTAAAACAAAAAAAAAGTAAAGTACCCCCGTCACGCCAAGTGACGTATAGCGAATATGGTGTTAGTGACCATAATTTTTACAGACCTTCGGCACATCATTTTTGGGTTAATGTGATCGGTATTGCGTGCCGCTTTACTGTCCCAGAAAAAAAATCCGTTACCCATTATTAAAGGCTGGGTGAACCGGAAGCCATTTGTTGGGATCGAACCCTACCTCTTGTCCATTGTCCATAGTCCAGTTCACTAACCACTGAGCTATTGCGGTCCCAATAAATTATAGACATAATAGTAAAAGAAAGCAGCCAGAAAGGTTCAAGTCTGAATAGTAAGAAAACAGAAGTAATGATCATATTTAAAATAAATCATCACCATCATGCAGGACAGATCTGAAACAAGTGAAATACTTGGGCACAATAACAACATCAGATGGAAAAATGCACCACAGAAATAAAAGCAGAATAGCGCAGGCCAAAATAGCATTTCAGAAAATGAAAAATATCTTATGCAACAAATCTATGTCAATAGAAATGAGAAAGATAGTTCATCGGTACTATATAGAGTCAGTTCTGACCTATGGAAGCGAATCATGGACAGTAACTAAATAAATAAATAAAAAGACAATTAGAGGCCACAGAGATGGAATTCCTCAGAAGAATGTTGAAAGTTATATGGACAGCTAGAAGGACCAAAGAGGAAAATCTCAAAGAGGCGAACACAAAAAGGGAACTCATAAAAAACATCAGAAAGAAACAATTAACATTTTTTGGGCACTTCATGAGAAGAGGAAAGTTGGAATACTTGGTTACAACTTGCAAAATAGAAGAAAAGAGAGATCACGGAAGACAAAGAGAGAAAATAATGAATAGCTTGGTGTCATGGCATGGAATACAGTCAACAACAGAACTGATACGATGCACGGTGGATAGAAGATTGTGGAAGGTCATGATCGCCTACGCCAGCCGGTATAGCACATGATGATGACCATGAAATAGAGCGACGTTTATTGAACAAGAATTCTGAGGTCAAGAGGTCGGGACTCGAGTTTAAGATCAACCTGCGCAACATAGCTCAATGTATATGCTCATACACTGTAACATAACTCAATGTATATGCTCAAACACTGTAACATAACTCGATGTATATGCTCATACACTGTAACATAACTCGATGTATATGCTCAAACACTGTAACATAACTCAATTTATGCTCATACACTGTAACATAACTCAATGTGTATGCTCATACACTGTAACATAACTCAATGTATATGCTCATACACTGTAATATAACTCAATGTATATGCTCATACACTGTAATATAACTCAATGTATATGCTCATACACTGTAACATAACTCAATGTATATGCTCAAACACTGTAACATAACTCAATGTATATGCTCATACACTGTAATATAACTCAATGTATATGCTCATACACTGTAACATAACTCGATGTATATGCTCATACACTGTAACATAACTCAATGTATATGCTCATACACTGTAACATAACTCAATGTATATGCTTTGGTTCTTTGGTTATGGAAGGCCCCGGTATCACTGCGAACGAATTAAAAATCCATAATTGTTCAACCGCCCGTGCCAGCGTAATCATCCGAATTATTATCTCATCTCCCAAACAAAGAAAGGTAACTGTAGTCCCCATCACAGCAGTCTCAGCACACGCCAAAAACATAAGGCGAAACCGCACAGAAAATGAACACAGCCAAATGTTCCCTGTCATACGATATCACCATTCATCGTAAACAATTAGAATATCGAAACAGGATCGAAACGGATGAGACACACAGCTCACAATGTGCACAGAGCACTTAACTCAGTAGCTCCTGCAACACGCCGGACTTGGAATATGAGGAAACTGCAACAAGGAACGCTTTTCATACATAGCCTTCAATGGTTCCTGTCGCTTTTACCGTAAAAAATAGAATGGCAATCCGGTATATGCTTCTACATAGTAATATAACGGAATGTATATGCTTCTATATTTAAAAAAAAAAGTAAAGTGGTCCCGTCACGCCAAGTGGCGTGTAGGGAATATGGTGTTAGTGACCATACATTTTACAGACCTTCAGCACATGATTTTTGGGGTAATGTGGTCGGTATTACGCCCGTGCCGCTTTACTTTCCCAGAAAAAAATCCAGTACCCATTAAAGGCTGAGTGAACCCGGAAGCCTTCGATTGGGATCGAACCCTACCCCTTGTCCTTTGCAGTCCAGTTCACTAACCACTGAGCTATCGCGGCTCCCTATGCTTCTATATACTCAATGTATATGCTTCTATACAGCAATTTAACTCTCTCGATCTATCTATCTATCTCTCTCTCTCTCTCTCTCTCTCTCTCTATATATATATATATATATATATATATATATATATATATATACAGACATACATATACACTGTGTATATATATATATATATATATATATATATATATATATATATATATATATATATATGTGTGTGTGTGTGTGTGCTTCTACATAGTAACATAATTTAATGTATATGCTTCTACATAGTAACATAACTGAATTTATATGATTCTATATAGTAACATACTCAAAATATATGCTTACACATAGCATACTCAAAGTATATGTTACTATATAGTAACATAACTCAATTTTTATGCGCTTACACACTCAACCTGTATGTTTCAACATTACCAACGCATATGTTTCTATATAGTATAAAGACTCAATATATAGTTTCTATATAGTCACATATATATATATATATATATATATATATATATATATATATATACCGAGGCCTTCCATAACCAATAACAATAACAATATATATATATACATATATATCATCATCATCGAGTGCCATCTCCGCAACGAAGGTTGTCTACCATGGAGTGCCATTCTGCTTTGTCTCTTGCTTTGATGGTGCAGGTTGTCATAGGCTGACTTGTCCAACTTTTGATGTTACTCGTCCATGTTAGTCTTGGTCTGCCTCTGCCTCTTTTACCCTGTATTTTCCCCTCCAGGATTACTTTTAGTAGGCTATTGCGTCTTTTAACATGGCCCAAAAATCGCATTTGTGTCTTGGTTGAATTGTGTTTAGTAGTTCTCTTTTTATTTTTAGTTGTTTTCTTTTCTGTTTTATATATATATATATATATATATATATATATATATATATATATATATATATATATATATATATATATATATAAAACAAAATATATCATCATCATCATCATCATCGAGTGCCATCTCCGCAACAATGGTTGGCTACCATGGAGCGCCATTCTGCTCCGTATACACACACACACACACACATATATATATATATATATATATATATATATATACAACAAATAATAAGACTAGCAAGAACGAAAGAAAACAGTAAGATGTCGAATCTAATGGATCGTGTTATTTTTTTTTATTGTCTATCTGATACAGGGTCCAAGATTTCACTCACTCTCTCTCTCTCTCCTTCCTTTTACTATCATCATCATCATCATCAAGTACCGGGCCTGCTTGCGTAGGTGACCATGTCTCTCCACAACTTTCGATCTCGGCAGCTATTTATCATTTCTGTTGTTGAACTTCTGCCAAGTCCTTCTCTTAAGCTGTCTGCTATTTTTTCTCTTTGCTTCCCTCTATTTCTTCGTCCCTCAATTTTTCCAGTTGTTACAATATATTCCAGTTGCTCTCTTCTCATTATATGGCCAAAAAATGATGATTGTTTCTTCCTAATATTGGAAATTAGCTCTCTTTTTGCTTTGACCTATCTCAGAACATCTTCATTACACTTCTTAGCTGTTAATGGTACTCTCAACATTCTTCTGTAAAACCACATTTCTACAGACTCCAGTGATTTTCTTGTCTGTTGTCCTATCGTCCATGATTCGCATCGATATGTTAAGACTGGCTCTACGTAACATTTAAGAACTCTTTATTTTTTTGTTTCTATTGTCAAAAATGGATTGCATTGTATCTTCCTCATTTTTTGGAAAGCTGCTTTTGCCTGAGTCATTCTGCATCTCACCTATTTTGTACATCTTCCGTCTGAGGTTAACAAAGCTCCCAAATATTTAAATTCATTTACCTGTTTTAATATTGTTCCACTTGTCTTTATTTTGCACTGAGGTGATGTCTTTTTCTTTGTTATTACCATTACCTCTGTCCTTTTGCTATTAATGCTGAGTCCTTTATTTGTGCTTTCTTTCACTATAATGTCCAACATTTCTTGTAACTCATTTTCACTCTTAGCGATTAAGAATGTTTCATCACCATACCTTAGATTATTTATATTATGACCTCCAATTGTTATTCCAGGCATGCCCCTTATGGATCTTAAAATAATCTCACTATAAATATTAAACAAATCTGGTGACAGCACACAACCTTGTCTAACACCCTGTTTTATTTGTTGAAACATTTCCAATTGGTTTCCAGTTCTTATGGCCGCTGTTTGTTGCCAGTACATGTTCTTTATTATTCTTAGATCTTTGCTGTCTACGTTTATGCTTTCTAAAATGTTGATTATTTCTTGGTGCTTTACTTTGTCAAATGCCTTGGTGTAATCTATGAAACATAGGTATAGATCTGTTTTCACCTCTATGGCTCTTTTTACTAAAGATCTTATGATATATTTGGCATTGCTTGTTCCTTTATCTCTAACAAAACCACACTGTTCATCGCTAATTTCTGGACTGATTTTGTTTCGCACTCTTCGCATGATGATTCTTAGTAACATCTTAGCCTCATAAGGCTTATTGTGTGATGATCATCGCATTCAATCGCACCCGATTTCTTTGGTAGGGCTATGAATATTGATTTGAGCATGTCGTCTGGTATATATCCGCTGTTGTAGATATCATTGAATATTTTTGTTATTATTTATATTCAAAAATCACCCATGGCTTCAATCTCTTCTTTAGTTATCTGGTCCAGGAGCTTTTCCTGCTTTCGTATTGCGCAAGACGTCTTCCACTTCTTCTCTGAGTATTTCTGGTCCTTCCCCATTATCCTTAATATTTACTTCCATTCGTTCATCATTATAAAGATCCTTAATGTTTCTGTCCATCGTTCCCTTATGTTTTCTTGATCAATCAACAGTTCTCCTTTCTTTGATCTTAAACATCCAGTTTTTTATTGAGTTTTTCTTCCTGTTAATTACTCAATTTATTTGTATATAGCTTTAGCATCTCCTTTTTGTTGCATTTCAATATTTTTGCATCTCTCTTATAGCCATGCTTCTTTTGCTTCATTGCATTTTACTACAATTTCTTTATTTAATCTCTTATACTCATCTTTATTTTCTTTATTTCTTCTTCTTGTATCCACTAGCTGCAAAATGTCATCTGTCATCAATTTCTTTCTTGAATTTGTCCTCACTGGTGGTATGAACTCTTTTGATGTTTGTTGCATTGATTCTTTTAGCATTTCCCACTGTTCATCAATG
This sequence comes from Megaustenia siamemsis, assembly GCA_032433765.1. Lineage (NCBI taxonomy): Eukaryota > Metazoa > Mollusca > Gastropoda > Stylommatophora > Ariophantidae > Megaustenia > Megaustenia siamemsis. Next base: position 12,335,947 of record JAVIAB010000102.1, read on the forward strand.
CTTTGTATCTTCTCTATTGCATTGTACCGGTTCTGAATTGTGATTTTATATTTGTCTTGCAGGTTCTTGTCTGATTTTTAGTAAATCTAAATTTAACTTGATGTTAACTGAGGCTCGTTTTGTTGTTTTTAATTTTACTCTAAGCTTTCCCACAACTGGTACATGATCACTATTGCAATCTATAAACCCCTGGTCTAGTTTTCACACACCAGACTGTTTCTAAATCTATTGCTTATCATTATATAATCAAGTTGATTACGTGCGTTGTCCTTTGGGCTTTTCCATGTCCACAGACGTCTTGGATGTTGCTTAAACCAGGTGTTTCCTATCATCATGTTGTGTGTTCTTGCCCAGCCAATAAGTATCTCACCTCTTTCATTCCTCTCGTCTAAGCCATAATGACTAACTACTTCCTCAACTCTTTCCTTTCCTACTTTTGCCTTAAAATCCCCTAGAACTATGGTGTTTTCATGTGGTTTGCATTTATGAAGTGCCTCATTTAACTCGTTGTAAAATGTATCAATTGTTTCCTCTAGACTGTCTGCTGTTGGTGCATAAACTTGTATAAGATTTATGTCTATTGGCTTTCCATTCAATTTCACTAAAAGGACTTTGTCAGATATTGGGTAAAAGCCTTTCACTGTTACCTGCATCCAAGATGATACCTACTCCTCTTTGGTGTTCAGTACCTCAAGAATAGATTATGTTATGTTTAGCAGAATACATCTCCCCTGATCCGGTGTATCTCATTTCGCAAAGTCCTAGTACTTGTAAACCCATTCTTTTCCTTTCTTGTATGTTTTCTAGTTTACCCTTCTGCATGAGTGTTCTCACATTCCAAGTACCTATCTTTAGAGTTTGTTTTATCTTTATTTTGCTTACAGTAGCTTGATGACGATCGTGTATCACCTGTAGCACTTGTACCGAACGAGGGTTTTCCATTGGAATCCCCCTTAACGTTGTTGTCGTTATTTCTATTGTTGTGGCGATTCATGATTGTACAAAGAAATTACGACGGTGGTTTTCTGTTGCCTTCCGTCGGTTTGTTATTAACGGTTGGCTCCGCTAGCCTTTGACTAAAAAGTCTCACCCACAAGGCAGTGGGGTTGTTTTACTTCGGGGTACCCTCCCTTAGCCTTTTACTCTCACGAGCTTACCTGCAAGGCAGCAGGGCAGCCACAGGTTGTACTGTTTACTGCATACAGTAGCAGCTAAAATTACCTGACCTGACCAACTAATGTGACAAATGTGACAAATTCTGTGATATGACGTCTATCACGCCTAAAATGGCTTGGCAGAGATTAGTATCAGACAAGGGCGTGGCATTCACACGTCTGGGATGACAGTTTCAACTACCGACCTTGACCGAACACCAGTCTCGTTGACAATAACCAGCTATTGAGTTATTTCAGACGGTCCTGCTATAAACATAGTCTTCTATAACGGATCACATGACGCAGGTACAGCATGGAAGATCAATGGCGGACACAGGCGGAGTTTACATGCAGGTATCAAATGTTGACAAGAAGGAGGCTACATGTGCTGTCAAGGCGGGGCTTATCAATAATGACTGGTCACGGATAACATTTAAGTAAAGAAGAGGGCGAGAAAGAGGGTTGGGCATGGGTGTTATATGTAGATAAGAAGGGGTTTATACGGCAGAAATATATATATAGTCTTAACATATGGATGTGAATCATGAACAATAGGACAACAGACAAGAAAATCACTGGAGTCTGAAGAAATGTGGTTTTACAGAGAAATGTTGAGAATACCATGGACAGCTAAGAAGAGTAATGAAAACGTTCTGAAAGAGGCCAAAGCAAAAAGAGAGCTAATTTCCAATATTAGGAAGAAAAAATAATCATTTGTTTGACCATGTAATGAAAAAAAGGAACAGCTGGAATATATTGTAACAACAGGGAAATTTCAGGGACGAAGAGACAGAGGGAAGCAAAGAGAAAAGATACCAGACAGCTTAAGAGAATGGCTTGGCAGAAGGTCAACAACAGCAATGAGGACATATTAACAGACTTAGACATTAAAAGTGATCAGACATATACAACGAAAGATGCCATATAGGATACATACCACATGAACTATAAACATCAATTTTCGTTGCATTGCCTAAAAAGCATGGTGCAGTTGAATGCAGTGATTTTAGAACAATAAGCCTAATCAGTCATGTTATAACAATCTTGCAACAGGTTCCAGGAAGGATCCATAAAAATAAAAAATCACTATGGAATTAGAAGAATAACAATTTAGATTAAGGAAAAAACAGTGGGATAAAAGAAGCCATATTCTGCATGAGGACATTAATCGAAAAGTACACAGAAGTAAACAAACCAATATACCCTTGCTTCATAGACTACAGCAAATCTTTTAATAGAATACACCATAAACAACTTATAGAGTACCTAAAATATATACATCTAGATGGCACGGACATACGACTATTATGTAATTTATACTGGGAGCAAACAGCAATAATAAAATCTAACAAAGAGAACTCTACACCCATTGATATAAAAAGAGGAGTAAGACAAGGATGCATCCTATCACCAAGCTTGTTCAATCTATACACTGAGCAAATCTTTAAAAACATCATAGAGAAGCCAGGCCTAAACATTAATGGAAAGATAATAAATAACCTAAGATATGCCGATGATACTGTTCTACTAGCAGAAAATCCTAAGATCTACAACAATTACTTAATGTAATAAACATGATAAGCAACAATTATGAATTAGATATGAATATTAAATTAAAAAGACTAAAACTATGATCATAAACAAAGATAATACTCAAAACCTGCAAATGGATATCAAAATTGAAGGAATAGACCTGAGGACAGTTCAGAACTACAACTACCTGGGACATACTATAACCAGTGATGGAAAATGTACAACTGAAATAAACAAAAGAATAGGAATGACAATAAAGTAATTTTAATGCTATGAAAAATATACTAACATTAAAACAACACCAGGGCTAAAACTAAGAATAGCAAAATGCGATATCTTCTCAATATTCCTGTATGGTGCAGAAACATGGATATTAGACAAGAAAACAGAACAGAAAATTGAAGCCTTTGAAACGGGGATTTATAGAAGAATAGGAAAAATTTGATAGAAACAAAAGAAAACAAACAATGAAGTCTTAAAACAACTAACAATTAAAAGAGACCTACTAAACACAATTTAAACAAGACATGAGATTTTTGGGGCATGTTGAAAGACACAACTACTAAAAGTAATAATGGATGGGAAAATACAGGTAAAAGAGGCAGACCAAGACTAACATGGACTAGAACATCAAAAGATGGACAAGTCAACCTATGACAATCTGCACCATCAAAGCAAGAGACGGAGTAGAATAGCGCTCCATGGTAGCCAACCTTCGATGCAGAGACGGCACTCAATGATGAGATATTAAAAAGTGCTGGCCTATAAGCACAAATCTACAGAGGAAATTAAAATACTATGGCAACATCAAAAAGATACAGCAGGCTGGAGAGAACAATAATGGACGTCTAGTCCCGGAAGACGAGACGGGCATTGCAAGAAAAAGGTGGTATCACGACATTAAGTAGACTTTGAACATGGTTAGACAAGAAGTGAGAGATCTAGCTAGAGACAGAGATTCTTTCAACCGATGTGTGGTGAAGGCAGCGTTCTGTGGAAGATCTGGCTAGAGACAGAGATTCTTTCAACCGATGTGTGGTGAAGGCAGCGTTCTGTGGAAGATCTGGCTAGAGACAGAGATTCTTTCAACCGATGTGTGGTGAAGGCAACGTTCTGTGGCAGATCTGGCTAGAGACAGAGATTCTTTCAACCGATGTGTGGTGAAGGCAGCGTTCTGTGGGAGATCTAGCTAGAGACAGAGATTCTTTCAACCGAGGTGTGGTGAAGGCAACGTTCTGTGGGAGATATGGCTAGAGACAGAGATTCTTTCAACCGAGGTGTGGTGAAGGCAACGTTCTGTGGCAGATCTGGCTGGAGACAGAGATTCTTTCAACCGAGGTGTGGTGAAGGCAACGTTCTGTGGGAGATCTGGCAAGAGACAGAGATTCTTTCAACCGAGGTGTGGTGAAGGTAACGTTCTGTGAGAGATCTGGCTAGAGACAGAGATTCTTTCAACCGAGGTGTGGTGAAGGTAACGTTCTGTGGGAGATCTGGCAAGAGACAGAGATTCTTTCAACCGAGGTGTGGTGAAGGTAACGTTCTGTGAGAGATCTGGCTAGAGACAGAGATTCTTTCAACCGAGGTGTGGTGAAGGTAACGTTCTGTGGGAGATCTGGCTAGAGACAGAGATTCTTTTAGACGCGATGTGGTGAAGGCAACGTTCTGTGGGAGATCTGGCTAGAGACAGAGATTCTTTCAACCGAGGTGTGGTGAAGGCAACGTTCTGTGGGAGATCTGGCTAGAGACAGAGATTCTTTCAACCGGGCTGTGGTGAAGGCAAAGTTCTGTCAGAGATCTGGCTAGAGACAGAGATTCTTTCAACCGGGCTGTGGTGAAGGCAAAGTTCTGTCAGAGATCTGGCTAGAGACAGAGATTCTTTCAACCGGGCTGTGGTGAAGGCAAAGTTCTGTCAGAGATCTGGCTAGGGACCGAGATTCTTTCAACCGGGCTGTGGTGAATGTAACGTTCTGTGAGAGATCTGGCTAGGGACAGAGATTCTCTCAGCCGGGCTGTGGCGAAAGCAGCGTTCTGTGGGAGATCTGGCTAGAGACAGAGATTCTCTCAGCCGGGCTGTGGTGAAGGCAGCGTTCTGTGGGAGATCTGGCTAGAGACAGAGATTCTTTTAGACGGGCTGTGGTGAAGGTAACGTTCTGTGGGAGATCTGACTAGGGACAGAGATTCTCTCAGCCGGGCTGTGGCGAAGGCAGCGTTCTGTGGGAGATCTGGCTAGAGACAGAGATTCTCTCAGCCGGGCTGTGGTGAAGGCAGCGTTCTGTGGGAGATCTGGCTAGAGACAGAGATTCTTTTAGACGGGCTGTGGTGAAGGTAACGTTCTGTGGGAGATCTGACTAGGGACAGAGATTCTCTCAGCCGGGCTGTGGTGAAGGTAACGTTCTGTGGGAGATCTGACTAGAGACAGAGATTCTCTCAGCCGGGCTGTGGTGAAGGTAACGTTCTGTGGGAGATCTGACTAGAGACAGAGATTCTCTCAGCCGGGCTGTGGTGAAGGTAACGTTCTGTGGGAGATCTGACTAGAGACAGAGATTCTCTCAGCCGGGCTGTGGTGAAGGTAACGTTCTGTGAGAGATCTGACTAGAGACAGAGATTCTCTCAGCCGGGCTGTGGTGAAGGTAACGTTCTGTGGGAGATCTGACTAGAGACAGAGATTCTCTCAGCCGGGCTGTGGCGAAGGCAGCGTTCTGTGGGAGATCTGGCTAGAGACAGAGATTCTTTTAGACGGGCTGTGGTGAAGGAAGCGTTCTGTGGGAGATCTGGCTAGAAATAGAGATTCTATTAGACGGGCTGTGGTGAAGGTAACGTTCTGTGGGAGATCTGGCTAGGGACAGAGATTCTCTCAGCCGGGCTGTGGCGAAGGCAGCGTTCTGTGGGAGATCTGGCTAGAGACAGAGATTCCTTTAGAGGGGCTGTGGCGAAGGCAGCGTTCTGTGGGAGATCTGGCTAGGGACCGAGATTCTCTCAGCCGGGCTGTGGCGAAGGTAAAGTTCTGCAAGGGACACATAACCTGACGGTAACGATGATGGTGATGATACTGAGCACAGTATCAAGCTGAGAATGAACGACAATCTTTTGTCCAGCACGCTAACAAATGATCTATTGTCGCACTAACAAATGATCTATTGTCGCACTAACAAATGATCTATTGTCGCACTAACAAATGATCTATTGTCGCACTAACAAATGATCTATTGTCGCACTAACAAATGATCTATTGTCGCACTAACAAATGATCTATTGTCGCACTAACAAATGATCTATTGTAGCACTAACAAATGATGTATTGTCGTACTAACACATGATCTATTGTCGCACTAACAAATGATCTATTGTCGAACTCACAAATGATCTATTGTCGCACTAACAAATGATCTATTGTCGCACTAACAATTGATCTATTGTCGCACTAACAAATGATCTATTGTCGCACTAACAAATGATCTATTGTCGCACTAACAAATGATCTACTGTCGCACTAACAAATGATCTATTGTAGCACTAACAAATGATCTACTGTCGCACTAACAAATGATCTATTGTCGCACTAACAAATGATCTATTGTCGCACTAACAAATAATCTATTGTCGCACTAACAAATGATCTATTGTCGCACTAACAAATGATCTATTGTCGCACTAACAAATGATCTATTATCTCACTGACAAATGATCTATTGTCGCACTAACAAATGATCTATTGTCGCACTAACAAATGATCTATTGTCGCACTAACAAATGATCTATTGTCGCGCCAATAAATGATCTATTGTCGCACTAACAAATTATCTATTGTCGCACTAACAAATGATCTATTTTCGCACTAACACATGATCTATTTTCGCACTAACAAATTATCTGTTGTCGCACTAACAAATGATCTATTGTCGCACTAACAAATGATCTATTGTCGCACTAACAAATGATCTATTGTCGCACTAACAAATGATCTATTGTCGCACTAACACATGATCTATTGTCGCACTCACAAATGATCTATTGTCGCACTAACAAATGATCTATTGTCGCACTAACAAATGATCTATTGTCGCACTAACAAATGATCTATTGTCGCGCCAACAAATGATCTATTGTCGCGCCCACAAATGATCTATCGTCGGGCCAACAAATGATTTATTATAACGCTAACAAATGATAAGTTGTCGCACTAACAAATGATCTAAGTGCGTGCTAAAAAAAAATATCCAATTTCTTGCGCAAAAAATGATGTATTGTCGCATTAACAAATGATCTATTGTCGCACTAACAAATGATCTATTGTCGCACTAACAAATAATCTATTGTCGCACTAACAAATGATCTATTGTCGCACTAACAAATGATCTATTGTCGCACTAACAAATGATCTATTATCTCACTGACAAATGATCTATTGTCGCACTAACAAATGATCTATTGTCGCACTAACAAATGATCTATTGTCGCACTAACAAATGATCTATTGTCGCGCCAATAAATGATCTATTGTCGCACTAACAAATTATCTATTGTCGCACTAACAAATGATCTATTGTCGCACTAACACATGATCTATTTTCGCACTAACAAATGATCTTTTGTCGCACTAACAAATGATCTATTGTCGCACTAACACATGATCTATTGTCGCACTAACAAATGATCTATTGTCGCACTAACAAATGATCTATTGTCGCACTAACACATGATCTATTGTCGCACTCACAAATGATCTATTGTCGCACTAACAAATGATCTATTGTCGCACTAACAAATGATCTATTGTCGCACTAACAAATGATCTATTGTCGCGCCAACAAATGATCTATTGTCGCGCCCACAAATGATCTATCGTCGGGCCAACAAATGATTTATTATAACGCTAACAAATGATAAGTTGTCGCACTAACAAATGATCTAAGTGCGTGCTAAAAAAAAAATATCCAATTTCTTGCGCAAAAAATGATGTATTGTCGCATTAACAAATGATCTATTGTCGCACTAACAAATGATCTATTGTCGCACTAACAAATGATCTATTATCTCACTGACAAATGATCTATTGTCGCACTAACAAATGATCTATTGTCGCACTAACAAATGATCTATTGTCGCACTAACAAATGATCTATTGTCGCACTAACAAATGATCTATTATCTCACTGACAAATAATCTATTGTCGCACTAACAAATGATCTATTGTCGCACTAACAAATGATCTATTGTCGCACTAACAAATGATCTATTATCTCACTGACAAATGATCTATTGTCGCACTAACAAATGATCTATTGTCGCACTAACAAATGATCTATTGTCGCACTAACAAATGATCTAAGAGCGTGCTAAAAAAAATATCCAATTTCTTGCGCAACAAATGATCTATTGTCGCACTAACAAATGATCTATTGTCACGCTAACACATGATCTAAAACCGTGCTGAGAAAGTATCTATTGGTAACGCGACAAATGATCTACTAGCGCTAACAATTGATTTATGGGCGCATTAAAAAAAAAAAAACCATGTTCAAAACCACATAAAATATACTAGATTTATTGTAACCCTGTACACTACAAGTTAATTTACTCTAGCGGCAATCTCTGTGGAGCGCACTTAGTATTTTGTTATCTTTTTTTTATGTTAATAAAAACGAGCTAGCCACGGTCTTAATGAATGATTCTAGGTGCTAAGGATTTATTCCCAGAGAATGTTATCAAGGCTTTGGATGTAGTGTCGGTCAGAGGTTCTCACCTTTTGGGGAGGTAATCATCTTGAAAAAAAAAAAAAAAAACTATCTCTACGTCACCACATAGTACCATTGCTGGTGTATGACGGGGGGCAACGATAGGACCAGAGAAATAAAGGCCGCTTGGTCAAAGCAGTCGCCACGACGTGTGAGACTCAGGATTTTTATTTATATATATATATATATATATATATATATATATATATATATATATATATATATATATAGTTATATATATATATATATATATATATATATATATATATAGTTATATATATATATATATATATATATATATATATATATATATATATATATATATATATATGACCATTGCTAGGTTATATTGAAAGAAAACAAAAATAAAGGAATCGGCCTTAATAGCAAAAAGACAGAAGTAATGGTAACAATAAAGAAAAGACACCTCAGTGCAAAATAAAAACAAGTGTAACAATATTAAAACAGGTAAATGAATTTAAATATTTGGGAACTTTGTTAACCTCAGACGGAAGATGTACAAAAGAGGTGAGATGCAGAATGGCTCAGGCAAAAGCAGCTTTCCAAAAAATGTGGAAGATACTATGCAATCCATTTTTGACAATAGAAACAAGAAAAAGAGTTAATAAATGTTACGTAGAGCCAGTCTTAAAATATGGATGTGAATCATGGACAATAGGACAACAAATAAAAAAAAACACTTGAGTCTGTAGAAATGTGGTTTTACAGAAGAATGTTGAGACTACCATGGACAGCTAAGAAGAGAAATGAAAATGTTCTGAGAGAGGTCAAAGCAAAAAGAGAGCTAATTTCCAATATTAGGAAGAAACAATCATAACTTTTTGGCCATGTAATGAGAAGAGAACAACTGTAATATATTGTAACAACTGGAAAATTGAGGGACGAAGAGATAGAGGGAAGCAAAGAGAAAAAAATACCAGACAGTTTAAGAAAATGGCTTGGCAGAAGGTCAACAACAGAAATGATAAATAACTGTCGAGATCGAAAGTTGTGGAGAGACATGATCCCCAACGCCAGCAGGCCCGGTACTTGATGGTGATGATATATATATATATGTGTGTACATATTTATATTTCTCCTCAGTATTAGCTTCACCGCGACTTCTCATTTATGTGCATTTCTTTGCCCTGACCCTTCATAGATTATATCCAAGGACGTGGGCTTCAGTTGTCCATGTGGAAATATATCAATGAAGTGTTGGCTGGTACTGGCAACGTGTGTAAATGTGTATCATAAGAAACAGATAATAAAATCAACCAGAGGACCACAAGCCCCAAATCTGGATGCCTTTCATAATATGAATAGATGTGAACAAGTTATCATTATACGCATCAGAACAGGGCACAATCGACTCCACAGTCACATGTATACAAAATTCAAGATCGGCACCTCAGCTACTTGTACATGTGGACAGGGGCCCCAGACTGCTGAACACATACTTCAAAACTGCACTGAATATAGTAGCCTGAGGAATATCATTTGGCCCATAGATACAACACTGCAGACAAAACTATATAGACCACTGCAAGAATTACAAAGAACTAAAATTTATACAGGAAGCGACATTGCAGATATAGACAATACTTCAGGCTAACGATAGGTGGATGGATGGATAGGTAGGTAGTTAGGTAGGTAGGTAGGGAGGTAGATAGATAAATAGATAAATAGATAGATATGTAAATGTGTAAATATATCAATGAAATACTGAAACGTGTAGGAAATCTTTGCAAATGTGTAAATATTTCAATGGAATGCCAGCGATACTTGTAAATGAGTAAATATATCAAAGATGTGAAAAATGGATAGCGCTGACAAAATCTGTAAATATGTAAGATAATTGGGAGCCGCGATAGCTCAGTGGTTAGTGAACTGGACTACAAAGGACAAGGGGTAGGGTTCGATCCCAACGACGGTTTTCGGGTTCACCCAGCCTTAAATGGGTACCGGATTTTTTAAAATGGGAAAGTAAATCAGCACTGGCGTAATACCGACCACATTACCCCAAAAATCATATGCTGAAGGTCTGTAAAATATAGGGTCACTAACACCATATTTCCCTATACGCCACTTGGCGTGACGGGGGGTACTTTACTTTTTTTTATGTAAAATAATTATATAAATTAAGTGCTGGATCTGATGGCAATATTTGTAAATATGTAAATATATTAATGAAGTGTTGTATCCCATATACTTTTATCTAAATGTGTAAACATATTAATTAAGCGGCTGGTGCTTACAATATCTATAAATGTGTAAATATATAAATGAAATACTGATAATATTTGTAAATGTGTAAATATATAAATGAAATACAGACAATATTTATAAATATGTAAATATATACACGAAGTAAAGGCAATATCTGTAAATGTGTAGAGATATTAATGTAATACCAGGTCATGCTTTTATATAATTCTCTATCAACGTATACGTTGGCTGGGTTAGCGGTATTGAAGAAACAATACAATGTATGGCTTCTCAAAAACATTCCTATGTGAAGAAACAAACATTGGTAAAAGGCAAAGAAAGAAAAACCCTTGAACGGTATAAAGATGTCCGTAAAGTGACATACGGATGCCTAAGAAGAAAGTAACAGACATGGAGATACTTGATAAAGGCAAACTCAGCTGGCAGGATACAGTGGCCTTAAAACCGAGGAACTAATATTGAGAAATGCTGTCGACGTGAGATCTGCATAAAGAAAGAATTCCTGATTACATCCATACAGGTCCAATGTCACTCGAGAAAGTGAATATGCGATCAGCAAATGTATGTTGTAACCGTATGCGTGTACATATGAGGGGAAACATATGGTTCGGAATACAAAGCTTAATGAACATTTCCATTGAAAAGTAGGTGGAGAAGAGAGTGATAAATACGGGAGATGGAGAGAGAGCGAGATTGAGACAGAGAGGGCAAAAGAGAAAAAAGAGAGCAGTGGGAGGTGGAGGAGGAGAGGAACATAGGTCGTAAGAGAGATTTACTGAGGTAGTACCAGAAAGGAGAAAAGTGAAGGAGAAAAACGTAGAGGGAGAGAAGAGTGACAAAAGAGTGACGAAAAGAGGAAGGGAAAATTTGAGGGAGGAATGAGAGACACGTAGAAAGCGATAGTTAGCAGAATGGAAGGAGATGGTAGAGGAAGGGATAGTTAGGAAGAGACAGATCGAGAGATTAGGAAAGAGGGATTTTTAGAGAGGAAGTGAGTGAGGGTTTAAAATAGAGAGATGGAAATAGAGAGATGGAAATAGAGAGATGGAAATAGAGAGATGGAAATAGAGAGATTGATAGAGACTTGTATTGATGGAATCATATATAAAGGTACCCAAATACAACCTATGTGAAAGAGTGCCCTATGCTGATGTGTGACATACTATCCTTTATTCCGGGTCCACACTGGGTATAACGTATACATTCGCACACACATACTACTCAAACATATGGCTGAAATAAGTGCCCTTGTGATGTGTCTAACACATTTCATCTTGTTAGTGGTTTTTTTTTAAATTGTTCTTAATTAAGTCTAGCGTCTAAATCATCATCCCAACGTTGTGCTACCAATGCCAGACCTGGACCCTTGATGCAAGAAAAATAACCTCTACTGAGATGAAATGTGTTAGACGAATGACAGGAGACAGTCTGAGAGATAAGATCAGAAATGAAGAACTGAGAAAAAAGCTAGGAATAGCCCCCGCCATAGAATATATAAGGAAACAGATAAAATGGTTTGGCCACGTGACAAGGCAGAAAGAACAAAACACAACACAACGAGCCTTCAACAAACGTGAGAATACCAGAACCAAGGGTCGACCACGAAAAAGATGGGTCGATGGAATATTAGAAGCACTGGGAAACATAACAACAGCAGAGGCGAACAGATGAGCAAAAGACCGCAAATTATATCTCCCCTCGACGCTGAAAGGCAGATGAAGAAGAAGAAGAAGAAGAAAAAGAAGATGAAGAGGAAGAAAAAAGAAGAAGAAGAGGAAGAAGAAAAAGAAGAAGAGGATGAAGAAAAAGTAGAAGAAGAAGAAGAAAAAAGAAGAAGAAGAGGAAGAAGAAAAAGTAGAAGAAGAGGAAGAAGAAAAGAAGAAGAAGAAGAAGTCTAGCGTCTACTCTGACATTGGTTGCACAACGTTGGGAGGAAGATCGTATTGTAGAGTGCCTTCATACTGCCAGTGTTATTTCCTTGATGGACTCCAAAATGGGGGAGGGGAACGAGATTTTCTGACATTTTGTGAGTCGAAACAGTCACCAGCATGCCACTGCAGTCCCGCGGGCCATCATTTTGAGCAGCGCTGGTCAGGATCATAATCAATAGCACGTGGGCGTAGCGGCTAATTCTGGAAGCACAGAATTGTAGGTTAGCAGAATTCAAACAAAATATATCAATTAGGCTTCCCCTTGTGCTTACACGGACTTTGCCTGTCAGTTTTGGAATGTTCGGGAAGTTAGCGTGTACAGAAGTCGCTTTCTTCAAGTCGAATAGAGGAGTGATTGAAGTAGAGGTTGAGGAGTGGTTGGGGTAGAGGTCGAGGAGTGGTTGGATTAAGAGTAGAGAAGTAAAGATGAAATAGGGGTGGTTGAAGTAGAGGTTGAGGAGTGGTTGGATTAAGAGTAGAGAAGTAAAGATGAAATAGAGGAGTGATTGAAGTAGAGATTGAGGAGTGGTTGGATTAAGAGTAGAGAAGTAAAGATGAAATAGAGGAGTGATTGAAGTAGAGGTTGAGGAGTGGTTGGATTAAGAGTAGAGAAGTAAAGATGAAATAGAGGAGTGATTGAAGTAGAGGTTGAGGAGTGGTTGGATTAAGAGTAGAGAAGTAAAGATGAAATAGAGGAGTGATTGAAGTAGAGGTTGAGGAGTGGTTGGATTAAGAGTAGAGAAGTAAAGATGAAATAGAGGAGTGATTGAAGTAGAGGTTGAGGAGTGGTTGGATTAAGAGTAGAGAAGTAAAGATGAAATAGAGGAGTGATTGAAGTAGAGGTCGAGGAGTGGTTGGATTAAGAGTAGAGAAGTAAAGATGAAATAGGGGAGTGGTTGAGGTTAAAGTAGAGGAGTGGTTGGAGTCGAAGTAGAAAAGTGGCTGGAGTCGAAATAGAGAAGTAAAGATGAAATAGGGGAATGGTTGAAGTTAAAGTAGAGGAGTGGTTGGAGTCGAAGTAGAGAAGTAGCTGGAGTCGAAGTAGAGAAGTGGCTGGAGTCGAAGTAGAGAAGTGGCTGGAGTCGAAGTAGAGAAGTAGCTGGAGTCGAAGTAGAGAAGTGGCTGGAGTCGAAGTAGAGAAGTAAAGATGAAATAGGGGAATGGTTGAAGTTAAAATAGAGGAGTGGTTGGAGTCGAAGTAGAGAAGTAGCTGGAGTCGAAGTAGAGAAGTGGCTGGAGTCGAAGTAGAGAAGTAGCTGGAGTCGAAGTAGAGAAGTGGCTGGAGTCGAAGTAGAGAAGTAAAGATGAAATAGGGGAATGGTTGAAGTTAAAGTAGAGGAGGGGTTGGAGTCGAAGTAGAGAAGTAGCTGGAGTCGAAGTAGAGAAGTGGCTGGAGTCGAAGTAGAGAAGTAAAGATGAAATAGGAGAGTGGTTGAAGTTGAAGTAGAGAAGTGACTGGAGTCGAAGTAGAGAAGTACAGATGAAATAGGGGAGTGGTTGAGGTTAAAGTAGAGGAGTGGTTGGAGTCGAAGTAGAGAAGTGGCTGGAGTCGAAGTAGAGAAGTAAAGATGAAATAGGGGAGTGGTTGAAGTTGAAGTAGAGAAGTGACTGGAGTCGAAGTAGAGAAGTAAAGATGAAATAGGAGAGTGGTTGAAGTTGAAGTAGAGAAGTGACTGGAGTCGAAGTAGAGAAGTAAAGATGAAATAGGGGAGTGGTTGAGGTTAAAGTAGAGGAGTGGTTGGAGTCGAAGTAGAGAAGTAAAGATGAAATAGGGGAGTGGTTGAATTTAAAGTAGAGGAGCGGTTGGAGTCGAAGTAGAGAAGTGGCTGGAGTCGAAGTAGAGAAGTGGCTGGAGTCGAAGTAGAGAAGTGGCTGGAGTCGAAGTAGAGAAGTAAAGATGAAATAGGGGAGTGGTTGAAGTTGAAGTAGAGAAGTGGCTGGGGTCGAAGTAGAGAAGTAAAGATGAAATAGGAGAGTGGTTGAAGTTGAAATAGAGAAGTGGCTGGAGTCGAGTAGAGAAGTGGCTGGAGTCGAAGTAGAGAAGTGGCTGGAGTCGAAGTAGAGAAGTAAAGATAAAACAGGGGAGTGGTTGAAGTTGAAGTAGAGGAGTAATTTGATTCAAAGTAGAGAAGTAAAGATGAAGTAGAGGAGTGTTTGAAGTAGAAGTCGAGGAGTGGTTGGATTCAAAGTAGAGAAGTAAAGATGAAGTAGAGGAGTGGTTGAAGTAGAAGTTGAGGAGTGGTTGGATTCAAAGTAGAGAAGTAAAGATTGAGTTATTGAGTTATTTGCGTGTCATCATAATTGCACTCCGATCATAGAGAAGTAAAGATTAGGTTATTGAGTTATTTGCGGGTCATCATCATTGCACTCCGAACATAGAGAAGTAAAGATGAAGTAGAGGAGTGGTTAAAGTAGAATTCGAGGAGTGGTTGGATTCAAAGTAGAGAAGTAAAGATTGAGTTATTGAGTTATTTGCAGGTTATCATCATTGCACTCCGAACATAGAGAAGTAAAGATGAAGTAGAGGAGTGGTTGAAGTTGAAGAGTGGTTGGATTCGCAGTAGAGAAGTAAAGATGAAGTAGAGGAGTGGTTGAAGTAGAAATCGAGAAGTAATTGAAGTCGAAGGAGAGGAGTGGCTGGAGTCGAAGTAAAGATATGGTTGAAGGAGGGTTGGTTAAGTCGAAGTAGAGTTGAGGTTAAGTCGAATTTGAAGAGTGACGGAGGTCGAGGAATATATATATATTTATGTTATTGCTATGTTAAAGTTGCTATATGGTTATGTTATTATAATTATGTTACGGTTATTATATACTTATGTGAAAGTTTTTATATATTTGTGTTATAGTTATGTTACAATTGGTATATACTTATGTTATAGTTATGTTAAATTTGTTATATATATATATATATATATATATATATATATATATATATATATAAATACGTATGTTATAGTTATGGTAAAGCTGTTATATACTTATGTTATAGTTATGTTAAAGCTGCTATATGGTTATGTTACAGTTCTGTTAAAGCTGTTATATACTTATAGTTATGTTAAAGCTGGCATATACTAATGTTATACAGAAATAACTTCTCGTAAAGCAAACCTGCTGTTTACAAGCTATTTCTCGTAAAGTGGATCTAGTGTTTTAAAATCACTTTGCCCAAAGACACTTTACACAGAATGGACATGTGCATCATCATCATCAACAAGTACCGGGCCTACTGGCGTAGGTGATCATGTCTCTCCACAACTTTCGATCTCGGCAGCTATTTATAATTTCTGTTGTTGACCTTCTGCCAAGCCATTCTCTTAAGCTGTCTGTTATTTTTATCTCTTTGCTTCCCTCTATCTCTTCGTCCCTTAATATTCCCAGTTGTTACAATATATTCCAGTTGTTCTCTTCTCATTACATGGCCAAAAAATGAAGACTGTTTCTTCCTAATATTGGAAATTAGCTCTCTTTTTGCTTTGACCTCTCTCAGAACATCTTTATTACTTTTCTTAGCTGTCCATGGTATTCTCAACATTCTTCTGTAAAACCACATTTCTACAGACTCCAGTGATTTTCTTGTCTGTTGTCCTAATGTCCATAATTCGCATCGATATGTTAAGACTGGCTCTACATAACATTTAAGAACTCTTTTTCTTGTTTCTATTGTCAAAAATCGCATTCAATCGCACCCGATTACTTTGGTAGGGTTTGAATATTGATTTGAGCATGTAAGTAAAAAAGTAAAGTACCCCCCGTCACGCCAAGTGGCGTATAGGGAAATATGGTGTTAGTGACCCTATATTTTACAGACCTTCAGCACATGATTTTTGGGGTAATGTGGTCGGTATTACGCCCGTGCTGCTTTACTTTCCCAGAAAAAATCCGGTACCCATTTAAGGCTGGGTGAACCCGGAGCCGTCGGTTGGGATCGAACCCTACCCTTGTCCGTAGTAGTCCAGTTCACTAACCACTGAGCTATCGCGGCTCCCACTAATTTTTAGGGAATTAGTAAAACCCAGGTGTCCTCGCCAGGGAACGAACCCCGGCTGTTGCCGTGGTAAGCCAACCGCCTATCGATTGCGCTAACCGGACACCCGATTTGAGCATGTCGTCTGGTATAAATCCGCTGTTGTAGATATCATTCAATATTTTTGTTATTATTTCTATTCCAAAATCTCCCATGGGCATGTTACTCAAACGTAATTACATATAGGACCGGTCTACTATTAGGAAAGTCACTGGTTCAGGTCGCTAATCACTACATCTCAGATACTGGTGAGCGCCCCCACACCTCTGTCCGATTTCTATAAAAACACATTTGACTTCCACCAGTAAAGTAGTAAAAAGTCAAGAGCCCCAACCACACCAAGTGGCGTATTGGGAATAGGGTTTTAGTGACCATAAATTTTACAGACCTTCGGCACATGATTTTTGGGGTAATGTGGTCGGTATAACGCCCGTGCCGCTTTACTTTCCCCAGAAAAAAATCCGGTACCCATTTAAGGCTGGTTGAACGCGGAAGCCCTCGGTTGGGATCGAACCCTACCCCTTGTCCTTTGTAGTCCAGTTCACTAACCACTGAGCTATCGCGGCTCCCTTGACTTCCACCAGGCGTGAACTATTTCCGGTATGTTACCAACTCCCTACGCATCAGAAACATACATCCATTTCCCCCGACTGGCTAAGGCGATTATGAGCAAGTGACAGTTTCCGTGTTATAAGAGCCGTTCTTTTTTTTTTTTTCTATAAAAAAAAAAATAAGAACAAAGTAATGCCATTCTCAACAAACTAAAACTTGTGTTAATGGCAAGCATAGGTCCATTAAAAAAGAAGACAACACATTTTATTACAATAAAATTATTCAATGAAACAAAAAAAATGTAAGAATATATTATTATAAATTATTGACGGGAGAACGTATAGAAGAAATATAGCATTAAGCTTGCACAGAAGTAAATGATATTACTTGGTACGGTTGCGGATTTTAGCCCCAAAATGGCATTTTAGCAAATATCTTCAAAATAGTTAGCATTTATGGGGGATTGTGACCTGCCTTTTAATTAAGTGGCGCATTATATAATAAATATAGAAGATATGCCAAAAAATGTAGTCGACAAGTATAATTATAGAAGAAATGTAATCTAGAAGTATAAATATAGAAGAAATCTAGTCTAGAAGTATAAATATAGAAGAAATATAGTCTAGAAGTATAAATATAAAAGAAATGTAGTCCACATATATAATTATAGAAGATATATAATCTAGAAATATAAATATAGAAGAAATATCGTCTAGAAGTATAAATATAGAAGAAATATCATCTAGAAGTATAAATATAGAAGAAATATCGTCTAGAAGTATAAATATAGAAGAATTATAGTCTAGAAGTATAAATATAGAAGAATTATAGTCTAGAAGTATAAATATAGAAGAGTTATAGCCTAGAAGTATAAATATAGAAGAATTATAGTCTAGAAGTATAAATATAAAAGAAATGTAGTCGATACGTATACTTATAAAATATATATCGCCTAGAAGTATAAATATAGAAGAAATATCGTCTAGAAGTATAAATATAGAAGAGACGTAGCCAAGAAGTATAAATATAGAAATATAGCCTAAAAGTGTAAACATGAAAGGAATGTAGTCCAGAAGCATAAATATAGCAGAAATATAGTGAGCTGACGCCCTTCGGCCAATTTCCATGTAATGATATCGAGAGCCTTTCGGCCAATTTCCATGTAATGATATCGAGAGCCTTTCGGCCAATTTCCATGTAATAATATCGAGAGCCTTTCGGTCAATTTCCATGTAATGATATCGAGAGCCTTTCGGCCAATTTCCATGTAATGAGCGAGAGTCTTTCAACAAGTTTTGCACTTGTTGAATAGGTACGGCAAAAAGTAATGTTAATGCCATGAAAAATATACTAACAACAAAACAAATAACAGGAGGGCTGAAACTAAGAATGGCAAAATGTTACATCTTCTCAATATTCCTGTATGGTGCAGAAACATGGACATTGGACACAAAAATCAGAACAGAAAACTAAAGCCTTTGAAAAGTGGATATATAGAAGAATAGGTGGAATTGGATGGAAGGAAAGAAAACAAACGATGAAGTTTTAAAACAACTAAAAATAAAAAGAGAACTACTAAATATAATTAAGACAAGACAAATGAAATTTTTGGGGCACGTTTAAAGACACAACAGCCTACTAAAAGTAATATTGGAAGGGAAAATACAATGTAAAAGAGGCAGAGGCAAGACTAAGACTAACATGGACGAGTAACATCAAAAGATGGACAAGTCAATCTGTGACAACCTGCACCAAAGCAAGAAACAGAGTGGAATGGTGATCCATAGTAGCCAACCTTCGTTGCGGAGACAGCACTCAATGATGATGATGATGATTTGTACTTTAGAATGAATAACTCAAGGTAAGTATCTGAAAATTTGATGCGAACTTTGGTCCTACTCTATGCATTTCGTCTATCTCCTCTATTTCTTCACCTTTTCGCTGCCCTGGCTGTAGAACTTATCCGTCTAGACCCTGACACAAGTCTCATTTCAGTAATCAAATCCGGGAGGTTAAAAAAACAACAACAAAAACACCGGATTTGGCATTGAGTGACTGCTTCGTGTTTCCAAACACGACGAATCAGCTTCGCAGACGCTCTTTGAGCGATCGGAATTTGATTACTGGACTGGAAACCTGGTTCGGGGTATAGTGTGCGGGCTTCTACATCAGGGCTTGTACATAAAGGGCTTCTATATTCAGGGTTTGCACATTAAAGGGGGGTGGCTTCTATAGTGAGGGCTTCTACGTTGAGAGTTTGTACGGGGAGGGTTTCTACAGTGATGGTTTCTACAGCAAGGGCTTATACAGTGTGGGCTTATACAGTGAGGGTTCTACAGTGAGGGCTTATACAGTGATGGCGTATACAGTGATGGTTTCTACAGCAAGGGCTTATACAGTGTGGGCTTATACAGTGTGGGCTTATACAGTGAGGGTTCTACAGTGAGGGCTTATACAGTGATGGCGTATACAGTGATGGTTTCTACAGCAAGGGCTTATACAGTGTGGGCTTCTACAGTGATGGTTTCTACAGCAAGGGCTTATACAGTGTGGGCTTCTACAGTGAGGGTTTCTACAGCGAGGGCTTATATAGTGAGGGCTTATACAGTGAGGGTTTCTACAGCGAGGGCTTATACAGTGTGGGCTTATACAGTGAGGGTTTCTACAGCGAGGGCTTATACAGTGTGGGCTTATACAGTGAGGGTTCTACAGTGAGGGCTTATACAGTGATGGCGTATACAGTGATGGTTTCTACAGCAAGGGCTTGTACAGTGTGGGCTTATACAGTGAGGGTTCTACAGTGAGGGCTTATACAGTGATGGCGTATACAGTGATGGTTTCTACAGCGAGGGCTTATACAGTGTGGGCTTATACAGTGAGGGCTTCTACAGCGAGGGCTTATACAGTGTGGGCGTCTACAGCGAGGCCTTTTACAGTGTGGGCTTATACAGTGAGGGCTTCTACAGCGAGGGCGTATACAGTGAGGGCTTCTACATCGAGGCCTTTTATAGTGTGGGCTTATACAGTGGGGACTTCTACAGCGAGGCCTTATACAGTATGGGCTTCTACAGCGAGGGCTTATACAGTGTGGGCTTCTACAACAATGCCTTATATAGTGAGGGCTTCTATAAGCGAGAACTTATACAGTGAGGGCTTCTACAGAGAGGGCTTATACAATGAGGGCTTATACAGCGAGGGTTTCTACAATGAGGGCTTATATAGTGAGGACTTCTACATCGATGTCTTATACAGTGTGGGCTTCTACAGCGAGGCATTATACAGTGTGGGCTTCTACAGTGAGGGCTTCTACAGAGAGGGCTTATACAATGAAGGCTTATGCAGCGAGGGTTTCTACAATGAGGGCTTATATAGTGAGGACTTCTACATCGATGTCTTATACAGTGTGGGCTTCTACAGTGAGAGTGTACGAGGAGAACTTGCACGGGCAGGGCTTCTACAGCGAGGCATTATACTGTGTGGGCTTCTATAGTGAGGGCTTCTACAGCGAGGCATCATACAGTGTGGGCTTCTACAGTGAGGGCTTCTACAGTGAGAGTTTGTACGAGGAGAACTTGCACGGGGAGGGCTTCTACAGCGAGGGCTTATAGAGTGAGGGCTTATAAAGTGAGAGCTTCTACAGCGAGGGCTGCTACCTTGAGGGCTTCTACCAGGAGTGCGTTTACAAGGTGGGATTCTTCAGTGAGGGCTTCTTCAGTGAGGGCTTCTACATTAAGGGCTACTACAGTGAGGGCTACTACAGTGAGGGCTTCTACAATGATGGATTCTACATGGAGGGCGCCTACAGTGAGGGTGTCAAGAAAATGAAGACGCGCTGAGGGAAGTACACAGTTTGAAGGTATGAAGACATACAGAAATACTAAAAGTGCACACCAATTTTTAGGTATTTGCTTTGACTCCGTCATACTAAAGTGCTAAACTTTGTTCAGATATACATATCTTCTTCTTCTTCTTTCCTCTTTCACTGATACCTAAAAGGTGTCGTGGTTTATATCATTTGTCGTTCTTGTGCTGCTCGAATTGTCTGAATTAGTGATTTTCCTTTGTTGTTACATGTCTCTGTCACTGCATCTATCCATCTTCTTCTGGGTCTTCCTCTTGGTCTTTTTCCATGCATTCTCGAGAAGAACGCCTTGATGGTGATTGGTGAGGATTCATTCTGACCAGGTGGCCAAACCATTTAAGTTGTTGTTATTCTATATATTCTTGGCAGGGTTTTGTTCCTACCATTTTTCTTATGGTTTCATTTGGTATTCTATCTCTTCTTGTGTTGTTTGTTACTTTTCTCAAGCATCGCATCTCACATGTATTGATCTTCCTTAAATGTGATTTAGAAAGGGTCCATGTTTGACTTTCATAGCACAAAGTTGGTATGAAGATGCTATTTATCATTTGTTGTTTAGCTGCCATAGAAATGTTTGGATGTCTTAGCAATGGTAAAAGCTGGTATGTGACAGCATTCGCTTTTTGTATTCTCAAGAGGAATTGGGCCACGGAAATATAATAATATGGAAATCTAAATTGCATATTCTAAAAACAGATGCAATGTGATCTAAAGTATAAAAAATAGAGTAACTGGGATAATATAGTATAACTATATTAGTCTATCACTAGTCTAGCCTAAAAAAATAAAACAATCGAGTCTAGCCTCACATAATAAAACAGACCAGTTTAGCCTCACATAATAAAACAGACCAGTATAGCCTCACATAATAAAACAGACCAGTATAGCCTCACATAATAAAACAGACCAGTATAGCCTCACATAATAAAACAGACCAGTATAGCCTCACATAATAAAACAGACCAGTATAGCCTCACATAATAAAACAGACCAGTACAGCCTCACATAATAAAACAGACCAGTATAGCCTTACATAATAAAACAGACCAGTATAGCCTCACATAATAAAACAGACCAGTATAGTCTAACATAATAACAGACCAGTCTAGCCTTACATAATAAAAACAGACTTGTCTAGTCTAACATAATAACAGACCAGTCTAGCCTCACATAATAAAAACAGACTAGTCTAGTCTAACATAATAACAGACCAGTCTAGCCTCACATAATAAAAACAGACTAGTCTAGTCTAACATAATAACAGACCAGTCTAGCCTCACATAATAAAACAGACCAGTATAGCCTCACATTATAAAAACAGACGAGTCTAGACTAACATAAAACTAAAGAGTCTGGCCAAACAAAATAAAAACAGAATTGACGGTATAACGTCCCGACTAACAGTCTTGCTGACCACGCGAGACAACACGATCATCATCATGACAGATCACAGATGTGGCTACAACGGTTATCCTTATGGAATCAATACGCTTCAATCGATCCGGGGCTAGACAACGCGAGCCAAGTTCGATCAACTAACAGAACCGAGAATTAATTAACGTAAAAGGCGAAGCGATCAATCACCAAGTAAGACTGAATCGTTAAAGTACGAAGCATTTCATGTTGTTTTTAAACAGAGTATCACTCACTTAGCTTTGGCGAGCTCGCACGCTAATCTGAGTGGGTGTACTACAACAGAGACCATAAACATTTGCTCTCAGTCGTGATTTGATATACCTGACGCATCAATCAGTGAATCTAACATCACATCTATTACATTAACGTCTCCCAACATCTTTCAAGTCGCGACTACATTCAAAGAAAATTAAATAATCTGTGCCTCCTTTTTTTATAATAACTATGCACCGTGCGACCCAGAATTAAAATATAAACATTTATGGGTACTGCGCGACTTCAAAATATAATATAAACATTTCTAGGTACTGCGCGACCTCAAAATATAATATAAACATTTCTAGGTACTGCGCGACCTCAAAATATAATATAAACGTTTCTAGGTACTGCGCGACCTCAAAATAAAATATATACGTTTCTAGGTACTGCGCGACCTCAAAATATAATATAAACATTTCTAGGTACGGCGCGACCTCAAAATATAATATAAACATTTCTAGGTACTGCGCGATCTCAAAATATAATATAAACGTTTCTAGATACTGCGCGACCTCCAAAAATAATATAAACGTTACTAGGTACTGCGCGACCTCCAAAAATAATATAAACGTTACTAAGTACTGCGCGACCTTCAAATATAATATAAACGTTAATAGGTACCGTGCTACCTCCGTATATAACATAAACGTAACAACGTAGCGTACGACCTCCGTATATAACATAAACGTAACTAACAACCACATTTTATAACAACCAAGTATCCTGCGACCATCTTCTATAGTAGAAAAGTATTATCCAACCACAGCCAACTATAGATTCACTCAGGCAGGCCTATGGGCTGAGAGGGAATTCCTGGAAAACGACCAACTATCGTGACGTTTTCAGCTTTGCGAGCAGGGGCGGTTGTAGGTAGAGTGAGGTCAGCCGTCTATATCCATTAACACGTCCTACTAATTGGTGGGTTTTCCTGTTTTATTTTCTGACCTCGGGCCTTAGTAAATTTATAGTTGGCTGTGCTCCAGCGAAATTGCATAATAGCCATGTAACCAACCTGTATAACAGCCAATACAAAAAGGAGCTCCTAAAAAACATCAGAAAGAAACAATCAACATTTTTCGGACACTTCATGAGAAGAGGAAAGTTGGAATACTTGGTTACAACTGGCAAAATAGACGGAAAGAGATACTGCGGACGACAAAGAGAGAAAATACTGGATAGCTTGGTGTCATGGCATGGAAAACAGCCAACAACAGAATTGATACGATACACTGTAGATAGAAGATTGTGGAAGGACATAATCGCCTACGCCAATCGGTATGGGACATGATGATGATAATAGCCAATTGAATTTTTAAATCATTGAATGTGAACAGCGCTACATAGAAGACGTGCTACTATATGGAAGTGAATCATGGACGATAAGTAAGACAACACAGATTACATCAGAAGCATATGAGATGTGGTTTCTCAGAAGAATGCTATGAATTCCATGGAATGCAAAAATTGCTAAGGAAGAATGTTTAAAACGAGCTGGAGAAACCAGAAATAGCATGACAATTATAAGGAAATGACAATCTACATTTATTGGGCATGTGATGCGAAAACAAGGCATTGAGAATACGATAACGACGGTCAGAATGAATGGAAAGAAGTGCAGAGGAAAAACAAGAGAAAAAATATTGAACAGCTTATCCAAATTGGGGAGCCGCGATAGCTCAGTGGTTAGTAAACTGGACTACAAAGGACCAGGGGTAGGGTTCGATCCCAACCGACGGCTTCCGGGTTCACCCAGCCTTAAATGGGTACCGGATTTTTTTCTGGGAAAGTAAATCAGCACGGGCGTAATACCGACCACATTACCCTAAAAATCATGTGCTGAAGGTCTGTAAAATATAGGGTCACTAACACCATATTTCCCTATACGCCACTTGGCGTGACGGGGTACTTTACTTTTTTTTTACTTTATCCAAATGGCACAATGAAAGATCACTGACTGAAATTATGACATGCATGAAGGACCGATAGATGTGGAGAAAGATGATCGCCTACGCCAATCGGCATCAACTGACAGTGGTGGTGAAATACTGGGGAAAAAAAAAACATGTGTGAAATTTTCAGTAAAAATAATTCATTTGTTTAAAATAAATAAATAACCCACGAGACCCCTTGTAAACCCTTGGCGAACCACTGGGGTAGCGATCAACATGTTGAGAACTGTTGTTAACAGGCCCCTGATAGAGTAGATAGAAAGTGGAAACGTATACCACACCACGCAACTCTACCGAAAAGAGTAAGCTAAAATGGCAGTTGTACGGGCTAAATTGAAAGAAAAAACTACACAAAAGTGACAAAACTCTCGACGATAAAAAAATTATAGTGATCTCTAAAGTCGGAGAATATCTGCCTCTACGGCGAGGACACGACCTGAGCAGACGGACATCAGTACGAAAAAAAAATAAATAAAACTGAAAAAGTGATATTCACGGAAAATTCAGTTCATCAAGGCCTATCTAGAGGTATAAAGCTGACGTACGTAAACAAAGGAAAATTATCATCATTGAGTGCCTTCTCCGCAACGAAGGTTGGATCGCCATTCTACTCTGTTTCTTGCTTGATGGTGCAGGCTGTCATAGATTGACTTGTCCATCTTTTAATGCTACTCGTCCATCTTAGTCTTGGTCTGCCTCTGCCTCTTTTACCTTGTATTGTCCCTTCCAATATTACTTTTAGTAAGCTGTTGTGTCTATTTTAACATGCCCCAAAAATTTCATTTGCTTGTCTTAATTGCATTTAGTAGTTCTCTTTTTATTTTCAGTTGTTTTAAAACTTCATCGTTTGTTATCTTTTCTTTCCATCCAATTCTACCTATTCTCCATGTAGCTATTTTTAATCCGTTCCTAAAACAATAGTTAGAATTTCTCTCCATGGCTTTCTTTGGAGTGTTACGTGATGAGGCTCCAATCTCTTTCACGGTGGTTAGGAAAGGAAAAACAAAACACATTTATCGTCTTGGCGATAAAGAAAGAATAATCAGAAAAAGGAAGAGGGGAAAGGAGATAAAGAAGATGAAGGAGGATGGAAAAAAGGGAGAAGAAAAAGAGGAAGGAGAGGAAAAGGTAGAAAAACAAAGAAGAGGAGGAAGAAGGAGAAGAAGAGGAGGAAGAGGAAAAGAAGAGGAAGAAGCAGAAGAAAAGAAGAGGAAGAAGAGGGAGAAGAAGAGGAAGAAGAAGGTGAAGAAGAGGAAGAAGAAAAGAAGAAAAGAAGAGGAAGAAAAAGAGGAAGAAGAAGGAGAAGAAGAAGAAGAAGAAGGAGGAGAAGAAGAAAAGAAGAGGAAGATGAAGGAGAAGAAGAAGAAAAGGAGATGAAGAAGAAGGAGAAGAATTAAAAAAGAAGAGGAATAAGAAGAAGAAGGAGAAGAAGAGGAAGTAGAAGAAGATAAAGAAGAGGAAGAAGAAGGAGAAAAAGAGGAAGAAGAAGAGGAAGAAGAAGAGGAAGAAGAAGAAGAGGAAGAAGAAGGAGAAGAAGAGGAAGAAGAAGGAGAAGAAGAGGAAGAAGAAGGAGAAGAAGAAGGAAAAGAAGAGGAAGAAGAAGAGGAAGAAGAAGGGGAAGAAGAGGAAGAAGAAGAAGAGGAAGAAGAAGAGGAAGAAGAAGGAGAAGAAGAGGAAGAAGAAGGAGAAGAAGAGGAAGAAAAGAAGAGGAAGAAGAAGGAAAAGAAGAGGGGAAGAAGAGGAAGAAGAAGGGAAGAAGAGGAAGAAGAAGAAGAAGAGGAAGAAGAAGGAAGAAGAAGAAGAGAAGAAGAGGAAGAAGAAGGAGAAGAAGAGGAAGAAAAGAAGAGGAAGAAGAAGGAAAAGAAGAGGGGGAAGAAGAGGAAGAAGAAGGGGAAGAAGAGGAAGAAGAAGAAGAAGAGGAAGAAGAAGGAAGAAGAAGAAGGAAGAAGAAGAAGAAGAAGAAGAGGAAGAAGAAGAAGAAATAGAAGAGGAAGAAGAAGGAGAAGAAGAGGAAGAAGAAGAAGAAATAGAAGAGGACGAAGAAAGAGAAGAAGAAAAAGTAAAAGAAGAGGAGGAAGAAGGAGAAGAAGAGGAAGAAGAAGAAGACCCAATTGCAGGGTTGTGAAAAATATTAATCCTACAGCGCGAGTGAAGATTGATTGATGAAAGTAGATAAGGCTGGGTTAGCCCTTCTTCAAAAGGACATCACAGACGCAATTGAATGATTGCGACGCACTCTTAGTCATTTCTTCAACAGATGGAACTGATGACTTCAACTTGAGTGTCACGGCATCAATCCAAGCACACACTTTGACGCATCCGTACGGATATATGTCAAGGTTAAGTTGGGATTTGTAGAAACTAGTGATGTGATTGGCCCGCCACAAGCCAGCATCCAGGAGGGTATAATAAGTGCATGGGTGTCGACATTTTCACGGTGATTGAGGGTGCGTCTTGGTTATCAATATGGTTATCGATATGGTTGGTTATTAATACGGTTATCAATGTGGTTATCAATATGTTTATCAATACGGTTATCAATATGGCTAATAATATAGTTATCAATATGGTTATGGATATGGCTATTAATACAGTTATCAATACGGTTATCAATATGGTTATCAATATAGTTATTAATATGGTTATCAATACGGTTATCAATATGGTTATCAATATAGTTATTAATATGGTTATCAATACGGTTATCAATATGGTTATCAATACAGTTATCAATATGGCTAACAATATAGTTATCAATATGGTTATCGATATAGTTCTAATACGGTTATAAATAGAGTTATTAATATAGTTACTGTTTTAACCTGGGTCTATAGGAAACTGTTTTAACCTGGGTCTATAGGAAACTGTTTTAACCTGGGTCTATAGAAAACTGTTTTAACCTGGGTCTATCGGAAACTGTTTTAACCTGGGTCTATAGGAAACTGTTTTAACCTGGACCGATAGGAAACTATTTTAACCTGGGCCGATAGGAAACTGTTTTAACCTGGGCCGATAGGAAACTGTTTTAACCTGGGTCGATAGAAAACTGTTTTAACCTGGGCCGATAGGAAACTGTTTTAACCTGGGTCTATTGGAAACTGTTTAACCTGGGTCTATAGGAAACTGTTATAACCTGGGCCGATTTGAAACTGTTTTAACCTGGGTATATAGGAAACTATTTTAACCTGGGTATATAAGAAACTGTTTTATACTGGGTCTATAGGATACTGTTTTAACCTGGGCCGATAGGAACCTGTTATAACCTGGGTCGATAGGAAGCTGTTTTAACCTGGGTCGATAGAATGCTGTTTTTACCTGGGTGACAGGAGGATGATTTAACCCTGACTGGGGTTTGACTGTGATTTAACGTGACTGGACAGAAACGTGATAACTGTTTTTCAACATCGTGTCCTGTGTAGGGTGACTTAACCAGGTTCCACTGTGTTTTAACTTTGTTTAAACCTTATCGCTTGGATGTTGCTGTTATACCATAACATTGCTGCAGTGTGAGATTTATTATGGAAATGTACCAGTCGCATACCAGTGGATAAAGAGATACAGCGAAGACGATGGCGCTGGATAGGACACACACTACGGAAGCCAACTGAGAGTATTACACAACAGGCCCTTTTTGGAATCCCCAGGGGAAAAGACAAAGAGGAAGACCAAGGAATTCTTGGAGAAGACAGATAGAAGCAGAGATGAAGATGATGGGAAGACATGGAATATTCTTAAAAGATTGGCAAGAAAAAGAACGACTTGGAAAGTGTTTGTTGAAAATCTATGCTCCACAGGGACATGAAAGGTAGAAGAAGAAGAAATGGGAGATTTAATAACGTTTTATGCCATAACTTCACTGTCGTGGGAGATTTAATAACGTTTTATGCCATAACTTCACTGCCGTGGGAGATTTAATAACGTTTTATGCCATAACTTCACTGCCGTGGGAGATTTAATAACGTTTTATGCCATAACTTTACTGTCGTGAGAGATTTAATAAAGTTTTATGCCATAACTTCACCGCCGTGGGAGATTTAATAAAGTTTTATGCCATAACTTTACTGTCGTGAGAGATTTAATAACGTTTTATGCCATAACTTTACTGTCGTGAGAGATTTAATAACGTTTTATGTCATAACTTTATCGCCGTGAGAGATTTAATAAAGTTTTATGTCATAACTTTATCGCCGTGGGAGATGTAATAACGTTTTATGCCATAACTTTATCGCCGTGGGAGATGTAATAACGTTTTATGCCATAACTTTACCGCCGTGGGAGATTTCATAACCTGCCTCGATGTTATTGTTTTGTCTAACTCAGCGAGCCGTGTACACACATTCATCAAGGGTCAACTATAGGGTGTCATATGCTGACCGTGACGGCAGTTTATGGTCCATGAATTCATCGCGCTAAAGCTGAACTTGCAGTAAAAACTGAGGTAGAACAAAACGCTTGGATAAAATCAGCGAAAGGAATAACACGGGAAAGTAATCGATAAAGTGTAAATGTTAAATGGAAAGAAAGGGGGAAATGGATTGAGTTGATGCGTAATTTGAATAATAAACTCATCACGATTATCTAGTGTCGGGTCGTGTTGGGGTGATAATCACATGGCGTTACTTCACATAACCTTTCTATACAAACAACAAGTGAAACAGGACATTTGGTAAGATGAAACACGAACAAACAATAGGCCTTCTGCAGGACGGACACACACACATACACGCACGCACGAACACACACAAACACAGACACACACACACACACACACACAAACACACACAAATACACATACACACAAACACACACAAATACACACACAAACACACACACACACACACAAACACACACACAAACACACACAAACACATACACACACAAACACACACACACACACATACACACAGATATGTAAGTAAATAAAAGTAGCCCTACATAGCTAACTAATAAAGACGTATCCAAAACACAATAATTTCCGACTAGAAAGAGATACCAATAAAAATGTCTTCAATGCGTATTGCGCTGTGGTCAGAAGGAAAATGAACGAGGGATAGTCCGAGCTAAATACCCGGTGTAGTTGACCAGTCAATGGAAGGACAAAGCTCGGGTGGAAGGGTTCTACAAATATGTGTGGCAATCAGCAGATCTTTAGCTACAAATAAAAATTGCTACAGATGACGGTTTTCGCTTTTTTTTGGTATTAGACTGCACTGGAGTAATACTACGACTGCAGATACTCTCTTTCAAATGATTTTTGAAATGGTCGCCTATGCATTTGATAATGGCTTGCACGGATTTCATTCCTACTAAGGAGTTTACCAACGCGCCTAAGGAAGTTCCGTGGCATGAGGTGGAGCGGAAATGTTGAATTCTCGATAGGTCTCATCACGTAATCTATATCTGTCTCATCACGTAATAAACAACTGTCTCATCACGTAATCAACAACTATCACGTAATCTACCACTATCACGTAATCTACAACCGTCTCAGCACGTAATCTACAACTATCATGTAATCTACAACTATCACGTAATCTACAACCGTCTCAGCACGTAATCTACAACTATCACGCAATCTACAACCGTCTCAGCACGTAATCTACAACTATCACGTAATCTACTACCATCTCAGCACGTAATCTACAACTATCATGTAATCTACAACCGTATCAGCACGTAATCTACAACTATCACGCAATCTACAACCGTCTCAGCACGTAATCTACAACTATCACGTAATCTACAACCATCTCAGCACGTAATCTACAACTACTATGTCATCAAAAACTATCACGTACTCATCAACTATCACATAATCAACAACTACCACATAATCAACAACTACCACATAATCTACAACTGCCACGTAATCAACAACTGCCACATAATCAACAACTATTACGAAAATCTACAACTATCACGTAATCAACAACTATCACGTAATCAACACCTATCACGTAATCAACAACTACCACGTAATCGCCAACTATCACGTAATCTACAACTATCACGTAATCAACAACTACCACATATTGAACAACACTCATGTAATCTACAACTACCACGTAATCAACAACTACCACATAATCTACAACTGCCACGTAATCAACAACTGCCACATAATCAACAACTATTTGAAGATCTACAACTATCACGTAATCGCCAACTATCACGTAATCTACAACTATCACGTAATCAACAACTATCATGTAATCTACAACTACCACGTAATCAACAACTACCACATAATCTACAACTGCCACGTAATCAACAACTGCCACATAATCAACAACTATTACGAAGATCTACAACTATCACGTAATCGCCAACTATCACGTAATCTACAACTATCACGTAATCTACAACTATCACGTAATCAACAACTATCATGTAATCTACAACTACCACGTAATCAACAACTATCACGTTATCAACAACTACCACGTAATCAACAACCACATAATCAACAACTATCACGTAATCTACCACTATCTCACCATCTAAACCACAATGAACTGCCTCCAAAACACCACTGATTGCATTGTTGAACACATCCATGCACCCTCTGCTATTGACAACTTCAAATCATTTTTATTTTCATCATATATTGCAGAAGTCAAAAATACGTCCGGTCACCTTTGTCTACGTCCCAAGACATGCGGGCGTATGGGGAAATGAAAGAGCGGACAGGTTGGCTAGCTGCGCTATTATTGGGGACGGTCAACCAATGGATCGGGCGGATATCAACAATATCATCTGGGAAGTGGAAAGGATACAGGACTTCGACAACTATGAGTCCACGTCACTCCTTCGGATGAAAGAGATGAAAGTTAAGATGGGCACAGCCAGAAACGAGAAACTTAGTGGCCGTGTTAGAAGACTTATCAACCAACATAGAACTGGAGTCGTCAGTCGCTGGACACTGCAACATTTGCTGAGGAGGGGATCTGTGCACCTATGGACATATTCGAGTGCAATGATGATGACCCGCTAATAACTCACTTTATTTCTCCATCTCACAAACATTAACTTTGTGGATGGTAACCTTCAATTTTTTTTAAGTTCACAATTGGCAAACAGCGCCCTCTGTTGCAATAACTAACCCGCCAGCCCCAATAACCTGCACATGTAATTACAGTTCTCTGCGAGTATTGTCCCTTTAATCCGCAGAGTTTTCGCAAATTTAATAATGCTCCCAGAACTGTAATTACTGACTCAAAATGCGTCAGATGTCTCCAAATAATGCCCCAATTGGACGCCCAATTTACTTTCACTATTCAAAGGATAACAACAAATATTTATTTTTTAAAAGAGAACTTCAAAAACGCCGACATGGAAGATGTAACTAAACAACTATGGTTGTGAAGAAGAACACAAACAATTAGTGTGTCAAATAAGGTTCTTGTGATGTGTCAGAATGCTAGACCTTACGCCGGAAGTCTAATTAAATCTGTCTGAAATAGGTCAAGAAACGTTTAGTGGGCGGAGATGTGGTAAGAGGGGAGATTTGTTGAAGACGAGAAGTGGTTGAGGGACGAGGGAGGAGGAGGGATTTGTAGAGAAAGGGGGGGGAGGGGACAGAGCAGAGAGAAAGGGAGTTGGTGGAGAGAGCGTGAAGTGGTTGAGGGACGGGGGAGTTGTAGGGATTTGTAGAGAAAAGGGGCGGGGAGTAATAGAGCAGTAAGAAAGGGAGTTGGTGGAGTGTGAAGTGGTTAGGGACGGGGGAGTAGTAGGGAGGAGGACGGATTTGTAGAGAAATAGGGAATAATAGAGCAGAGAGAAAGGGAGTTGGTGGAGAGAGTGTGAAGTGGCTGAGAAAAGGGGAGGTTGGAGGGAGAAGGAGGTAGTATTAAATAAACGGGAATATTGGAGAAAAGGGGGAGTCACTGAGAGAAAGGGAGTTGGTGGTGGGAGTGTGGAGTGGTAGAGAGATGGGGAGGTATGAGGGAGAAGGAGGGAGTCGTATAAAATAAGGGAGTAATATAGCAGAGAGAAAGGGAGTTGGTGGAGAGAATGGGAAGTGGTAGAGAGATGGGTAAAGTAGTAGAGAGAAGGAGGGATTATTAGAGAAAGAAAAGTATATGAGATAAGGGGAGTAAAAGAGAGAAAGGAAATTGACGAAAATAATACAAAGTGATAGACAGATATGTGTGTAGTGCAGTACAGAAGAGATTAGTAGAGAAAGGGGGAATAAGCAGGCAGTTTGGACGGACGGACGGACTGACTGTCTGATTGACTGACAGACAGACATATAAATGTATAAACAGGCAGAGAGAGAGATAAAGAAAGAAAGAGAGAGAGAGAGAGAGAGAGAGAAGAAGAAGTAGAACATAGAAAAATCCACAGAATGCTAAGCTGATAAGATAGATTGAGATAGTTGTCAGTGAGAAAGACATAAGATGATGTATGTCTCGAGGATGGCTTGAGGGCTGGCGAACGTGAGCAGAAAAGGGGAGGTTACTTGCAGTGAGTGGGAAAACGTTGGTCAATACAGCACTCCTATAGAATTAGGTCAGGAATGCAAAGAATGGCATTGGAAACATACAATCGGAGGGACAACGGAGGAGGAGGAGAGAGAGAAAGAGAGAGAGAGAGAGAGAGAGAGAGAGAGAGCAATTTGGGCAGGATAAAAGAGCAGAAAAGTATTATAAATGGAAATTGTCGTTTTTTTAAAATAATGTAACTTTTATTAGAAAATAATGAAAGGAAACAATAGGGGTAGAATATAACATAGAGTCGTTGAAGTAAAACACAGAAAGAAGTGTTATAACATGGCACAGTTGCTTATTTTAACATCAAAATGGCATTTTAGTAATACGCTTAGAAATGTATAGGGATAATATTTCTTCGATCCAGTCTGCCTAAGACGGAGTGTGTCAGCCACGGCGCAGGGTTAGTGCAAACAATCAGGAGACACACGCAGTACTGGTCATGCGGCCAGCCGTGTCATAATGACGTCCGTACCCATCCATCATGAAATATGACAAAGAATCATCATGAAACATTGCAAAGAGTCGTCATGAAAAATGACAAAGAGACATCATGAAACATGACAAAGAATCATCATGAAACATGACAAAGATGAATCTTGAAACATGACAAGGAATAATCATGAAACATGACAAGGAATAATTATGAAACATGACAAGGAATAATCATGAAACATGACAAAGAATAATTATGAAACATGACAAGGAATAATCATGAAACATGACAAGGAATAATCATGAAATATGACAAAGAATAATTTTGAAACATGACAAGGAATAATCATGAAACATGACAAAGAATCATCATGAAACATGACAAGGAATAATAATGAAACATGACAAGGAATAATTATGAAACATGACAAGGAATAATCATGAAACATGACAAAGAATCATCATGAAACATGACAAAGAATCATCATGAAACATGACAAAGAATCATCATGAAACATAAAGGAATAATCATGAAACATGACAAAGAATCATCATGAAACATGACAAAGAATCACCATGAAACATGAAGGAATAATCATGAAACACGACAAAGAATCATCATGAAACATGACAAAGAATCATAATGAAACATGACGGATAAATCATGAAACATGACAAAGAATGATCATGAAATATGACAAAGAATCATGAAACATGACAAAGAATCATAATGAAACATGACGGAATAATAATGAAACACGACAAATAGTCAAGTACGTAAGCTCACAAGACTTGAACGCGGAGCATGAAGCAGAATATATCTTCTTCTTGCCTTCATCATTTACGTGTCAGCGTCGAGGGAGATATCATTTGCGTTCTTTTGCTTTTCTGTTGGCCTCTTCTGCTGTTATTAATATTGAACTATATTATTGGACTATATTATAGAACTATATTCTTGGAATATATTATTGAACTATATTATTGGACTATATTATAGAACTATATTATTGGAATATATTATTGAACTATATTATTGAACTATATTATTGGACTATATTATTGAACTATATTATTGGAATATATTATTGAATTATATTATTGGACTATATTATTGAACTATATTATTGGAATATATTATTGAACTATATTATTGAACTATATTATTGAACTATATTATTGGACTATATTATTGGACTATATTATTGAACTATATTATTGAACTATATTATTGAACTATATTCATCATCAAGTACCGGGCCTAGTGGCGTAGGTGATCATGTCTCTCCATAACATTCGATCTCGGCAGCTATTTACCATTTCTTTTGTTGACCTTCTGCCAAGCCATTCTCTTAAGCTGTCTGTTATTTTTTTCTCTTTGCTTCCCTCTATCGCTTCGTCCCTCAATTTTTCCAGTTGTTACAATATATTCAAGTTGTTCTCTTCTCATTACATGGCCAAAAAATGATGATTGTCTCTTCCTAACATTGAAAATTAGTTCTCTTTTTGCTTTGACCTTTCTCAGAACCTCTTCATTACTCTTCTTAGCTGTCCGTGGTATTCTCAACATTCTTCTGTAAAACCACATTTCTACACACTCAAGTGATTTTCTTGTCTGTTGTCCATGATTCACATCCATAGGTTAAGACTCGCTCTCCATAACATTTACGAAACTTTTTGTTGTTTCGATTGTCAAAATGGATTGCATAGTATCTTCCTCATTTTTGGAAAGCTGCTTTTGCCTGACCCATTCTGCATCTCACCTCTTTTGTACATCTTCCGTCTGAGGTTAACAAAGTTCCCAAATATTTAAATTCATTTACCTGTTTTAATATTGTTCCACTTGTCTTTATTTTTCACTGACGTGATGCCTTTTTCTTTGTTGTTACCATAACATATGTCTTTTTGCTATTAAGGCTGAGTCCTTTATTTTTGTTTTCTTTCATTATAATGTCTAACATTTCTTGTAACTCATTTCCACACTTAGCGATTACGACTGTATCAGCATACCTTAAATTATTTATATTATGAGCTCCAATTGTTATTCCAGGCATGCCCCTTATGGATCTTAAAATAATCTCACTATAAATATTAAACAAACCTGGTGACATCACACAACCTTGCCTAACACCCTGTTTTATTTATTGAAACATTCCCAATTGGTTTCCAGTTCTTATGGCTGCTGTTTGTTGCCAGTACGTGTTCTTTATTATTCTTAGATCTTTGCTGTCTAAGTTTATGCCTTCTAAAATTTTGATTATTTCTTGGTGCTTTACTTTGTCAAATGCTCTGGTATAATCTATGAAACATAGGTATAGATCTGTTTTCACCTATATGGCTCTCTCTACTAAAGATCTTATGATGTATATGGAATTGCTCGTTCCTTTATCTCTAACAAAACCACACTATTCATCGCTAATTTCTGGACTGATTTTGTTTCGCACTCTTCGCATGATGATTCTTAGTAATATCTTAGTCATATGACTCATAAGGCTTATTGTGCGATGATCAGCGCATTCAATCGCACCCGATTTCTTTGGTAGGGCTATGAATATTGATTTGAGTATGTCATCTGGTATATATCCGCTGTTGTAGATATCATTCAATATTTTAGTAATTATTGCTATCCCAAAACCACCCATGGCTTCAATCTCTTCTTTAGTTATATTATCTGGTCCAGGAGCTTTTCCTGCTCGCAAGGCGTCTTCCACCTTTTCTTTGAGTATTTCTGGTCCTTCTCCATTATCCTTAATATTTACTTCCGTTCGTTCATCATTATAAAGATCCTTAATGTATTCTGTCCATCGTTCCCTTATGTTTTCTTGATCAATCAACAGTTTTCCTTTCTTTGATCTTAAACATTCAGTTTTTGATTGCGTTTTTCTTCCTATTAATTCTTCCATTTGTTTGTATATAGCTTTGGCATCTTATTTTTGTTGCATTTCAATCTCTTTGCATCTCTCTTTTAGCCATGCTTCTTTTGCTTAATTGCATTTTACTACAATTTCTTTATTTAATCTCTTATACTCATCTTTATTTTCTTTCTTTATTTTAACCATTAGCTGCAAAATGTCATCTGTCATCCATTTCTTTCTTGAATTTGTCCTCACTGGTGGAATGAACTCTTTTGATGTTTGTTGCATTGATTCTTTTAGAATTTCCCACTGTTCATCAATGCTTTGTATCCTCTCTATTGCATTGTACTGGTTCTGAATTGTTATGTTATAGAACTAAAAATATAGTGAACTATATTATATATATATATATATATATATATATATATATATATATATATATATATATATATATTACTGAACTCTCTTGTTCTCTCTGAAATATGCACATATTCTCATGACTTCACAACCCATAATAAACCGAGATAAGGTAAGAGCAGCGGGAAAGAACTCTAACTGTTGCTAGTGTAATTATTATCAAGATAAATCTGCCAAGAAGAGCACAGGAAGTCCAACAGAAGAAATATGAAGAAGCTTATTCAAACGACATAATAAAAGATCACCGACTGGAATAATGACATGCATGAAGGACTGAGTGATGTGGACAGCGATGATCTCCTACTCCCACTGGTATGACATCTGATGAGGAAATGTATTTAAAATCGCACAAATGCTTATACGCCACCGTTTTTATCTTTTCCCTGCATCCTATGGAGCCTCTCCATTCATCCATCTTTAGGGGTCCTTCCTCCTTAATTCGAACTGTTTCGCCCTCAAGATCCTACCTGCCAACTGCATTTTTATCACGTGATCAACAGGCACATGAGTCCTGGTTACATCTCCTCTTCCGGGCTGGCTAATACTACCCTTGGCAAGAAAATCACTGGAGTCTGTAGAAATGTAGTTTTACAGAAGATTGTTGAGAATACCATGGACAGCTAAGAGGTGTCATGAAAACGTTCTGAATGAGGCCAAAGCAAAAAGAGAGCTAATTTCCAATATTAGGAAGAAACAATCATCATTTTTTGGTCATGTAATGAGAAGAGAACAATTGGAATATATTGTAACAACTGGAAAAATTGAGGAACGAAGAGATAGAGGGAAGCAAAGAGATAAGATACCAGACAGCTTAAGAGAATGGCTTGGCAGAAGGTCAACAACAGAAATGATAGATAACTGTCGAAATCGAAGGTTTTGGAGAGACATGATCACCTACGTCAGCAGGCCCGTACTTCCCTTTGATTCCTCATTCGGACCCCCGGAGTCCATCGTCTCACATCGCCATGCTGCTGAGCCAAGTGTCCGAGCAATTTCTTGTTGATTCATGTATTAATATTTGTTGCCTTGTATCTGATGTCCCGTGTCAAAGGGTTGTAGTTTGTCCAGTTTCTCTCTCTATATGTTTAGCTCCTTAATACCGTTGTATCTTCAGTAATCAAGAAAAGACGATGGTCATATGTTGGACATGTGATGAGAAGATATAATAACCGAATAGTAAAGCAAGCTCTCATGTCGGAAACAACAGGTAAGAGGAAAAGAGGAAGACCCAGAGAGACACTGAGAAGAACATTTGTGAGAGAGGCAAGAGCAGCAGGAATCGGCTCCCTCAATGAGATAGAGCTGCTTGCATGGAACATAGACTAATGACGAGATTTAATAAAACATCTTTAAAAGAGCTGAAAACTGTTAGAATAAAAATTTAGATAAGAGAAGGAGTATCTTGGTCTACTCCCTATGGGCCGGCTACGGCTCGAAAGATCAATAGATGGATAGATAGAATACCATTGTAACTCTTTCCGTACGTTTCGCCGCATAGTGCGCCGCTCTCATTTTGATTAGAGTGAACCGTTAATCAAACCATATTCTTTGTACATGTCTTGTATCACACCTTGGTATTGGTGAAACCTAATACCTTGTTCAATTATCTAATAATTCATATATAATATGTTATCATCATCATCGTGTACCATGCCGGTTGGCGTAGGCGATCATGTCCCTCCACAATCTTCTATCTACAGTGCATCGTATCAGTTCTGTTGTTGACTGTTTTCCATGCCATGACGCCAAGCTATCCAGTATTTTCTCTCTTTGTCGTCCGCGATCTCTCTTTCCTTTTATTTTGTCAAGTATTCCAACTTTCCTCTTCTCATGATGTGCCCGAAAAATGTTGATTGTTTCTTTCTGATGTTTTTTTAAATAGCTCCCTTTTTGTGTTGGCCTCTTTGAAAATTTCCTCATTGGTAGCTGTTCAGGGAACTTTCAACATTCTTCTGATAAATCCCATCTCTGTGGCCTCCAACCGCTTTTTTATTTAATAGTTTCTATACTACTATTTACTTTTCTTTTGTTACTTACACTTTTCCTCTCCACTGACTCAGCCACTTGGCCTGAGCTATTCTGCTTTTTATTTCTGTGGTGCAATAATATGTTATATGTTAGATAAATATAAATATGTAGATTGATTCTTAAAACCATGAACAATTTTGTCTCTGAAATCTCTATCGTTGCATCGATAAAAAAGCTTCAGTACGGAAAGAGTAAAGTCTCTTTTCCACAAATTTATGGGGTTTTACGCGACTGCCGCATTTTACATACAGAACTACAATGTTTAACATACAGAAATAGGCACATACGGACACACATCAATTCCAGACATCTTTTAACTTCTGGAAAGGAAACCTCAAACCCACAGAGCTTTTCTACATGGGGATTCACAACAAACATTACACCGTAAGGTTGCCATGACAGACAAGAAGAAACGAAACTAATTAAGAGAATCTGATTGGCTGGGAAGAGGTAACGTGAAACTACATGGTCATGTTTTCCCTCTAGTAATAAGCTTGTTGGCGTCAGAGGCGTAGAGAAGATATCGTTTCAGATGGGGTTGGATTGAAAGGGGGGGGGGGTTATTTTCTATCTGATATTTTATAAAAATATTCACAAACTAAACTTTTACAGATTTCAACATCATCAAGTCCCATGCAAAAGTTTTAATCTCTCCAAAACCATATGGCTTTACTCAGTTGTTAACTTATTACAGTAATCATTGTTGCAGTTTCCTCATATTCCAAGTCCGGCTAACTTTCGGAGCTACTGGGTTTAATACTCTGTGCACACCGGGAGCTGTGTATTTCATCCGGATCGTGTTTCAATATTCCGATTGTTTTCAATGAATGATATCGTATGACGAAGGACAGTTTGGCTGCGTTCACTTTCGGTGCGGCTACACCTTGTTTTTTGGCGTGTTCTGTAACTGCTACGAACGGACTGCAGCTGCATTTCTTTGTTTGAATCCTTCATTGAGATGAGATGTTAATACTACTGGCACGGGTTGTTGAGCAATTATGAATTTTAATTCGTTTGCAGTGATACCTGCCTTCGACTAACTACAACTACTAATGATTTATTACACACGTTCTCATAAAGACTACGGTATTTTTCTCCTTGCTTTCAACTGCCTACTTTGTTCTTCTAATTTTCCAGTTGTCATAAAAACCTTTGAGCTATTCCTTGCTCATTCTTTTTCTCACTTTAAGCTCCCAAGGGAGCACAGGGTCTTCAACAAATATTTCCCAAGATGTCACTTTTGTATCACATTTTGTCACATAATATCATACAAAATTATGACCGTATTCTGATGTTCATAAAAACATTTCTATATTGCACTGGCCTCATCCCACTACTTGTTTTTGCTGTCCGTTGTATTCTGAACAATTTGATTTTTGTCCCCTACAGAACCATACAGTGGTACTTAAACAATCAAAGATGGGTAAATTTGAGACTTTCAGAAGATGCAAAATTCAACTTTCAACTACAACAATGATTGTATTTTACGATCATCATCAAGTACCTGGCCTACTGGCGTAGGTGATCATGTCTCTCCACAACTTTCGATCTCGGTAGCTATTTATCATTTCTGTTGTTGACCTTCTGCCAAGCCATTCTCTTAAGCTGTCTGTTATTTTTTTCTCTTTGCTTCCCTCTATCTCTTCGTCCCTCAATTTTTCCAGTTGTTACAATACATTTCAATTGTTCTCTTCTCATTACATGGTCAAAAAATGATGATTGTTTCTTCCTAATATTGGAAATTAGCTCTCTTTTTGCTTTGACCTCTCTCAGAACATCTTCATTAATTTTCTTAACTGTCCATGGTACTCTCCACATTTCTAGACACTCCAGTGATTTTCTTGTCTGTTGTCCTATTGACCATGATTCACATCCATATGTTAAGACTGGCTCTACGTAACATTTAAGAACTCTTTTTCTTGTTTCTATTGCCAAAAATGGATTGCATAGTATCTTCCTCATTTTTTGGAAAGCTGCTTTTGCCTGAGCCATTCTGCATCTCACCTCTTTTGTACATCTTCCGTCTGAGGTTAACAAAGTTCCCAAATATTTAAATTCATTTACCTGTTTTAATATTGTTGCACTTGTCTTTATTTTGCACCGAGGTGATGTCTTTTTCTTTGTTGTTACCATTACCTCTGTCTTTTTGCTATTAAGGCTGAGTCCTTTAATTTTGCTTTCTTTCACTATAATGTCCATCATTTCTTGTAACTCATTTTCACTCTTAGCGATTAAGACTACGATACAGCTTCTTAAAATCAATTTTAAGATGAACAATCATCATTTTTTTTTGCCACGCTATGAGAAGGGAACAGCTGAAATATAATGTAACAAATGAGAAAATTTAGAGATGAAGAAATAGAGTGAAACAAATAGAAAAAATACCAGGCAGCTTATTAAGAGAATGGCTTGGCAGAAGGTCAACAACATAAATTATAAATAACTGTCGAGATTGAAAATTGTGGAGAGACATGATCACCTACGCCAGCAGGGTTGGTACTTGATGATGAGAGTGATGTTGATGATGATACTCACTTTGAATATATAATGGGAAAAGCGTGTTCATTTTAACTTCCTGGAAAGATACAAATGGGCATATCAACTAAAGTACCAATGACAAATAAC
Organism: Megaustenia siamemsis; assembly: GCA_032433765.1. NCBI lineage: Eukaryota > Metazoa > Mollusca > Gastropoda > Stylommatophora > Ariophantidae > Megaustenia > Megaustenia siamemsis. The sequence continues at coordinate 12,377,437 of JAVIAB010000102.1, forward strand.
TGTGCACAAAACAATTCCCCCCGATCTTCTGATCTTGAAGTCACCATGGAATCACCAACAGCATAAACCCTCCACGACAACGCCTTTGGATTACACGCAAGTCGTCGTGACGTCTTTAGTAATACTATTTATAAATATTAAGAGACAAGATTAGGAGGGTCATAAAAGAAAGAATCGATCGACTTCATGCAACCAATTTTTAATCATATTATTATTATTATTATTCTTTCTTCTCCATTTTTTCTTCTTCTTTCTATTTAGTCTTCTTCGTGATTACTCTCCTTTCTTCGTTGAATTTTATTCTTCTTTCCCTCTTTTTTTTTCTCTTCTTCATTCTTCTTTCTCTTCATCATTTTCGTTATTCTTCTCCGCATTTTCTTAAAACATTTTCTTCTCCTTTTTCTTGTTATGACTTTAATGGGTACCGGATTTTTTTTTTCTGGGAAAGTAAAGCGGCACAGGCGTAATACCGACCACATTACCCCCAAAATCATGTGCCGAAGGTCTGTAAAATGCATGGTCACTAACACCATATTCCCTATACGCTACTTGGCCAGACGGGGGTACTTTACTTCTTTTTTTTACTTACTTTCTTGTTATATGTATCTCTTTATTTTCTTCTCCTTTTTCTTGTTATATCTCTTTATTTTCTTCTCTTCCTTCTTATTCTCCGTATTCCTTTCATCCTTCTTTTTTCTTCGTATACTTCCCCAATCCTTTTTCCTCCTTGTTCTTCTTCTCCCTTCTCTTTTTTTCTTCTTCTTAATTCACTTTTTAACGGATTACATCACACTATATATTTGCATCTTGTGACCCAGCGTATCCGTCTTCGGTATACATTTGTTTGGTACTGCCTTCCTTGTGTTCTACATAGTAGTAGGAAACTCTTTGTACAGAGCTTCGCAGCAGGAGGCAATCTGATCATCAGAAGAGGACCCCGTCGAGCAAGTGTTTCGGCCCTTTAAGTAGTTAGCGTGCCGACTTGGGGGACATAGTGATCGTGGGTTTAACCACACACTGACGCTATCCTAACGGCCCAGCAATAAAGTGGCTTACTACGTTTGGAGAGATAATAGCTGCGAAGAAAACCACTGGCCACATCTCTCACCTTCAAATGATATAGATTAGTTGTATGTTCATTAGCGTCGAACAGACGGTCGGTAGCGAGCAATCAAGTCAGTAGTTTGGTAAAACATTAGTGTCTCATACTGGGTACTACTTTACTGAACAGCTGTTCTCGTGGCTGAATTTGCCAATCCTGGACAGACAGATCCATCCACAGAACGAGCAAGGTGTATTTGCAATACGTCTCTTTTCCCATGCGCCTTTTGTCTTCTGAATTTGACATCAGCATTGTCTTGAAAGTTGATGTGTCATTTTTTTTATTTTTGTTCTCCATGTGCTACGGATCTATAGCCACACTTTCGCAGTTTCCTTCACTGATAAAAAAAATTCCCACAAGGAAGCCCTGCAAACATCCGTATATCTCAGCACTGGTCTGCCCTTTCGTCTTTTTCCGTCCTTAAGTTCGCCATACAAGTTTGTTTGGGAATACAATTGTTTGCCATTCTTCTTACATGGCCCAGCCACCTTAGTCTACGAATCCTAAGTATTGTATAGATTAGTAAAGGTAAAGGTAAATGTAAAGGTAAATGCAAAGGTAAAGATAAATGTAAAGGTAAAGATAAATGTAAAGGTAAAGGTGAAGCACGAGACTTGAATCGGCGTCTTAACACGCGAGTTTCCACCCATATGTGCTCGGCCGCCTATCCAGAAGTGTTCGGAGACTTCTGGACAGTGTCGCTTCAAGTATCGAAACTCACGATGCGATGCGGCGTTCCTCACCTTCCCAGAGTACTACCCTGGTATCCATTTCTGCCAGCACTGGGTCGACCGCGGAGGTATTTTTTTTTCCCAACCACGAGTACAATTCACACTGCTCCCAGCGGGAATCGAACACGGGTTGTCCGAACGTCGGTAGTCCAGTCGGGTGGTTTTACAACTAGGCTACCGAGGCGCCCCCCCCCACCAAAGAAAATTAAAACATGTAAGTAGTAAAATAAAGTACCTCCGTCACGCCAAGTGTCGTATAGGGAATATGGTGTTAGTGACCATAAATTTTACAGACCTTCGTACATGATTTTTGGAGTGTTGTGGTCGGAATTACGCCCCTTCCGCTTTACTTTCCCAGAAAAAAAATCCGGTACCCATTAAAGGCTGGGAGAACCGGTAGCCGTCCTTTGGGATCGAACCCCACCTTTAGTCCTTTGTAGTCCAATTAAAACATGTGGGGGACTTTAAATAGCTAGGAAGTCTAGCGACAAACGACAATTCACAAACAGCAGAGACAGACTCAAGATGCGACAAAGCTTGTCAAATCATTGGACAGCTATCACCACTATTGTCCAACAAGGAAATAACTCTAGAGGCAAAACGGGCACTCCACAATACAATCTCCATCCCAACGTTGCGCTACCAATGCCAGAACTGGGCCCTAGATGCAAGAACAATAAGAAAAATATACTCTGATGAGATTAAATGTGTTAGACGAATGACAGGAAACAGTCTGAGAGATAAGATCAGAAATGAAGAACAGAGAAAAAAGATAGGAATAATTCCCACCATAGAGGAAAATCCCACCGCATAAGGAAACACGAAACAAAATGGTTTTACTACATGATAAGACAGAATACTAAAACACAACACAGTGAGCCTTCAATAAACAGGCGAGAACACCAGACTCAAGGGTCGACCACGACAAAGATGTATTGATGGAATATTAGAAACATCAAAACAAATAACACCAGGGCTAAAACTAAGATTAGCAAAATGTTACTTCTTCTCAGTATTCCTGTATGGTGCAGAAACATGGACATTATACAAGAAAACAGAACAGAAAATTGAATCATTTGAAATGTGGATATATAGAAGAATAGGCAGAATTGGGTGGAAAGAAAAGAAAACAAACGATGAAGTTTTAAAACAACTAAAAATTAAAAGAGAACTACTAAACACAATTAGAACAAGACAAATTCCACTTTTGGGGCATGTTAAAAGACACAACAGCCTAATAAAAGTATTATTGGAAGGGAAAATACAAGAGAAAATAGGCAGAGACAGACCAAGACTAACATGGACGAGTAACATCAAAAGATGGACAAGTCAAACTATGAGAATCTGCACCATCAAAGCAAGAGACAGAGCTCCATGGTAGCCAACCTTCGATGCGGAGACGGAACTCAATGATGATGATGATGAGGATGATGATGATGATGATGAGGAGGAGGATGATGATGATGATGATGATGATGATGAGGATGATGATGATGAGGATGATGATGATGATGAGGATGAGGATGATGATGAGGATGATGATGATGATGAGGATGATGATGATGATGATGATGATGAGGATGATGATGATGAGGATGATGATGATGATGATGATGATGATGATGATGATGAGGAGGATGATGATGATGAGGATGATGATGATGATGAGGATGATGATGAGGATGATGATGAGGATGATGAGGATGATGATGATGATGATGATGATGAGGATGATGATGATGAGGATGAGGAAACATAGCAGCAGAAGTCAACAATCGAGCAAATGACTGCAAATTATATCTCCCTCGACCCTGAAAAGCAAACGAGGAAAGAAGAAGTTAAACTACTGCTAAGGGTGAAAAAGAAGTCGTCCCATTAGCCGTTAGCAAGTCCGACATTGTGAGGCGCCACGTGTTCTCGACTGACAGGTTTTCAATAACGCGAACAATATGTGCGCAGAGATTCATTTGCGCGAAACGCTCTGATGGGATTTTTTCCTTCTCTCCACAATTCGGGTTTCCGCGTAAATGAAAAATCAATTCCGGGATAATTCGGAAACGGGAGTTCGTAAATTACTCATTTGTAGTGGGCACAAACGATGAGAGATGCGGCCTGGGAGGTTTCTTGTCAAGAATAATAATAATACGATGATAATAATTAATAATAATAATAATAATAACTATATGATGATAATTAATGATAGTAACTATAAAAATCATAATATAATAGCGACGCCGTTACAATACTAATTAATAATGATAACAATAATAATAAAATAACGATGATATGTTGATAATAATAATAACAATAATAATAATAATAATAATAATAATAATAATAATAATCTTGTTACAGAGAAAACTTCAAGTACACCCGTTTGGACTACCGACGTTTGGACAACCCGTACTCGATTCTCGCTGGAAGAAGTGTAAACACCCAGCCAGCCAGCCAGCCAGCCAGCCAGCCAGCCAGCCAGCCAGACATTACTGTTTCCTGTTTCTGTATGTTTCCAACATACAATCTCTGACAGTCGTGTCAATTTCCAACATACAATCTCTGACAGCCGTGTCAATTTCCAACATACAATCTCTGAAAGCCGTGTCAATTTCCAACATACAATCTCTGACAGTCTTGTCAATTTCCAACATACAATCACTGACAGTCGTGTCAATTTCCAACATACAATCTCTGAAAGCCGTGTCAATTTCCAACATACAATCTCTGAAAGCCGTGTCAATTTCCAACATACAATCTCTGACAGTCGTGTCAATTTCCAACATACAATCTCTGACAGTCGTGTCAATTTCCAACATACAATCTCTGACAGTCGTGTCAATTTCCAACATACAATCTCTGACAGCCGTGTCAATTTCCAACATACAATCTCTGACAGCCGTGTCAATTTCCAACATACAATCTCTGACAGCCGTGTCAATTTCCAACATACAATCTCTGACAGTCGTGTCAATTTCCAACATACAATCTCTGACAGTCGTGTCAATTTCCAACATACAATCTCTGACAGCCGTGTCAATTTCCAACATACAATCTCTGACAGCCGTGTCAATTTCCAACATACAATCTCTGACAGCCGTGTCAATTTCCAACATACAATCTCTGACAGCCGTGTCAATTTCCAACATACAATCTCTGACAGTCGTGTCAATTTCCAACATACAATCTCTGACAGTCGTGTCAATTTCCAACATACAATCTCTGACAGGCGTGTCAATTTCCAACATACAATCTCTGACAGCCGTGTCAATTTCCAACATACAATCTCTGACAGTCGTGTCAATTTCCAACATACAATCTCTGACAGCCGTGGCAATTTCCAACATACAATCTCTGACAGCCGTGTCAATTTCCAACATACAATCTCTGACAGCCGTGTCAATTTCCAACATACAATCTCTGACAGCCGTGTCAATTTCTAACATACAACCTCTGACAGCCGTGTCAATTTCCAACATACAATCTATGACAGTCGTGCCAATTTCCAACATACAATCTCTGACAGCCGTGTCAATTTCCAACATACAATCTCTGACAGCCGTGTCAATTTCAACATACAATCTCTGACAGCCGTGTCAATTTCCAACATACAATCTCTGACAGTCGTGTCAATTTCCAACATACAATCTCTGACAGTCGTGTCAATTTCCAACATACAATCACTGACAGTCTTGTCAATTTCCAACATACAATCTCTGAAAGCCGTGTCAATTTCCAACATACAATCTCTGACAGCCGTGTCAATTTCCAACATACAATCTCTGACAGTCGTGTCAATTTCCAACATACAACCTCTGACAGTCGTGTCAATTTCCAACATACAATCTCTGACAGTCGTGTCAATTTCCAACATACAATCTCTGACAGCCGTGTCAATTTCCAACATACAATCTCTGACAGCCGTGTCAATTTCCAACATACAATCTCTGACAGCCGTGTCAATTTCCAACATACAATCTCTGACAGCCGTGTCAATTTCCAACATACAATCTCTGACAGTCGTGTCAATTTCCAACATACAATCTCTGACAGTCGTGTCAATTTCCAACATACAATCTCTGACAGCCGTGTCAATTTCCAACATACAATCTCTGACAGCCGTGTCAATTTCCAACATACAATCTCTGACAGCCGTGTCAATTTCCAACATACAATCTCTGACAGTCGTGTCAATTTCCAACATACAATCTCTGACAGTCGTGTCAATTTCCAACATACAATCTCTGACAGTCGTGTCAATTTCCAACATACAATCTCTGACAGCCGTGTCAATTTCCAACAATCTCTAACAGTCTTGTCAATTTCCAACATACAATCTCTGACAGCCGTGTCAATTTCCAACATACAATCTCTGACAGTCGTGTCAATTTCCAATATGCAATCTCTGACAGTCTTGTCAATTTCCAACATGCAATCTCTGACAGTCTTGTCAATTTCCAACATGCAATCTCTAACAGTCTTGTCAATTTCCAATGTGCAATCTCTGACAGTCTTGTCAATTTCCAACATGCAATCTCTGACAGTCTTGTCAATTTCCAACATACAATCTCTGGCAGTCTTGTCAATTTCCAACATGCAATCTCTAACAGTCTTGTCAATTTCCAATATGCAATCTCTAACAGTCTTGTCAATTTCCAACATACAATCTCTGACAGTAGTGTCAATTTCCAACATACAATCTCTGACAGTCTTGTCAATTTCCAACATACAATCTCTGACAGCCTTGTCAATTTCAAACATACAATCTCGGACAGTCTTGTCAATTTCAAACATACAATCTCTGATAGCCTTCCAGACTTCGACCTTGTGCATGTCCATGATCCACATCACAGGAGCAATCAAAACCAGCCAATCAGCTCCCTCGTTGCAACGAAATCACGCGCGACCTGGGCAAGGCCATACACCAAATGCCACTCTTAAGTTTGATGTTTCAAAAATGTCATTAACTCATACCAAAGACATAGGTTCAGGTCGATAACTACGTCACTAATACTTTATGAACTATTCCGAGGGAGACTGATATTTGACAATCTCGTGAACTTGCCAACTAATTATAACTCACCCTGTCCTCGGGCATTTAACCTTTCCCTCTCGTGTCCTATACTAGGAGAAGACATGGCAGAGAGGAAAGATCACAGACTTGTCTAATATATCGTGTGCATCAGGTATAAGAGACAGACAAAACAGAATGACAGAGAGTGAGGCGGACAGAACAGACAGACATAGACATAACAGACAAAACATAATGACAAGAGAGTGAGGCGGATAGAACATACAGACATAGGCATAACAGAATGACAGAGAGTGAGGCGGACAGAACAGACAGACATAGACATAACAGACAAAACATAATGACAAGAGAGTGAGGCGGATAGAACATACAGACATAGGCATAACAGAATGACAGAGAGTGAGGCGGACAGAACAGACAGACATAGACATAACAGAATGACAGAGAGTGAGGCGGACAGAACAGACAGACATAGACATAACAAAATGACAGAGAGTGAGGCGGACAGAACAGACAGACATAGACATAACAGAATGACAGAGAGTGAGGCGGACAGAACAGACAGACATAACAGACAGACGTAACAGACAAAACAGAATGACAGATAGTGAGGCGGACAGAACAGACAGACATAGACATAACAGAATGACAGAAAGTGAGGCGGACAGAACAGACAGACATAGACATAACAGAATGACAGAGAGTGAGGCGGACAGAACAGACATAGACATAACAGAATGACAGAGAGTGAGGTGGACAGAACAGCCAGTCATAGACATAACTGACAAAACAGAATGACAGAGTGAGGCGTACAGAACAGACAGACATAGACATAACAGACAAAACAGAATGACAGAGACTGAGGCGTACAGAACAGACATACATAGACATAACAAACAAAACAGAATGACAGAGAGTGAGGCGGACAGAACAGACAGACACAGACATAACAGACAAAACGACAGACAGACAAATACGAAGAAGAGACAAGCAGACAGATAAGACAAATAAATCATACAGAACATATATAATAACAAATAGGTCAGAGAGACAAAAAAAACGTATAAACAGCGCAGGCAGTCCAGACACAAAGACACACAGAAAAACATACAAGTAGAACAGACAGAAAAGAAAGAAAAAACAAACAGACATACATAAAAAATTGACAGATAAAACATACGCAAGAACAGATGGACAAGAGAGACATACAGAAGATATAAACAGACACAGTAAACTGACAGACAAAAAAAAAACAGACCCACAGAACAGATAGTCAAAAATATAAAATAGCTATAACAAAACATGCAAAAACACTAACGAATAAGACAGACAGAGCAGACGAAGGAAGGCGTAGCCTTCAAACAACAAGAAGTAGCCATTGAACTATGGTCAGTAAAACTTGGGACAAAGATGATAAGCGGTTGAGTTCCCTCCCGCGACCGACCGACTTCCAGGTTAATCAAGCCTTCAATGAGTGCCGAAGATTTGTTTCTTGGAAACAGAAGCGGCCTGTCGTTGTGCTGCACATGTTTCCCAAAATAATGTCTCGATGGTAAAAAGAAAAAAAATAACAACATATTACTTCTTTCTTTCTTTCTTTCTTTCTTTCTTTCTTTCTTTCTTTCTTTCTTCTTTCTTTTCTTTCTTTCTTTCTTTCTTTCTTTCCTTCATCCCTTCCCATATCTCTGTTTTACTCTCGCATTCTTTCTTCATTTCTCTCGTTTTATCACTCTATCTCACTTTCTGTCTTGCAAATGACGCATGGAAAATATAACATTAGTGCTCATATTTTTTTCTATGACTTGTCAGCATCTTTGAATAAAGTGGCCAGAACTAAGCCAATCCGATCTACTTTCACATAGGCAACCCGTGTTAGTCACTTTCAAACCAGTAAAGATGTGTCAGTCGAGGGCAAATATTCGCTACACTGGATGATAGTTGAACCCTCGCCGTCTGGTCAACGCATGAGCATACGACCCACTTCCTCTCACAGTCCGATATAAAGAGGGAGGATGAGAATGGGTGAGAGAGAGAGGAGGAAGAGGAGAAGAGAGAGAGATGAGACGAGAGAGATGAGCGATGAGAAGGAAGGCAGTAGGGAGAAGAGAGAGAGGATAGTAAGAGAAAGCTTGTGATATGAGCGAGAGAAAGGAAGGAGAATGAATGAGATAGAAGGGAGATAGATGAGCGACGAGAGAGATAAGAGAGATTAGAGAGGGAGAAGAGAGAGGGGAATAAAAAGAGAGAAGAGACAGAGGGGATAGAAATAGAGAAGAGAGAGGAGACGAGAGAAGAGAGACAGTAGGGAGACAAGAGAGAGGAGCGCTAGAGTGCGAGGAGAATGAGTGAGAGAAAAGAGTGAGAGAGGGGAGTGCAAGAGAGGAGAGTGCGAGAGAGGAGAGTGCGAGAGAGGAGAGTGCGAGAGAGGAGAGTGCAAGAGAGGAGAGTGCGAGAGAGGAGAGTGCGAGAGAGGAGAGTGCAAGAGAGGAGAGTGCAAGAGAGGAGAGTGCGAGAGAGGAGAGTGCAAGAGAGGAGAGTGCAAGAGAGGAGAGTGCAAGAGAGGAGAGTGCGAGAGAGGAGAGTGCGAGAGAGGAGAGTGCAAGAGAGGAGAGTGCAAGAGAGGAGAGTGCGAGAGAGGAGAGTGCAAGAGAGGAGAGTGCGAGAGAGGAGAGTGCGAGAGAGGAGAGTGCGAGAGAGGAGAGTGCGAGAGAGGAGAGTGCAAGAGAGGAGAGTGCAAGAGAGGAGAGTGCAAGAGAGGAGAGTGCGAGAGAGGAGAGTGCAAGAGAGGAGAGTGCGAGAGAGGAGAGTGCGAGAGAGGAGAGTGCAAGAGAGGAGAGTGCGAGAGAGGAGAGTGCAAGAGAGGAGAGTGCAAGAGAGGAGAGTGCAAGAGAGGAGAGTGCGAGAGAGGAGAGTGCAAGAGAGGAGAGTGCAAGAGAGGAGAGTGCAAGAGAGGAGAGTGCGAGAGAGGAGAGTGCGAGAGAGGAGAGTGCAAGAGAGGAGAGTGCAAGAGAGGAGAGTGCAAGAGAGGAGAGTGCAAGAGAGGAGAGTGCGAGAGAGGAGAGTGCAAGAGAGGAGAGTGCAAGAGAGGAGAGTGCAAGAGAGGAGAGTGCGAGAGAGGAGAGTGCAAGAGAGGAGAGTGCAAGAGAGGAGAGTGCGAGAGAGGAGAGTGCAAGAGAGGAGAGTGCAAGAGAGGAGAGTGCGAGAGAGGAGAGTGCGAGAGAGGAGAGTGCGAGAGAGGGGAGTGCGAGAGAGGAGAGACAGGAGGGAGACAAGAGAGAGGAGCGCTAGAGCGAGAGGAGAATGAGTAAGAGAAAAGAGTGAGAGAGAGAGGAGAGTGCGAGATAGGGGAGTGAGAGAGAGGGGAGTGAGAGAAAGAGGAGGCGAGAGGAGAATGAGAGAGGAGTGAGAGAGAGGAGAGAGAGAGGAGAGAGAAAGCGTGTGATATGAGGAAGAGGAAGGAGAATGAATGAGATAGAACGGAGAAAGATGAGAGACGAGAGAAATCAGAGAGAGGGGGGATAGAAAGAGAGAAGCAAAGATGGATTGAATGGAAGGATAGAGAGAGAGAGAGACATCCTCCCGAGAGCCGTGTCTCTACACTCGACGCCCTCCTCAAAGACAGCAATTACCCTGCAGCAGAGATCGATCTTAAACGCTGTACCTGCTTTGTTTACAGAGTACGGAAGATTAAGCTCTCGCGTCCTCTCGCTAGCCGGCATGAGACCTCGATCAAGCCTCGTGACTGATTGCCCCCTTCTATTGACACTGTGATAGCGCTAAACCTATAACCGTCATAATTGCGACGCTAACGCCAGCTACCTTGGTGTATATTTATCAATTTCACGAAACACTCTCAAAAACAGATTATATCGAAATATCAGAATCGAAGTATGTTTTCGAACTGTTTTCGAACTATTCTGTTCCTCGATGCATATATATGCTACCAAAGCCAGTGAAATCGCCAATCAACCACTAATATCTTCAGTAATAAAGAAAAGACGATGGTCATATGTTGGACATGTGATGAGAAGAAATAATAACCGAAAAGTAAAGCAAGCCCTCATGTGGGAAACATCAGGTAAGAGGAAAAGAGGAAGACCCGTATGGCAGGGAACAGTTGGCTGTGTTCACTTTCTGTGTGGTTTTGCCTTATGTCTTTTGGCGTGTGCTGAGACTGTCAACTGTAGATGGGGACTACTTCAACCTTTGTTTGGGACATGAGTTAATAATTCGGATGATTTCTCTGGCACGGACGGTTGAGCAATTATGAATTTTAATTCGTTTGCAGTGATACCGGGGCCTTCCATAACCAAAGAACCAACGGTTTTGCCAAAGACAAAAATGATAAATAAACAAAATGTTTATTACTGGAGGAACTCCATGGAAAGAACCAAAAATAAACTACAGAGAAACACAACGCTAGTTCAACACTCAGAAAGCTCCACACACAAGTGAAAACACACAAGGATAAACAGTTGGACGGAACCTGGGTTGTAAACTGTACTCTTCGACACAGTGGTTGCATGGGTTGGCGTCTAGGGTCGGGTTGGCTATTATTTGTTTCTGACATATGTAAGCTACAGAGACAGTTTCTGCCATAGATGAAAGCAAAAATACATGATTTATGTAAGCTACAGAAATGGTTTCTGTCATAGATGAAAGCAAATACATGATCTATGTAAGCTACAGAAAAAGTTTCTGCCATAGATGAAAGAAAATACATGATCTATGTAAGCTACATAAATGGTTTCTGTCATAGATGAAAGCAAATACATGATCTATGTAAGCTACAGAAATGGTTTCTGTCATAGATGAAAGCAAATACATGATCTATGTAAGCTACATAAATGGTTTCTGCCATAGATGAAAGCAAATACATGATATATGTAAGCTACAGAAACAGTTTCTGCCATAGATGAAAGCAAATACATGATCTATGTAAGCTACAGAGACAGTTTCTGCCATAGATGAAAGCAAGTACATGATCTATGTAAGCTACAGAAACAGTTTCTGCCATAGATGAAAGCAAATACATGATCTATGTAAGCTACAGAAACAGTTTCTGCCATAGATGAAAGCAAATACATGATCTATGTAAGCTACAGAAACAGTTTCTGCCATAGATGAAAGCAAATACATGATCTATATAAGCTACAGAAACAGTTTCTGCCATAGATGAAAGCAAATACATGATCTATGTAAGCTACAGAAACAGTTTCTGCCATAGATGAAAGCAAATACATGATCTATATAAGCTACAGAAACAGTTTCTGCCATAGATGAAAGCAAATACATGATCTATGTAAGCTACAGAAACAGTTTCTGCCATAGATGAAAGCAAATACATGATCTATGTAAGCTACAGAGACAGTTTCTGCCATAGATGAAAGCAAGTACATGATCTATGTAAGCTACAGAAACAGTTTCTGCCATAGATGAAAGCAAATACATGATCTATGTAAGCTACAGAAATGATTTCTGTCATAGATGAAAGCAAATGCATGATCTATGTGAGCTACAGAAATGATTTCTGCCATAGATGAAAGCAAATACATGATCTATGTAAGCTACAGAGACAGTTTCTGCCATAGATGAAAGCAAATACATGATCTATGTAAGCTACAGAGACAGTTTCTGCCATAGATGAAAGCAAGTACATGATCTATGTAAGCTACAGAAATGGTTTCTGTCATAGATGAAAGCAAATACATGATCTATGTAAACTACAGAAATGGTTTCTGTCATAGATGAAAGCAAATACATGATCTATGTGAGCTACATAAATGGTTTCTGTCATAGATGAAAGCAAATACGTGATCTATGTGAGCTACAGAAATGGTTTCTGTCATAGATGAAAGCAAATACATGATCTATGTGAGCTACATAAATGGTTTATGTCATAGATGAAAGCAAATACATGATCTATGTGAGCTACATAAATGGTTTCTGTCATAGATGAAAGCAAATACATGATCTATGTAAGCTACAGATATTGTTTCTGTCATAGATGAAAGCAAATACATGATCTATGTAAACTACAGAAATGGTTTCTGCCATAGATGAAAGCAAATACATGATCTATCTAAGCTACAGAAATGGTTTCTGCTATAAATGAAAGCAAATACATGATCTATGTAAGCTACAGAAATGGTTTCTGCTATAAATGAAAGCAAATACATGATCTATGTAAGCTACAGAAATGGTTTCTGTCACAGATGAAAGCAAATACATGATCTATGTAAGCTACAGAAATGGTTTCTGTCATAGATGAAAGCAAATACATGATCTATGTAAGCTACAGAAATGGTTTCTGCCATAAATGAAAGCAAATACATGATCTATGTAAGCTACATAAATGGTTTCTGCCATAAATGAAAGCAAATACATGATCTATGTAAGCTACAGAAATGGTTTCTGTCACAGACGAAAGCAAATTCGAGACCAAAGTAAATGATTAGAAAGATATATTCATAAGTTGTGAAACAAAGATTAATCTTTTCATAAAGGAAAGAAAATAAGCATTGAAACGAGAGTGGAGACATAAATATAAATATAAATTTGTATAGAGCAGTTTCACTAAAATAATAAAACAGTACTGAGTTCTAAACGTTTCTGCCACAAGCCTTCATCAGCGCAATAAAAAACAACTCAATAACTCGTTCAAGACGGTTACCTAGTTGTTCAACTTCAGTCAGTTAACCGGATAGAGGGAATCGCTGGACACATAGCGTGTAGACAACTAAAGGGCAACACAAATACGACATTCGGTAAGTTTTTTAATTTCTTGTTTATTGTCTGTTTGTTGATTGTTTGTTTGTTGTTGTTCGTTTGTTATTACTTGATTGTTTGTTGTTGTTTGTTATTGTGTTTGTTATTGATTGTTTATTCTTCTTTGTTCGTTATTGTTTGTTTGTTGTTGTTTGTTTGTTATTGTTTGTTTGTTATTGTTTGCTGTTGATGTTTGATTGTTGTTGTTTGTTTGTCGTTGTGTTCGTTGTTATTTGTAATTTTTTGTTTGTTATTGTTTGTTGTTGTTTGTTTGTTGATATTTGCTTGTTGTTGTTTGTTTGTCGTTGTGTTTGTTGTTGTTATTTGTAATTTTCTGTTTATTATTGTTTGTTTGTTTGTTGCTTGTTTGTTGTTGTTTGTTGTTGTTTATTGTTGTTTGTTTGTTGTTGTATGTTTGTTGTTGTTTGTTTGTTGTTGTTTGTTTGTTGTTGATTGTTTGTTGTTGTTTGATTGTTGTTTGTTTGATTGTTGTTTGTTTGTTGTTGTTTGTTTGTTGTTGCTTGTTGTTTGTTTGTTGATGTTTGTTGTTGTTGTTTGTTTGTTGTTGTTTGTTGTTCATTTGTTTGTTGTTTGTTTTTTATGTTTGTTTGTTGTTGTTTGTTATTGTTTGCTTGTTGCTGTTTGTTTGTTTTTTACTTGTTGTTGTTTGGTTCTTGTTTGTTGTTATTTGTTGTTGCTGTTTGTTTCTTGTTGTTTGTTATTGTTTGTTGTTTCTTGTTTGTTTGTTTGTTATTATTTGTTATTGTTTGTTTGTTGACTGTTTGTTGTTATTTTTTGTTGTCGTTTGTTTGTTATTGTTTGTTTATTGTTGTTTGTTTGTTTGTTGTTTGTTTGTTGTTTGTTTGTTGTTTCTTTTTTATTGTTTGTTTGTTTGTTGTTTTGTTTGTTGTTTGTTGCAGTTTTTTTTCGTTCGCCAGCTTTATATCTCTAGCGAAGTCCCGAATTTTGCGGGACTATCACTTTTTCCTTATTTTTCATATCAGCAGCCTATGTTCAGGAGTCCCTCGCCATACAGGCAGACATCGTCTGGATTGAGAGATACTGTAATATTTTTTTATCATGGAGAGTTTAACCTTTCGGATATATTTTCTTCCAATTAATTTTGCCCGGGGAGATGCCATTTATGACTTACTCTTTTCGATTTCCAACTGCCAAGAGTTCTTTAACGTGCGCAGACTGCACACGGGACCTTCAGTTTTTCCAGAGGGCTATACTTCGGATCTCATTACCCAGAGAGGGCTAGACATCGGATCTCACTACCCAGAGAGGGCTAGACATCGGATCTCACTACCCAGAGAGGGCTAGACATCGGATCTCACTACCCAGAGAGGGCTAGACATCGGATCTCACTACCCAGAGAGGACTAGACATCGCATCTCACTGCCCAGAGAGGGCTAGACATCGCATCTCACTGCCCAGAGAGGACTAGACACCGGATCTCACTACCCAAAGAGGGCTAGACATTGGATCTCACTACCCAGAGAGGGCTAGACATCGCATCTCACTACCCAGAGAGGGCTAGACATCGCATCTCACTACCCAGAGAGGACTAGACACCGGATCTCACTACCCAAAGAGGGCTAGACATTGGATCTCACTACCCAGAGAGGGCTAGACATCGCATCTCACTACCCAGAGAGGGCTAGACATCGCATCTCACTACCCAGAGAGGGCTAGACATCGCATCTCACTACCCAAAGAGGGCTAGGCATTGGATCTCACTACCCAGAGAGGGATAGACATCGCATCTCACTACCCAGAGAGGGCTAGACATCGCATCTCACTACCCAGAGAGGGCTAGACATCGCATCTCACTACCCAGAGAGGACTAGACACCGGATCTCACTACCCAAAGAGGGCTAGACATCGCATCTCACTACCCAGAGAGGGCTAGACATCGCATCTCACTACCCAGAGAGGGCTAGACATCGCATCTCACTACCCAGAGAGGGCTAGACACCGGATCTCACTACCCAAAGAGGACTAGACATCGCATCTCACTACCCAGAGAGGGCTAGACATCGCATCTCACTACCCAGAGAGGGCTAGACATCGCATGTCACTACCCAGAGAGGGCTAGACATCGCATCTCACTACCCAGAGAGGGCTAGACACCGGATCTCACTACCCAGAGAGGGCTAGACATCGCATCTCACTACCCAGAGAGGACTAGACACCGGATCTCACTACCCAAAGAGGACTAGACATCGCATCTCACTACCCAAAGAGGGCTAGACATCGCATCTCACTACCCAGAGACCAGGGCAGGATAAAGCCACGACGAACGACGAACTCGATTTCCTTTATTTAAACGACACCGCATGTAGTGGGAATCGAACCCATCACCTTCTTATCCAGAAGCTGACGTCTTATCTCCGGAACAAACATTCCCCGAATTATTATTTGTTTAATTAGAAGCAAAACAAAGATAATGGAAGCAGATAAAAGAGGAAGAAAAACGCAAAAGATAACATTTTTGTAAAGATCATACCGCATCTGCAAACAAAAAAACGGAACAGCAAATAAAGATACTACTGCAATTAGGAATAATGCAAACAGTAATGGGCTTAAGTGAAACATCTAATTATTAATTATACAACATAAACACATCATTAATTATGAATGTATGAAAACCATGATGACCCATCTCTAATTCCCGGTAATTAAAGCGAGAGCTGCCTCATATCGTCACAGGTCAACTCCGAAAACACTTATCCGCTGGGATGTAAACAAGATAATCAGAATCAAACAAAATACTGACAGCAGAAATGGTAGAAATCAATGCTAGACAGATTGAACAGAATAAATATCTCGAACGTTAAGGGAACAAACACGAAATATAGATTCATCGCCTAAAAATAACATTAAAGATCGACTCACAGCTGTCCTTTAATATTCGAATCCTTGCAAACTCAATCTATTGCAAATGCCCGTTGAGATCGATCCAACAAAATATAGCGACGAAAACGAACTGTAAATAGTATAACGCGTTCAAGATAGTCACAAAACAAATACAAGTAACAGAATATCTGGACTATCAGAGTAAGAAGAGATAATGGGGGATCGGCGATTACTGAGGCAATAATATGGGGCGAGGTTTTACGTGGTAAAACTGGCGTAGAAATATTTTGTCCATTATTATTGTAGGGTGGTAAGACTAGAAGTTTCTTAGGAAAGTAGGAGGGTAGGGTAGTAAAACTAGAATTTTCTTTGGGAAACTAGGAGGATACGGTAGTAAATATAGAAGTTTCTTTGAGAAACTAGGAGGATATGGTAGTAAAATAGAATTTTCTTTGGGAAACTAGGAGGATACGGTAGTAAATCTAGAAGTTTCTTTCGGAAACTAGGAGGATATGGTAGAAAACTAGAATTTTCTTTGGGAAACTAGGAGGATACGGTAGTAAATCTAGAAGTTTCTTTGGGAAACTAGGAGGATATGGTAGAAAACTAGAAGTTTCTTTAGAAACTAGAAGTTTCTTTAGAAACATAGAAGGGTAGGGTAGTAAAACTAGAATTTTCTTAGAGAAAGCAGGAGGTAGGGTAGTAAAACTAGAAATTTCTTTAGAAACATAGGGGGGTAGGGCACTAACACTAGAAGTTTCTTTACAAACATAGGAGGGTAGGGTACTAAAACTAGAAGATTCTTAGAGAAAGTAGAAGGGTAGGGTAGTAAAACTAGAAGTTTCTTTACAAACATAGGAGGGTAGGGCACTAAAACTAGAAGTTTCTTAGAGAAAGTAGAAGGGTAGGGTAGTAAAACTAGAAGTTTCTTTACAAACATAGAAGGGTAGGGTAGTAAAACTAGAAGTTTCTTTACAAGCATAGAAGGGTAGGGTAGTAAAACTAAAAGTTTCTTTATGGGAGAGTTAAGCTGCGTTTATTAACTCTTCTTCTTAGTCTTCTTTTTCACATCCTCCTTCTTCTCCTCCTTCTTCTCCTTATCCTCTTCCTTTTTCTCCTCCTCCTTCTCTCCCTCTTTCTTCTCCTCCTCATTCTTCTTCTTCTTCATCTTCGCATCTGGTTAATACAAACACCGACAGATTGAGATGTCATTTTATATTAGCACACATCCACCAGTCCTTCCATCCATCCACCGATCATCTGTTTGACCATCACCCCATTCACCCACACATCCATCAATCTACTTATACAACATCCATCACTCTACTTATACAACATCCATCAATCTACTTATACAACATCCATCAATCTACTTATACAACATCCACCAATCTACTTATACAACATCCATCACTCTACTTATACAACATCCATCACTCTACTTATACAACATCCATCAATCTACTTATACAACATCCATCACTCTACTTATACAACATCCACCAATCTACTTATACAACATCCATCGATCTACTTATACAACATCCATCACTCTACTTATACAACATCCATCAATCTACTTATACAACATCCATCAATCTACTTATACAACATCCACCAATCTACTTATACAACATCCATCACTCTACTTATACAACATCCATCAATCTACTTATACAACATCCATCAATCTACTTATACAACATCAATCAATCTACTTATACAACATCAATCAATCAACTTATACAACATCCATCAATCTACTTATACAACATCAATCAATCAACTTATACAACATCCATCAATCTACTTATACAACATCCATCAATCTACTTATACAACATCCATCAATCTACTTATACAACATCCGTCAATCAACTTATACAACATCCATCAATCTACTTATACAACATCCATCACTCTACTCATACAACATCAATCAATCTACTTATACAACATCCAACAATCAACTTATACAACACCCATCAATCAACTTATACAACATCCAACAATTAACTGATACAACATTCATCAATCTACTTATACAACATTCATACTAAATTCATAAAAGCACATCCTGTTTTCAAACAAACAAACAAAGAAACAAACAAACTAATAAATCAACAAACACTCAATAGAGAGACAATCTAGGTTAAATAAATAAGACATGAACTAAACATATTGACATAACAAAGAGAATACACAGGGGACCTCACACGCTACTGAACATGGCATGTCTTCAATGGGGCTCATCGCTAAAGTCGCACACCTCCAGAGTCGACCATCACATTTCCCACCTGTACTGTGTGGACTCACACTCTCTGTACACTAACAGTCACGAACGACAACAGTATTGTGTAGGCGCCCTCTGCCAAATGACAAACCTATGCTGAGATATAAGTCAAGGATGTTTGTAGGACTCTTTTTGAGTGAATTCTCTATCAGGGATAGAAACTGTGAACAATCTGGCATCAGATCGTAGCACATGGAGAACAAAAAAAACAAACAGTAAGGCGCCTCTGGCGGACGTTTCACAACAATTAGACGCCACACCCATACACGCACAAAATAGACATTTCTTTTCATTTCTCATACAATGAACGTTTTCATATTCAAATTTAGTTGCAGTATCTTCATTCTTCTATCCTTCCTTATCTGCCTTTCAGCATCGAGGTGAGATATATTTTGAAGTCTTTACTCTACTGATTGCTTCTGCTGCTGTTATGTTTCCTAGTGTTTCTAATACTCCGTCAATCCATCTTTATCGTGGTCGGCCAATGCGTTTGGTGTTCTCTCAACGTTTATTGAAGGCTCGTTGTGTAATATCCTCATCAGTGTTCAAATTATTGAAGAAATGCCGGGTCCCCTGACAACGACTGCGACGGCCTGTATTTACTAAAAGTCTTAAATAATCATATCAAAAGTGTGAGGTTTACGAATTACCAGTAACAAAAGCTGAATATCAAAGTTGAAGGAATACATCTAGAGACAGTCCAGAGCTACAACTACCTGGGACATACTATAACCAGTGATGGAAAATGTATAACTGAAATAAATAAAAGAATATGAATAGCAAAAAGCAATTTCAATGCCATGAAAAATATACTAACATCAAAACAAATAGTACCAGGGCTGAAACTAAGAATAGCAAAATTTTACATCTTCTCAATATTCCTGTATGGTGCAGAAACATGGACATTATGCCAGAAAACAGGACAGAAAATTGAAGCCTTTGAAATGTGGATTTATAGAAGAATAGGTAGAATTGGATGGAAAGAAAAGATAATAAACGAAGAAGTTTTAAAACAACTAAAAATGAAAAAAGAAATACTAAACACAATTAGAGCAAGACAAATGAAATTTTTTGGTCATGTTAAAAGACACAACAGTCTAATAAAAGTAATATTAGAAGGGAAAATACAAGGTAAAAGAGGCAGAGGCAGACCAAGACTAACATGGACGAGTAACATCAAAAGATGGACAAGTCAGCCTATGGCAATCTGCACCATCAAAGCAAGAGACAGAGTGGAATGGCGCTCCATGGTAGCCAACCTTCGATGCGGAGAGGGCACTCGATGATGATGATGATGAGTAACAAAAGCAAGGAGTCGCGATAGCTGAGTGGTTAGTGAACTGGACTACAAAGGACAAGAGGTAGGGTTCGATCCCAACCGACGGCTTCCAGTTCATCCAGCCTTTAGTGGGTAACGGATTGTTTTCTAGGAAAGTAAAGCGGCACGGGCGTAATACCGACCACATTATCCTAAAAATTATGTGCCGAAGGTCTGTAAAATTTATGATGGACATTATGGGTAACAACAGCAGCTCATGTGCCAAGAAAAACACATCTCGTTGTCTAATGGCTAAAAACAATTGCCCAGAAAACATTTAAGGATTTACGCATTGCAAGAATGATAACTCTTGAGCCCTGTTAAGGGTGATTTCCTAGCCCTAAGCCCACACGAGTTAACGCCCTCGTGTAAAGGTCATGATAAAAAATATAATCAATAAGGAAAGTTTTTTTTAAAAATAATTTGTTTTAAAACGAATATTTTTTTTATCCTTAACCAGAACTGCAGAAAAGGTAAGCGGGACAACATGAAACGAGGCTATCTATCTATCTTTCGTTCACCTAAAGTATTGTCTATAACTGCAATGTCGTTTCCTTTGTAAATTGTTACTGTCTTATGAAACAACTATGATCATAAACAAAGAAAATACTCAAAACCTACAAGTGGATATCAAAATTGAAGGAATAGACCTTGAGACAGTTCAGAACTATAACTACCTTGGACATACTATAACCAGTGATGGAAAATGTACAACTGAAATAAACAAAAGAATAGGAATGGCAAACAGTAATTTTAATGTCATGAAAAATATACTACAATCAAAACAAATAATACCAGGACTAAAACTAAGAATAGCAAAATGTTATATCTTCTCAACATTCCTATATGGTACAGAAACATGGACATTAGACAAGAAAACAGAATAGAAAATTTAAGCCTTTGAAATGTGGATTTATAGAAGAATGTGTAGAATTGGCTGGATAGAAAAAAGAAAAGAAAACAAACGATGGAGTCTTAAAACAACTAAAAATGAAAAGAGAACTACTAAACACAATTCAAACAAGACAAATGCGATTTTTGGGCCATGTTAAAAGACACAACAGCCTACTAAAAGTAATCCTGGAGGGGAAAATACAGGGTAAAAGAGGCAGAGGCAGACCAAGACTAACATGGAAAAGTAACATCAAAAGATGGACAAGTCAGCCTATGACAACCTGCACCATCAAAGCAAGAGACAGAGTGGAATGGCGCTTCATGATAGCCAACCTTTGATGCGGAGATGGCACTCGATGATGATGAAACAAGTAAAGAACGTCATATACTTGGGTACAATTATAACATCAGATGGAAGATGCGCCTGAGAAATAAAAAAGCAGAATAGCTCAGGCCAAAACAGCAATTCAGAACATGAAAAACGTTTTATGCAATAAGTCAATAGAAGTGAGAAAGAGAGTTCATCGGTGCTATATAGAGCCAATCCTGATCTCTAGTAGCGAGTCGCGGACAGTAGGCATATTTCTTTATGACATGATTTATCAAAGCTAAACACAAACAACTTCAAATCTCATCATCATCATGTGCCATACCGGCTGACGTCGGCGATCACTTTGTCCTTAGTGCATCGTATCAATTCTGTTGTTGATTGTTTATCTCTCCACTTGCCTCCAGCTTCTGTGTACCTTACTGAAGGCCGATACATCTCTCTTTCTATCAACACAACCCCGCACGCATTTCTCTCATCTCCCAACTCCCTTTCCCGCTTCCTCTGCATCTCCCTCAAGGACCAACATTTTGCAATCTCCCTCAAGCACCAACATTTTTACATCTCCCTCAAGCACGAACATTTCCCCATCTCCCTCAAACTCTCACACGTTCTCATTAAACTCTCACATGTTCTCATCTCCTTCAAAGATAAACATTTCCCATCTCCCTCGAGAACCAACATTTCACCATCTCCCTCAAGCACCAACATTTCCCCATCTCCTCGAGAACCAACATTTCTCCTTCTCCCACAAGCACCAACATTTCCCAATCTCCCTCGAGAACCAACATTTCTCCTTCTCCCACAAGCACCAACATTTCCCCATTTTCCTCAAGAACCAACATTTCCTCATCTCCCTCAAGAAACAACATTTCACCATCTCCCTCAAGAACCAACATTTCCCCATCTGCCTCAAGAACCAACAATTGTCCATCTCCCTCAAGTACCAACATTTCCTCATCTCCCTGAAGCACCAATATTTCCCCATCTCCCTCAAACATCAACATTTCTCCCATCTCCCTCAAGTATCAACATTTCCCCATCTCCCTCAAACATCAACATTTCCCATCTCCCTTAAGTACCAATATTTCCCCATGTCCCTCAGCACCAACATTTCCCCATCTCCCTCAAACATCAACATTTCCCCCATCTCCCTCAAGCACCAACATTTCCCCATCTCCCTTAAGCACCAATATTTCCCCATGTCCCTCAGCACCAACATTTCCCCATCTCCCTCAAACATCAACATTTTACAATTTCCCTCAAACTCCCACTCCGTCTCCTTCAGGCTCCGACATTACTCCCACCAAAACACTCACTTCCCTCCCCAACTCCCTCAGATTCCTACACCATCTTTATCTCCGCTCTCCCCTCTCCACATTCACCTATCTCCCGCCTCCCCTCCCCCTCAGGCACATCATTACACTCAGCCACACTCCCGGCCCTCGTCACGTCCTCCACATCTCAACCGCATCACCTCGTGGCTCACACGTCACCCCTCCTTAATATTGTTTGCACTTCACAGCTGGACGCCATTTCAAAACCCCGAATAGTTTGCCCAGAACACACACTGTCCCGTAATCAAGTAGCATCCATTACACTTGCCAGTTCCCATTTCCTGACGTAGATTTTCCGTCCAACTGTTAATTTGAATTAAAAAAAGAGAAACGACGCCGTAAACTCATCATTAACTTTTGTTGCTGTTTGTTTGCCCACATTTCTGTTTAGTTTTCATCTTCCTGTCTTGAATCTTCTTCTACTTACATTTTCTTATCTTCTTCTTTTCTTCCTCATTTGCCTTTCAGCGTCGAGGGAGATACAATTTGCGATCTTTTGCTCTTCTGTTCGCCTCTGCTGTTATTATGTTTCCTAGTGCTTCTAATATTCCATTGATCCACCTTTTTCGTGGTCGACCCTTGGGTCTGGTATTCCCACAACGTTTATTGAAGGCTCATTGTGTTGTGTTTTGATCTTTCTGCCTTGTCACATGGTCAAACCATTTTATCTGTTGTCTCTTTATATATTCTATGGCGGGGGCTATTCCTAGCTTTTTTCTCAGTTCTTCATTTCTGATCTTATCTCTCAGACTGCACCGTTTCTTATGACTTTGGAAATCACCAGCCAAATTCGATCTCTTTTATGTTCGTCATCTTCTTCTTGTATCTCCTTTTCTCTTCTTTATAGTTTTCTTCCCATTCTTGTAACACTTCTCCAACTTTCTCGTTTTATCCTTTTTGTCCCCACCCCCCAAATTTGTTTTTCTTGCTCTCTTATTTTTCTTATTTCTCTTTCTCCTCTCTTATTTCATTCCTTTTTTTTTTTCATAATGTCCATATTCTGCGCATGTTATTTGTCCTGATTGGTACGATGATGTTGACATCTCCATGTTATTTGTCCTGATTGGCACGATGATGTTGACATCCCCATGTTATTTGTCCTGATTGGTGCGATGATGTTGACATCCCCATGTTATTTGTCCTGATTGGTACGATGATGTTGACATCCCATGTTATTTGTCCTGATTGGTACGATGATGTTGACATCCCCATGTTATTTGTCCTGATTGGTACGATGATGTTGACATCCCCATGTTATTTGTCGTCCTAATTGATAGTCTCATGATGTTCACAACAACCCCCCCCCCAACTCATTCATGCATTTGTCCTCGTTAATCCAACCGATAATGTTTATATCCTGCCGTATTTGTCCTCGTTAATCCAACCGATAATGTTTATATCCTGCCGTATTTGTCCTCGTTAATCCAACCGATAATGTTTATATCCTGCCGTATTTGTCCTCGTTAATCCAACCGATTATGTTTATATTTCCTGCCGTATTTGTCCCGATATTGTTTATATCCTGCCGTATTTGTCCTAGTTAATCCAACCGATAATGTTTATATCCTGTCGTGTTTGTCCTAGTTAATCCAACGATAATGTTTATATCCTGCCGTATTTGTCCCGATAATGTTTATATCCTGCCGTATTTGTCCTAGTTAATACAACCGATAATGTTTATATCCTGCCGTGTTTGTCCTAGTTAATTCAACCGATAATGTTTATATCCTGCCGTATTTGTCCCGATAATGTTTATATCCTGCCGTATTTGTCCTCGTTAATCCAACCGATAATGTTTATATCCTGCCGTATTTGTCCTAGTTAATCCAACCGATAATGTTATATCCTGCTGTATTTGTCCTCGTTAATCCATCCGATAATGTTTATATCCTGCTGTATTTGTCCTCGTTAGTCGAACCAATAATGTTTATATCCTGCTGTATTTGTCCTCGTTAGTCCAACCGATAATGTTTATATCCTGCCGTATTTGTCCTCGTTAGTCGAACCAATAATGTTCATATCCTGCCGTATTTGTCCTCGTTAGTCCAACCGATAATGTTTATATCCTCCGTATTTGCCAAAGAACGTCGAAAGATTCATCGGTATATGAACTCTCTGTTCCAATCTGATGATAAGCACGCCAATGAAGGATATCTAAATAAAATAAACACTATTATTAATGCCAAAATCGCCTTCATCAATATTTCATCAACATCAATAAATATCCTTGGTGACTTTAATCATCAACTTCGAGCACAACGTATACCGGCCGGCCATATTGTGACATTTTGGTCATGAAACGACATCAACACGAGCGACACAAAACCTAATAAAGCATATAACACTTCAACAACCAATCAACAATGGCACGCGCAGATCGATAACTGATTCGGTTATAACTGATTGCGGTCTAACGGAAGTGACGTGCATACAGAACCATTAACTTAACCAATTTCTCGATATCAAAACAGCAGAGAATTACTTCAGCTTGACTGTGACTATACTAATGGTATGTGACAGACTATTCATATTTGTACCTACCGCTGATCATAAATATCTTAATTCAGTACTTTCTAATACTAGACATAAAGGTAGAAAGAATAATAAAATCTGATTGGAAATTCTTATTAAAAGAAATGAAAACTAGTCTGGCCTCAAACTTGGTGCGTGTTAGTGTGCTTTTTCTTCTTCTTTTAACGGTGTAGTTTTGAGTGTTGTTCTAGGTTGGGGGTGTTGTTCTAGGCTGCATGGAGTGTTGTTCTATGTTGGAAGAGATTGTTCTAGGTTGGAGGAGTGTTGTTCTGGTTTGGGTTGAGTGTTGTTCTAGGTTGGGGAGTGTTGTTCTAGATTGGGTGGAGTGTTGTTCTAGGTTGGGGGACGGGTTCTAGATTTGGTAAAATAAGAGGTCGTTCAGTTTAGGTACTGTAGTCGACCTTTTCGTCATTACTGCTTAACTCCGGATATGAGGTGTTCAATTAAATACCTTTAGGGCCCTTACTGCGGCATAGGATACAGACAAGGTCTCTCCATCCATCCCTATTCTTGAACATTTCCTCTACATCTCTCCAGTCTAGACCACAGACAAGGTATCACCATCCATCCCTATTCTTGAACATTTCCTCTACATCTCTCCAGTCTAGACCACAGACAAGGTATCACCATCCATCCCTATTCTTGAACATTTCCTCTACATCTCTCCAGTCTAGACCACAGACAAGGTATCACCATCCATCCCTATTCTTGAACATTTCCTCTACATCTCTCCAGTCTAGAACACAGACAAGGTCTCTCCATCCATCCCTATTCTTGAACATTTCCTCTACATCTCTCCAGTCTAGACCACAGACAAGGTATCACCATCCATCCCTATTCTTGAACATTTCCTCTACATCTCTCCAGTCTAGACCACAGACAAGGTATCACCATCCATCCCTATTCTTGAACATTTCCTCTACATCTCTCCAGTCTAGACCACAGACAAGGTATCGCCATCCATCCCTATTCTTGAACATTTCCTCTACATCTCTCCAGTCTAGACCACAGACAAGGTATCACCATCCATCCCTATTCTTGAACATTTCCTCTACATCTCTCCAGTCTAGACCACAGACAAGGTATCACCATCCATCCCTATTCTTGAACACTTCCTCTACATCTCTCCAGTCTAGACCACAGACAAGGTATCACCATCCATCCCTATTCTTGAACATTTCCTCTGCATCTCTCCAGTCTAGACCACAGACAAGGTATCACCATCCATCCCTATTCTTGAACATTTCCTCTACATCTCTCCAGTCTAGACCACAGACAAGGTCTCTCCATCCATCCCTATTCTTGAACATTTCCTCTACATCTCTCCAGTCTAGACCACAGACAAGGTATCACCATCCATCCCTATTCTTGAACATTTCCTCTACATCTCTCCAGTCTAGACCACAGACAAGGTATCACCATCCATCCCTATTCTTGAACATTTCCTCTACATCTCTCCAGTCTAGACCACAGACAAGGTATCACCATCCATCCCTATTCTTGAACATTTCCTCTACATACATCTCTCCAGTCTAGACCACAGACAAGGTATCACCATCCATCCCTATTCTTGAACATTTCCTCTACATCTCTCCAGTCTAGACCACAGACAAGGTATCACCATCCATCCCTATTCTTGAACATTTCCTCTACATCTCTCCAGTCTAGACCACAGACAAGGTCTCTCCATCCATCCCTATTCTTGAACATTTCCTCTACATCTCTCCAGTCTAGACGACAGACAAGGTATCACCATCCATCCCTATTCTTGAACATTTCCTCTACATCTCTCCAGTCTAGACCACAGACAAGGTCTCTCCATCCATCCCTATTCTTGAACATTTCCTCTACATCTCTCCAGTCTAGACCACAGACAAGGTATCACCATCCATCCCTATTCTTGAACATTTCCTCTACATCTCTCCAGTCTAGACCACAGACAAGGTATCACCATCCATCCCTATTCTTGAACATTTCCTCTACATCTCTCCAGTCTAGACCACAGACAAGGTATCACCATCCATCCCTATTCTTGAACATTTCCTCTACATCTCTCCAGTCTAGACCACAGACAAGGTATCACCATCCATCCCTATTCTTGAACATTTCCTCTACATCTCTCCAGTCTAGACCACAGACAAGGTATCACCATCCATCCCTATTCTTGAACATTTCCTCTACATCTCTCCAGTCTAGACCACAGACAAGGTATCACCATCCATCCCTATTCTTGAACATTTCCTCTACATCTCTCCAGTCTAGACCACAGACAAGGTATCACCATCCATCCCTATTCTTGAACATTTCCTCTACATCTCTCCAGTCTAGACCACAGACAAGGTATCACCATCCATCCCTATTCTTGAACATTTCCTCTACATCTCTCCAGTCTAGACCACAGACAAGGTATCACCATCCATCCCTATTCTTGAACATTTCCTCTACATCTCTCCAGTCTAGACCACAGACAAGGTCTCTCCATCCATCCCTATTCTTGAACATTTCCTCTACATCTCTCCAGTCTAGACCACAGACAAGGTATCACCATCCATCCCTATTCTTGAACATTTCCTCTACATCTCTCCAGTCTAGACCACAGACAAGGTATCACCATCCATCCCTATTCTTGAACATTTCCTCTACATCTCTCCAGTCTAGACCACAGACAAGGTATCACCATCCATCCCTATTCTTGAACATTTCCTCTACATCTCTCCAGTCTAGACCACAGACAAGGTCTCTCCATCCATCCCTATTCTTGAACATTTCCTCTACATCTCTCCAGTCTAGACCACAGACAAGGTCTCTCCATCCATCCCTATTCTTGAACATTTCCTCTACATCTCTCCAGTCTAGACCACAGACAAGGTCTCTCCATCCATCCCTATTCTTGAACATTTCCTCTACATCTCTCCAGTCTAGACCACAGACAAGGTATCACCATCCATCCCTATTCTTGAACATTTCCTCTACATCTCTCCAGTCTAGACCACAGACAAGGTCTCTCCATCCATCCCTATTCTTGAACATTTCCTCTACATCTCTCCAGTCTAGACCACAGACAAGGTCTCTCCATCCATCCCTATTCTTGAACATTTCCTCTACATCTCTCCAGTCTAGACCACAGACAAGGTATCACCATCCATCCCTATTCTTGAACATTTCCTCTACATCTCTCCAGTCTAGACCACAGACAAGGTATCACCATCCATCCCTATTCTTGAACATTTCCTCTACATCTCTCCAGTCTAGACCACAGACAAGGTCTCTCCATCCATCCCTATTCTTGAACATTTCCTCTACATCTCTCCAGTCTAGACCACAGACAAGGTCTCTCCATCCATCCCTATTCTTGAACATTTCCTCTACATCTCTCCAGTCTAGACCACAGACAAGGTCTCTCCATCCATCCCTATTCTTGAACATTTCCTCTACATCTCTCCAGTCTAGACCACAGACAAGGTCTCTCCATCCATCCCTATTCTTGAACATTTCCTCTACATCTCTCCAGTCTAGACCACAGACAAGGTATCACCATCCATCCCTATTCTTGAACATTTCCTCTACATCTCTCCAGTCTAGACCACAGACAAGGTCTCTCCATCCATCCCTATTCTTGAACATTTCCTCTACATCTCTCCAGTCTAGACCACAGACAAGGTCTCTCCATCCATCCCTATTCTTGAACATTTCCTCTACATCTCTCCAGTCTAGACCACAGACAAGGTCTCTCCATCCATCCCTATTCTTGAACATTTCCTCTACATCTCTCCAGTCTAGACCACAGACAAGGTCTCTCCATCCATCCCTATTCTTGAACATTTCCTCTACATCTCTCCAGTCTAGACCACAGACAAGGTATCACCATCCATCCCTATTCTTGAACATTTCCTCTACATCTCTCCAGTCTAGACCACAGACAAGGTCTCTCCATCCATCCCTATTCTTGAACATTTCCTCTACATCTCTCCAGTCTAGACCACAGACAAGGTCTCTCCAACCACTATTTTTTTTTTTTTTTTTTTTAGAATTGCTTTTATCATCAGCTTTACAGCAGCTTTCCATCAGCTTTACATCTTGGTCCATCTTGATGCCTTTATTTCTTTAAAAGTAAAGAGCCCCCGTCACGCCAAGTGGCGTAAATGGAATATGGTGTTAGTGACCACACTTTTTACAGACTATCGGCAAGAGATTTTTGGGGTAATATGGTCGGTATTCCGCCCGTGCCGCTTTACTTTTGGAAGGGAAAAAAAAACCGGCACCCATTTAAGGCTGGGTGAACCCGGAGCCGACGTCGATCAGGATCGAACCCGACCTCATGTGCTTTGTAGTCCAGTTCATTAACCACTAACCTATCGCAGCTCTTCGTTTATTATAGTGTTCTACATTTTTTTTTTAAAACAAAGATTTGTATAAATGTGTTTTATATTTTCTTGCAATATTTGTATAAATGTGTTTTATATTTTCTTACAAAGATTTGTATAAATGTGTTTTATATTTTCTTGCAAATATTTGTATAAATGTGTTTTATATTTTCTTACAAAGATTTGTATAAATGTGTTTTATATTTTCTTGCAAAGATTTGTATAAATGTGTTTTATATTTTCTTACAAAGATTTGTATAAATGTGTTTTATATTTTCTTGCAAAGATTTGTATAAATGTGTTTTATGTTTTCTTACAAAGATTTGTATAAATGTGTTCTATATTTTCTTGCAAATATTTGTATAAATGTGTTTTATATTTTCTTACAAAGATTAGTATAAATGTGTTTTATATTTTCTTGCAAATATTAGTATAAATGTGTTTTATATTTTCTTATAGAAATTTATACAAACGTGTAATATATTTAATGTGCAACGGTTCATGCTAACATACAATCCTTCTAGAATTTCTAGATAAACATAAACGAATATGTGCTCTGTGTTTTATGTATACAGATTTGTGCTATGGCGTCCTTCTAGAATTTCTTGTTAAAGATTAGCGCTAAGGACAGGACGTAATGTCAACCATTTCTGGGAGAATTGTGCGTACTTTAATGGATGTGACGGGAACCAGGCACAGAGTTATCGTTCCTGTTTGTGTGGGTCCAGCGCCCTTGGTTCTGTAATTCGTTCTGTTCTATATTCAAGGTCATGTGATCTGTTACGTGCCATAGGAGAATACGCGTGACTGATGAGGGGGAGGATAGTAATCAAGGATAAACTGGGGGTGGTGGGGGGGGGAGGATTCATTAATGTAAATGACGTAACATCTAGATGTTTCTACACTCGTCATCATCATGTGCCATACCGGTTAGCGTAGGTGATCATGTCCTTCCACAATCTCCTATCTACATTGCATCGTATCAGTTCTGTTGTTGACTGTTTTCCATGCCATGACACCAAACTATCTAGTATTTTCTCTCTTTGTCTTCCGCGATCACTCTTTCCTTTTATTTTGCCTGTTGTAACCAAGTATTCCAACTTTCTTCTTCTCATGATGTGCCCGAAAAATATTGATTGTTTCTTTCTGATGTTTTTTAGTAGCTCCCTTTTTGCGTTGGCCTCTTTGATAATTTCCTCATTTGTAGCTGTTCAGGGAAGTTTCAACATCCTTCTGAGAAATTCCATCTCTGTGGCTCCAACCGTCTTTTCATTTAATAGTTTCTATACTACTATTTACTTTTCTTTTGTTACTTACATTTTTCCTCTCCATTGACTCAGCCACTGCATCCATTCTACACTTTCTGCATTACCTCTCTCACTACACTACTTACATTTATTTATCTCTTTACACTCTCTGCACCCATCCTCTCTCGCACAAACGACATATTCTGAGCCCTCTCCACACAAACTACACATTCCACGCCCTCTCTCCCATAAACTACACACTCTGAACCCTTTCCACGCACAAACTACACTCTCCACAAACACTCCCATAAACTACACACTTTGAACCCTCTCCACACACAAACTACACTCTCCACGAACACTCCATAAACTACACACTCTGAACCCTCTCCACACACAAACTACACTCTCCACGCCCTCTCTCCCATAAACTACACACTCTAAACTTTCTTCACACAAACTACACACTCCATGCCCTCTCTCACACAAACTACACACTCCACGCGTTCTCTCACACAAACTACACACTCTACACCTTCTCTCACACAAACTATACACTCTACGTCCTTTCTCACACAAACTGCACAATCCACGCTATCTCTTACACAAACTACACACTCCACGCTATCTCTCACACAAACTACACACTCCACGCTATCTCTCACACAAACTACACACTCTACGCCTTCTCTCACACAAACTACACACTCTACGTCTTCTCTCACAGAAACTGCACATTCCACGCATTCTCTCACACAAACTACACAGTCGACGTCAACTCTCACACAAACTACACAGTCGACGTCATGTCTCACACAAACTACACAGTCGACGTCATTTCTCACACAAACTACACATTCGACGTCACCTCTCGTATAAAATACACACCCCAAACGCCCTCTCTCATACACACACACAAACTACACTCTCAACGAACTCTATGTCTCTCTCTCTCTCACACACAGACTACATTCTCAACGACCTCTATATATATATATATCTCACACAGACTACACTCTCAACGATTTCCATGTCTCTCTCTCTCACACACACAGACTACACACTCAACGACCTCTATGTCTCTCTCACACACACAAACTACACTCTCGACGACATCTATGTCTCTCTTTCACACAGACTACACTCTCAACGACCTCTATGTCTCTCTCTCACACTCACAGACTACACTCTCAACGTCCTCTATGTCTCTCTCTCTCACACACAGACTACACTCTCAGCGACCTCTATGTCTCTCTCTCACACACACAGACTACACTCTCAACGTCCTCTATGTCTCTCTCTCTCTCTCTCACAGACTGCACTCTTAACGACCTCTATGTCTCTCTCTCTCTCTCTCACACACATACAGACCACACTCTCAACGACCTCTATGTCTCTCTCTCTCACAGACTGCACTCTTAACGACCTCTATGTCTCTCTCTCTCACACACACACAGACTACACTCTCAACGACCTCTATGTCTCTCTCTCTCTCTCACACACACAGACTACACTCTCAACGACCTCTATGTCTCTCTCTCTCACACACACACAGACTACACTCTCAACGACCTCTATGTCTCTCTCTCTCTCTCACAGACTACACTCTCAACGACCTCTATGTCTCTCTCTCTCACACACACAGACTACACTCTCAACGACCTCTATGTCTCTCTCTCTCACAGACTACACTCTCAACGACATCTATGTCTCTCTCTCTCACACAGACTACGCTCTCAACGACCTCTATGTCTCTCTCTCTCTCACACACACAGACTACACTCTCAACGACCTCTATGTCTCTCTCTCTCACACATACAAACTACACTCTCAACGACCTCTATGTCTCTCTCTCACACATACAAACTACACTCTCAACGACCTCTATGTCTCTCTCTCTCACATACTACACTCTCAGCGACATCTATGTCTCTCTCTCTCTCTCTCACATACAAACTACACTCTCAACGAGCTCTATATATCTCTCTCTCACACATACAAACTACACTCTCAACGACCTCTATGTCTCTCTCTCACACACAGACTACACACTCTTAACGACCTCTATGTCTCTCTCTCACACACGGACTACACCCTAGACGCCCTCTATGTCTCTCTCTCTCACACACATACAGACCACACTCTCAACGTCCTCTATGTCTCTCTCTCTCTCTCTCTCTCTCTCACAGACTGCACTCTTAACGACCTCTATGTCTCTCTCTCTCACACACACACAGACTACACTCTCAACGTCCTCTATGTCTCTCTCTCTCTCTCACACACAGACTACACTCTCAACGTCCTCTATGTCTCTCTCTCTCACACACATAGACTACACTCTCAACGACCTCTATGTCTCTCTCTCTCTCTCTCTCTCACAGACTGCACTCTTAACGACCTATATGTCTCTCTCTCTCTCTCTCTCTCTCTCTCACAGACTACACTCTCAACGACCTCTATGTCTCTCTCTCTCTCTCACACACAGACTACACTCTCAACGACCTCTATGTCTCTCTCTCTCTCTCACACACACAGACTACACTCTCAACGACCTCTATGTCTCTCTCTCTCTCACACACACAGACTACACTCTCAACGACCTCTATGTCTCTCTCTCTCTCTCTCTCTCACAGACTGCACTCTTAACGACCTCTATGTCTCTCTCTCTCTTTCACACACAAACTACACTCTCAACGACCTCTATGTCTCTCTTTCACACACACAGACTACACTCTCAGCGACCTCTATGTCTCTCTCTCACACACACAGACTACACTCTCAACGACCTCTATGTCTCTCTCTCTCACACATACAAACTACACTCTTAACGACCTCTATGTCTCTCTCTCACACACAGACTACACCCTAGACGCCCTCTATGTCTCTCTCTCTCACACACATACAGACCACACTCTCAACGTCCTCTATGTCTCTCTCTCTCTCTCACAGACTGCACTCTTAACGACCTCTATGTCTCTCTCTCTCTCTCTCTCTCTCACAGACTACACTCTCAACGACCTCTATGTCTCTCTCTCTCTCTCTCACAGACTGCACTCTTAACGACCTCTATGTCTCTCTCTCTCTCTCTCTCTCACACACACACAGACTACACTCTCAACGACCTCTATGTCTCTCTCTCTCTCTCTCTCACAGACTACACTCTCAACGACCTCTATGTCTCTCTCTCTCTCTCTCTCACAGACTGCACTCTTAACGACCTCTATGTCTCTCTCTCTCTCTCTCTCACACACACAGACTACACTCTCAACGACCTCTATGTCTCTCTCTCTCTCTCTCTCACACACACAGACTACACTCTCAACGACCTCTATGTCTCTCTCTCTCTCTCTCTCACACACACAGACTACACTCTCAACGACCTCTATGTCTCTCTCTCTCTCTCTCACAGACTGCACTCTTAACGACCTCTATGTCTCTCTCTCTCACACACACACAGACTACACTCTCAACGACCTCTATGTCTCTCTCTCTCTCTCTCTCACAGACTACACTCTCAACGACCTCTATGTCTCTCTCTCTCTCTCACACACACAGACTACACTCTCAACGACCTCTATGTCTCTCTCTCTCTCTCTCTCACACACACAGATTACACTCTCAACGACCTCTATGTCTCTCTCTCTCTCACACACACACAGACTACACTCTCAACGACCTCTATGTCTCTCTCTCTCTCTCTCACAGACTGCACTCTTAACGACCTCTATGTCTCTCTCTCTCTCTCACATACAAACTACACTCTCAACGACCTCTATGTCTCTCTCTCTCACACATACAAACTACACTCTCAACGACCTCTATGTCTCTCTCTCACACACAGACTACACACTCTTAATGACCTCTATGTCTCTCTCTCACACACAGACTACACCCTAGACGCCCTCTATGTCACTCTCTCTCACACACATACAGACCACACTCTCAACGTCCTCTATGTCTCTCTTTCTCTCTCTCTCTCTCACAGACTGCACTCTTAACGACCTCTATGTCTCTCTCTCTCTCTCTCTCACAGACTACACTCTCAACGACCTCTATGTTTCTCTCTCTCTCTCACAGACTGCACTCTTAACGACCTCTATGTCTCTCTCTCTCTCTCTCTCTCTCTCTCTCTCACAGACTGCACTCTTAACGACCTCTATGTCTCTCTCTCTTTCTCTCTCACACAGACTACACTCTCAACGACCTCTATGTCTCTCTCTCTCTCTCTCTCACAGACTGCACTCTTAACGACCTCTATGTCTCTCTCTCTCTCTCTCTCTCTCTCTCTCTCTCTCACACACACAGACTACACTCTCAACGACCTCTATGTCTCTCTCTCTCTCTCTCTCACACATACAGACTACACTCTCAACGACCTCTATGTCTCTCTCTCTCTCTCTCTCTCACACACACAGACTACACTCTCAACGACCTATATGTCTCTCTCTCTCTCTCTCTCTCACAGACTGCACTCTTAACGACCTCTATGTCTCTCTCTCTCACACACACACAGACTACACTCTCAACGACCTCTATGTCTCTCTCTCTCTCTCTCTCTCTCTCACAGACTACACTCTCAACGACCTCTATGTCTCTCTCTCTCTCTCACACACACAGACTACACTCTCAACGACCTCTATGTCTCTCTCTCGCTCTCTCTCTCTCTCTCACACACAGATTACACTCTCAACGACCTCTATGTCTCTCTCTCTCTCTCTCTCACAGACTACACTCTCAACGACCTCTATGTCTCTCTCTCTCACACACAGACTACACTCTCAACGACCTCTATGTCTCTCTCTCACACACACAGACTACACTCTCAACGACCTCTATGTCTCTCTCTCTCACACACAGACTACATTCTCAACGACCTCTATGTCTCTCTCTCACACACAGACTACACACTCTTAACGACCTCTATGTCTCTCTCTCACACACAGACTACACCCTAGACGCCCTCTATGTCTCTCTCTCTCACATACAGACCACACTCTCAACGTCCTCTATGTCTCTCTCTCTCTCTCTCACAGACTGCACTCTTAACGACCTCTATGTCTCTCTCTCACACACAGACTACACACTCTTAACGACCTCTATGTCTCTCTCTCACACACAGACTACACCCTAGACGCCCTCTATGTCTCTCTCTCTCACATACAGACCACACTCTCAACGTCCTCTATGTCTCTCTCTCTCTCTCTCACAGACTGCACTCTTAACGACCTCTATGTCTCTCTCTCTCACACACACACAGACTACACCCTAGACGCCCTCTATGTCTCTCTCTCTCACACAGACTACATTCTCAACGACCTCTATGTCTCTCTCTCACACACAGACTACACCCTAGACGCCCTCTATGTCTCTCTCTCACACACAGACTACATTCTCAACGACATCTATGTCTCTCTCTCACACACAGACTACACCCTAGACGCCCTCTATGTCTCTCTCTCTCACACAGACTACATCTCAACGACCTCTATGTCTCTCTCTCACACACAGACTACACCCTAGACGCCCTCTATGTCTCTCTCTCTCACATACAGACCACACTCTCAACGTCCTCTATGTCTCTCTCTCTCTCTCTCACAGACTGCACTCTTAACGACCTCTATGTCTCTCTCTCTCACACAGACTACATTCTCAACGACATCTATGTCTCTCTCTCACACAGACTACACTCTCAACGACATCTATGTCTCTCTCTCACACAGACTACACTCTCAACGACATCTATGTCTCTCTCTCACATACAGACCACACTCTCAACGTCCTCTATGTCTCTCTCTCTCTCTCTCACAGACTGCACTCTTAACGACCTCTATGTCTCTCTCTCTCACAGACTGCACTCTTAACGACCTCTATGTCTCTCTCTCTCACAGACTGCACTCTTAACGACCTCTATGTCTCTCTCTCTCACAGACTGCACTCTTAACGACATCTATGTCTCTCTCTCTCACAGACTGCACTCTTAACGACCTCTATGTCTCTCTCTCTCACAGACTGCACTCTCAACGACCTCTATGTCTCTCTCTCTCACAGACTGCACTCTTAACGACCTCTATGTCTCTCTCTCTCACAGACTGCACTCTCAACGACCTCTATGTCTCTCTCTCTCACAGACTACACTATCAACGACCTCTATGTCTCTCTCTCTCACACAGACTACGCTCTCAACGACCTCTATGTCTCTCTCTCTCTCACACACAGACTACACTCTCAACGACCTCTATGTCTCTCTCTCACACATACAAACTACACTCTCAACGACCTCTATGTCTCTCTCTCACACATACAAACTACACTCTCAACGACCTCTATGTCTCTCTCTCTCACATACTACACTCTCAGCGACATCTATGTCTCTCTCTCTCTCTCTCTCTCATACAAACTACACTCTCAACGACCTCTATGTCTCTCTCTCTCACATACTACACTCTCAGCGACATCTATGTCTCTCTCTCTCTCTCTCACACATACAAACTACACTCTCAACGACCTCTATGTCTCTCTCTCACACATACAAACTACACTCTCAACGACCTCTATGTCTCTCTCTCACACATACAAACTACACTCTCAACGACCTCTATGTCTCTCTCTCTCACATACTACACTCTCAGCGACATCTATGTCTCTCTCTCTCTCTCTCTCACATACAAACTACACTCTCAACGACCTCTATGTCTCTCTCTCTCTCTCTCTCACATACAAACTACACTCTCAACGACCTCTATGTCTCTCTCTCTCACACATACTACACTCTCAACGACCTCTATGTCTCTCTCTCGCACAGACTACACTCTCAACGACCTCTATGTCTCTCTCTCTCTCACACAGAGTACACTCTCAACGACCTCTATGTCTCTCTCTCTCACACTGACTACACTCTCAACGACCTCTATGTCTCTATCTCTCTCTCACACACACAAACTAGACTCTCAACGACCTCTATGACTCTCTCTCTCACACACAGACTACACTCTTAACGACCTCTATGTCTCTCTCTCACACACATACAAACTACACTCTCAACGACCTCTATGTCTCTCTCTCTCTCTCTCTCTCATACACAGACTACACTCTCAACGACCTCTATGTCTCTCTCTCTCTCACACATACAAACTACACTCTCAACGACCTCTATGTCTCTCTCTCACATACAAACTACACTCTCAACGACTTCTATGTCTCTCTCTCACACATACTACACTCTCAACGACCTCTATGTCTCTCTCTCTCACACATACAAACTACACTCTCAACGACCTCTATGTCTCTCTCTCACACATACAAACTACACTCTCAACGACCTCTATGTCTCTCTCTCACACATACAAACTACACTCTCAACGACCTCTATGTCTCTCTCTCTCACACATACTACACTCTCAACGACCTCTATGTCTCTCTCTCGCACAGACTACACTCTCAACGACCTCTATGTCTCTCTCTCACACAGACTACACTCTCAACGACCTCTATGTCTCTCTCTCACAGACTACACTCTCAACGACCTCTATGTCTCTCTCTCTCTCTCTCTCACACAAACTACACTCTCAACGACCTCTCTGTCTCTCTCTCACAAACTTCACTCTAAAAACACGTTTCTCTCACCAACCACACTTTCTGCTTTCTCTCTCTCTCTCTCTCTCACACACAAACTACCGTCTCAAAACCTACTCTCTCACTACATAATCCCCACATTTTTCCTCACACTACTCTCCCTCCCTCTCTCGAACTACACTCTTTCTCACACTACATTCTCTACAAGGCATTTCTCACAAACCTCTTGGAACATGCAGCACCACAAACTACACCCTCAATACCCTCTTGTAATTACTACACTCTTTATACGAACTCTCACTGACACTACAAGAAATACATCCTCTCCTTCAAACTACATTCTCTACATTCTCCCTATACTACTTTTTTACATTTTTACATTCCCCTTTCTATATATATATATATATATATATATATATATATATATATATATATATATATATATATATACACAGCTATATATAATATGTACATGTATATGTATATATACATATATATATATATAAACATATTGATATATATGTGTGTGTGTGTGCAATTGAGTGTATGTATAGACTACCTTCTCTCTTCTCTTTACACTCATGTACAATCTGACTATTACTTACCCCCTCTCTCTCTCTCTCTCTCTTTCTTTCTCTATACATTTTCTTTATTCCCTCCTCAATCTTGCCTCTGTCACCACTCATTAAAAAAAAAAAAATTCTATACATCTCTTCTATATTACCTAGCAACTCCACGTACTTTCTATTACCCTATATTCTACCTACTCTCGTTCTCTGCTTGCACGAAAATTCCTTTGTGGTTGACGTGACTAACGAGTCGTTCAATCAACGCCATCAGCAGGCAAGTAATGGAGATAAATGGCAGACATGTTTAACAATTTCACAGTTATATGGATATTTTCTTCCTATACCGAGGCGAAATCGAGGGCAAGAAGGCGGCTCGTGTGTGCCTTCGATTGAAGATATTTGGTTTCACTAATAAATAAATATTTATTATGCAGAAGCTCTGAGAGAAAATGAACATCGAGGGCACAGGGATGTGTATGTGAAGACCAATGGAAACATGAAGACGAAGAAGAGATTATGGAGTTGGAAACACTTAAGAAATACAAAGCTTTGAAAGAAAGAAACACACAGCTTTGAAACAAAGAAACACAGAGCTTTGAAGCAAAGAAACACAGAGCTTTGAAACAAAGAAACACAGAGCTTTGAAGCAAAGAAACACACAGCTTTGAAAAAAAGACACGTATATCTTTTAAACAAGGAAACACGGAGCTATGAAACAAATAAACACAGAGCTTTGAAACAATGAAACACAGAGCTTTGAAACAAAGAAACACAGAGCTTTGAAACACGACTACCAGTCTATGCAACTATCAATTTTTCTGACTTTCGCCAGAAGACTACAGAAGGAATGGACAGTCCTTTTTGTCATCTGTCCTTAAAAAGACAGTACAATTTATACAGGAAACGACATTGCAGATAAAGACAATACTTCAGGCGAACAAAAGATAGATCCGCCCTTGAAAAGGACGTTAGAAGTAGGTTTAATTGCGTTGTGCTGTGGTTTAATTGCGCCTTTCGGCCCAATACATCCGACTTCAGCACAGTATTTTCGAATACCTAATTGCATTCC
Organism: Megaustenia siamemsis; assembly: GCA_032433765.1. NCBI lineage: Eukaryota > Metazoa > Mollusca > Gastropoda > Stylommatophora > Ariophantidae > Megaustenia > Megaustenia siamemsis. The sequence continues at coordinate 12,417,449 of JAVIAB010000102.1, forward strand.
CTTTTTGATCCGTACTCGCTTGGCCATACGTGAGTGGTTAGTCTGTTACTCGAGGTACCATGAAGAGGTGGAGTAGGGGTACTAGCCTTTTGATCTGTCAAGTTTCGGTGATCCCTTGGTAGTATTGCTACCACCAGAACAGCTTTTAGAGATATGGGCAAACAGGCTCCTCTACCAACAGAACAGCTTTTAGAGATATGGGCAAACAGGCTCCTCTACCACTAGAACAGCTCTTAGAGATAAGGGCAAACAGGCTCATCTACCACTAGAACAGCTTTTAGAGATATGGGCAAACAGGCTCCTCTACCACTAGAACAGCTTTTAGAGATATGGGCAAACAGGCTCCTCTACCACTAGAACAGCTCTTAGAGATAAGGGCAAACAGGCTCCTCTACCACTAGAACAGCTCTTAGAGATTAGGGCAAACAGGCTCCTCTACCACTAGAACAGCTCTTAGAGATATGGGCAAACAGGCTCCTCTACCACTAGAACAGCTCTTAGAGATAAGGGCAAACAGGCTCCTCTACCACTAGAACAGCTCTTAGAGATATGGGCAAACAGGCTCCTCTACCACTAGAACAGCTCTTGGGGATATGGGCAAACAGGCTCCTCTACCACTAGAACAGCTCTTAGAGATAAGGGCAAACAGGCTCCTCTACCACTAGAACAGCTCTTAGAGATAAGGGCAAACAGGCTCCTCTACCACTAGAACAGCTCTTGGGGATATGGGCAAACAGGCTCCTCTACCACTAGAACAGCTCTTAGAGATAAGGGCAAACAGGCTCCTCTACCACTAGAACAGCTCTTAGAGATATGGGAAAACAGGCTCCTCTACCACTAGAACAGCTCTTAGAGATAAGGGCAAACAGGCTCCTCTACCACTAGAACAGCTCTTAGAGATATGGGCACAAAGGCTCTGGAGACACTTTGGAGAAGCACATTGGTACAAATGTTCTACTGGTAAGTTTTTAATGCATAAAACCTCATTTTGTAGTAGAACATCTGTTAGATTATAATATGGTTGCATGGTGTCACATCAGGTCAGTCATGATCGAGGCACTGCTATCTATTGCAGTAAGGCCTGCACGATGGAAAAATCGAAGAGGAAACTCTCTCCCTCCACCCTCTCCCTCCACCCGATCGTGACGTCTTCAGATATGCCAGTTATGGACGCCTGACGTCATTCTACCAACATTCGCCCATGCTCACAAAGCTAAATACGTCACAAAATTGGGGTGATTTCTTTCTGCCCGCCTTATCACTACATATGGCTACGGCTGCTGTCTCCAGAGCTGGTTCATGCCAGTCGATGCAACTGAAACAACACAAGGTAGCTCACGGCCAAGGAATGAAAGACATATCGGAATTGATCCCTTTAGTGCGATCCCTTAAAACATCGGATCCCGGGTTTGCCAACAAAATTTAATAGCAGCGCTGCGCTGAGGATATTCTCGTGAGCCAACCAGGTGGTTACAAATTATAAAAAAAAAGATAAATCCACATAGGCTGAATATTTTCAGCTACAACAAGTTTCTACCGGACAGTGTTAGTTCTGTCGTCATTTATCATCGTTTATATCCTATATGGAAGGCCGGTAAATTAATATTAATGAAGACAAAGTGAATACGCTCTCAAGCTTTTCCACACTCGACGTCGTGCTCGGCGTTTGTTACATTCTGCGAGCAAGATTAACGTCCTTCACTTCGGTATGGCATTTTGAACAAAAACAACAAATACATTTCTATAACCGGCATTATTTATTTCCTTAGTGGGTGACATGATTAACTCCGTGTTTGTGAATGATTATAATACCATTTGTAAACATAAGTATGTGGTAGGTTTTTTTTTCTTTCTTTTTCCCTTACATCAACTCACATTTAAAAAAAAAGTAAAGTAAAGTAAAGTACCCCCGTCTCGCCAAGTGGCGTATAGTGAATATGGTTATAGTGACCATAATTTTTACAGACCTTCGGCACATGATTTTTGAGGTCGCTATTACGCCCGTACCGCTTTACTTTTGGATGAAAAAAAAAATTGGTACCCATTTAAGGCCGGAACCCGTCGATTCTCTTGTCCATTGTAGTCCAGGTCAATAACTGAGCTATCCCGACTCCCTATTCATCATCACCATCGAGTGCCGTCTCCGCAACGAAGGTTGGCTACCATGATGCGCCATTCCACTCTAGTCTCTTGCTTTGATGGTGCAGATTGTCATAGGTTGACTTGTCCATCTTTTGATGTTACTCGTCCATATTAGTCTTGGTCTGCCTCTGCCTCTTTTATCTTGTATTTTCCCTTCCAATATTACTCTTATTAGGCTGTTGTGTCTTTTAGCATGCCCCAAAAATTTCATTTTTATTGTTTGAATTGTGTTTAGTAGTTCTCTTTTCATTATTAGTTGATTTAAAACTTCATCGTTTGTTTTCTTTTCTTTCCATCCAATTCTACTTATTCTTCTATAAATCCACATTTCAAAGCCTTCAATTTCTGTTCTGTTTTCTTGTCTAATGTATATGTTTCTGCACCATACAGGAATATTGAGAAGATGTAACATTTTGCTATTCTTAGTTTTAGCCCTGGTGTTATTTGTTTTGATGTTTGTATATTTTTCATTGCATTAAAATTACTTTTTGCCATACCTATTTTTTGTTTATTTCAGTTTTATATTTTACATCACTGGTTATAGTATGTCTATATATAGTAGTAGATCTTGAATATTTCCTTTGTTTATGATCATAGTTTTAGTCTTTTTGATAGTCCATATTTTTTGCTTGTCATGTTTATTTCATTAAGTAATTGTTGTAGATCTTTAGGATTTTCTGCTATTAGTACAGTATCATCGCCTTATCTTAGGTTATTGATTATCTTTCCATTAATGTTTAAGCCTGGCACCTCTGAGATGTTTTTAAAGATTTGCTCAGTGTATAGATTGAACAAGCTTGGTGATAGGATGAATCCTTGTCTTACTCCTATTTTTATATCAATGTGTGTAGAGTTCTCTTTGTTATATTTTATTACTGATGTTTGCTCCCAATACACATTACATATTAGGACTCCCCATTAACTCACATACTATATGATTATTTTTAGAAGCAGTGATCTCCGCAATATGTGCCACTTTGGCACGCAATGTTTCTGTTTTTAAGATTGTGGTTCTGCCCTATGTGCCATCTTCGGCTCGAAAGGACAATAGATAGATAGATATGATTATGGCTACTGCATTTTACTGCTAGCAGAAAATCCTAAAGACCTACAACAATTACTTAATGAAATAAACACGACAAGCAAAAAATATGGACTAGATATGAATATCAAAAAGACTAAAACTATGATCATAAACAAAGAAAATACCCAAAACCCACAAGTGGATATCAAAATTGAAGGAATAGACCTTGAGACAGTTCAGAACTACAACAACCTTGGACATACTATAACCAGTGATGGAAAATGTACAACTGAAATAAACAAAAGAATAGGAATGGCAAAAAGTAATTTTAATGTCATGAAGGACATACTAACATCAAAACAAATAACACCAGAGCTAAAACTAAGAATAGCAAAATGTTACATCTTCTCAATATTCCTATATGGTGCTGAAACATGGACATTAGACAAGAAAACAGAACAGAGAATTGAAGCCTTTGAAATGTGGATATATAGAAGAATAGGTAGAATTGGATGGAAGGAAAAGAAAACAAATGACAAAGTCTTAAAACAACTAAAAATGAAAAGAGAACTTCTGAACACAATTAGAACAAGACAAATGCGATTCTTAGGCCATGTTAAAAGACACAACAGCCTACTGAAAGTGATCCTGGAGGGGAAAATACAAGGTAAAAGAGGCAGAGGCAGACCAAGATTAACATGGACGAGTAACATCAAAGATGGACAAATCAACCAATGACAACCTGCACCATCAAAGCAAGAGATAGAGCAAAATGGCGCTCCATGGTAGCCAACCTTCGTTGCGGAGACGGCACTCAATGATGATGACTGCATTTGTAGGTACCTAAAGTAGTAACATACCACAAACAGGAATAAGACCTGCATTTTAGTAATTGTCATGAGGGCGCTGCCGGTAGATGATCATCAGGAAAAGCAAGCCGCGGGTGTGTCTATCATCATCATCATGTGCCATACCGGTTGGCGTAGGCGATCATGTCCTTCCACAATCGTCTATCTACAGTTCATCGTATCAGTTGAGTTGTTGACTGTTTTTCGTGCCATGACACCAAACTATCCAGTATTTTCTATCTTTGTCGTCCGTGATCTTTCTTTCCCTGTGTTTTGCCAGTTGTAACCAAGTATTCCAACTTTCCTCTTCTCATGATATGCCAGAAAAACGTTGATTGTTTCTTTGTTATATTTTTTAGGAGTTCCCTTTTTGTATTGGCCTCGTTGAGAATTTCCTCGTTGATCTTTTTGGCTGTCCAGGGAACTTTCAGCATTCTTCTGAGAAATCTCATCTCTACAGAACACTGACACAAACACTACAGAACATTGCCACAAACACTATAGAACATTGACACAAACACTACATGACACAAACACTACAGAACACTGACATAAACACTATAGGGCATTGACAAAAACACTACAGAACACTGACACAAACACTACAGGACCCAACCACTACATAACACTGGCATAAACACTATAGGGCAATGACAAAAACACTACAGAACACTGACACAAACACTACAGAACATTGACACAAACACTATAGAACATTGACACAAAAACACTACAGGACTCTAACACTACAGAACATTGACACAAACACTACAGAACATTGACACAAAAACTACAGAACATTGACACAAACACTACAGAACACTGACACAAACATTACAGAACATTGACACAAACTCTATAGAATACTAACACAACAGAACACTGACACAAACACTACAGAACATTGACACAAACATTACAGAACACTAACACAAACACCACAGAACACTAACACAAACACCACAGAACACAAACACAAACACCACAGAACACTGACACAAACACCACAGAACACTAACACAAACACCACAGAACACTGACACAAACACCACAGAACACTAACACAAACACCACAGAACACTAACACAAACACCACAGAACACTGACACAAACACCACAGAACACTAACACAAACACCACAGAACACTACCACAAACATCACAGAACACTAACACAAACACCACAGAACACTAACACAAACACCACAGAACACTACCATAAACATCACAGAATACTAACACAAACACCACCGAACACTAACACAAACACCACAGAACACTACCACAAACATCACAGAACACTAACACAAACATCCCAGAACACTAATACAAACACCACAGAACACTAACACAAACACCACACAACACTAACACAAACACCACAGAACACTAACACAAACTCCACAGAACACTAACACAAACACCACAGCACACTAACACAAACACCACACAACACTAACACAAACACCACAGAACACTAACACAAACTCCACAGAACACTAACACAAACACCCCACAACACTAACACAAACACCACACAACACTAACACAAACACCACAGAACACTAACACAAACTCCACAGAACACTAACACAAACACCACACAACACTAACATCGCGATGAGCACCGTTTTCCATCAACGCTAAAAGTTAACAGAAGCAGATAAAGCAAATATACGGATCCACTAGTCCAAGGATTCAACACAACAAACTAAGCTGAACTAGCTAAAGAATATATGTAATGATGTAAACACCAACATGTGAACACCAAAAACAACAACAAGACACTACTCACAATGACGACACTACAAGACATTACAGTGTCTTCTACAACATCCATCTCTCAACCCAGGAACAGACAACTCGGAGTTCTGTCCCCTCGTACCTAACTTCAATGATTGACACTTATACGAGTCCACGAGTCGTCAAAACTTCGAAAGAACCGAGGAGCGGGCGAGAAAATGTCCAATTAAGTTAAATAATGGATCGGAATAGTCCTGGAGAGACCTCGAACTCATAAGTTCGGAAACTAAAATAAGATTTCGGTACTTGAGGTGGATGAAGGAAGGAAGGAGAAGGAACATTACAGACACGGAGTAAAAGAGCATTTGTTAGAAGAAAGGAGAGCTCTGGAGACACAGTTGGGGAATATGGAGGAATAGCTGGATAAAGAGTGGAAGAAAGAGGGAGGGGAAATGATTTGGAAGATTTAGGAAATACTAATGAGGAGATGAAGGGATAGACAGAAACAAACGGAGGAAGCGGAGGGCTGGAAGTGAAAGGGTAGGCGGAGAGGTAAATTTGCAGAGAGAAAGAGATAGAGAGAGAGAGAGAGAGAGAGAGAGAGAGAGGATATAAAAAAAGAAAGAAAAACATATCAGAGATATGACGATATATATCCATTCTCTATCTTTCTGTCAATCCAACCGATTTACCCCCACCCCACGCTAAGCCCACAAAAAGCCCATCCACCAACCCATCCACCCACCCACCGACATCCGTCCGTCCATCCATCCATCCGTCCGTCCGTCCGACCCATCAATCCATCCACCCACCCACCCATCCATCCACCCATCCATCCATCCACCCACCCATCCATCCATCCACTCACCCACTCACCCACCCACCCATCCATCCACCCACCCCACCCCACCCATCCATCCATCCACCCATCCATCCACCCACCCATCCATCCATCCACCTACCCACCCATCCATCCATCCATCCATCCATCTACCTTTCTACCTAATAACGAATTTGCCCCTGTACAATCTTTCTCTCATCAAATTTATCTCTAGTCTGCCTTTTTTTGTTGTTAATTTTAAATTAAATATTGTCTCTTTTCCTCCTCCTCCTCTCTCTCTCCACACACACACACACGCACGCGCGCGCGCGCGTTGTACACGTAAACGTATTTTTTCAACTCCCACAAGTGCCACGATATTGCGCACTTTACAGAATCACAGTTTACTATCACTACACCAACCTCTACCTCACAGAATCACAGTTTACTATCACTACACCAACCTCTACCTCACAGAATCACAGTTTACTATCACTACACCAACCTCTACCTCACAGAATCACAGTTTACTATCACTACCCCAACCTCTACCTCACAGAATCACAGTTTACTGTCACTGCAGCAACCTCTACCTCACAGAATCACAGTTTACTATCACTACCCAACTTCTACCTCACAGAATCACAGTTTACTATCACTACCCCTACTTCTACCTCACATAATCACAGTTTACTATCACTACACCAACCTCTACCTCACAGAATCACAGTTTACTATCACTACACCAACCTCTACCTCACAGAATCACAGTTTACTATCACTACACCAACCTCTACCTCACAGAATCACAGTTTTCTATCAATACACCAACCTCTACCTCACAGAATCACAGTTTACTATCACTACACCAACCTCTACCTCACAGAATCACAGTTTACTATCACTACCCCAACCTCTACCTCACAGAATCACAGTTTACTATACCACACCAACCTCTACCTCACAGAATCACAGTTTACTATCACTACCCCAACTTCTACCTCACAGAATCACAGTTTACTATCACTACCCCAACCTCTACCTCACAGAATCACAGTTTACTATCACTACACCAACCTCTACCTCACAGAATCACAGTTTACTATCACTACACCAACCTCTACCTCACAGAATCACAGTTTACTATCACTACCCCAACTTCTACCTCACAGAATCACAGTTTACTATCACTACACCAACCTCTACCTCACAGAATCACAGTTTACTATCACTACACCAACTTCTACCTCACAGAATCACAGTTTACTATCACTACACCAACCTCTACCTCACAGAATCACAGTTTACTATCACTACACCAACCTCTACCTCACAGAATCACAGTTTACTATCACTACCCCAACCTCTACCTCCAGAAGCCCAGTTTACTATCACTACCCCAACTTCTACCTCCCAGAAGCCCAGTTTACTAACCACTACGCTACAGAGATTCCTAAACGAACTAAGAATTCTTGTTAAAGATGAAACTGTACATGTAGTCATCCACGCAACGAGTACATCAAAGACCACCCACAGAACTCGTATTCTCCTCGCTTGCTGGTCAAACATCCCAGATCGTGTGTGAGTCAATTGCACCCTTTACCCTTTCCAAAATCAATATCTGTAAATGTGTACCTCACCAAGCAAACAGTCAATCCCAAAAACTAAACAAGTATGCATATTATAATGGATTTGATTTGCTGGAGGCAGTGGTAATGTAAATACATCAATTTCAAGCGGGAAAAAATGTAGAACTCAGATTTCGACGAAAAAAATATTAACAACATTGCAAGATAAATAAAAACAAATTTTATTGTGTTTAAAGTGAAGTGTTGATATAACCACTAGGTACCATAACTGACGACAGCAAGTCGCTATACTGTTAACTCTTCGGTCTTGAGAATCACATTATAACACAATTTCTGGAAAACGTCACGTCCGGTAGGATCATATCTCTATACTGAAGACTTCTTCTTTCCTTCCTTATTTACCTTTCAGCGTCGAGGGGAGATATAAGTTGCGGTAATTTGTTCTCAGTTGTCTTATTTTGTTATGTTTTCTAGTAGTATCCCATCAATAATCAAAAAGAAATGTTGGACATTATAGTGAAAGAAAGCAAAAATAAAGGACTCAGCCTTAATAGCAAAAAGACAGAGGTAATGGTAACAACAAAGAAAAAGACATCACCTCAGTGCAAAATAAAGACAAGTGGAGCAATATTAAAACAGGTAAATGAATTTAAATATTTGGGAACTTTGTTAACCTTAGACGGAAGATGTACAAAAGAGGTGAGCTGCAGAATGGTTCGGGAAAAAGCAGCTTTCCAAAAAATGAGGAAGATACTATGCAATCCATTTTTGACAATAGAAACAAGAAAAAGAGTACTTAAATGATATGTAGAGTCAGTCTTAACATATGGATGCGAATCATGGACAATAGGACAACAGACAAGAAAATCTGTAGGAGTCTGTAAAAATGTGGTTTTACAGAAGAATGTTGAGAGTACCATGGACAGCTAAGAAGAGTAATGAAGATGTTCTGAGAGAGGTCAAAGCAAAAAGAGAGCTAATTTCCAATATTAGGAAGAAACAAACATAATTTTTTTTTTTGGGCCATGTAATGAGAAGAGAACAACTAGAATATATTGTAACAACTGGAAAAATTTAGGGACGAAGAGATAGAAGGAGGCAGAAAAAATAACAGACAGCTTAAGAGAATGGCTTGGCAGAAGGTCAACAGGAATGATAAATAGCTGCCGAGATCGAAAGTTGTGGAGAGACATGATCACCTACGCCACCAGGCCCGGTACTTGACGATGATGATGATTCCATCAATCCATATTTTTCGACCCTTGAATCTGGTGTTCTCACAATTTTTTATGAAGTGCTCGTTGTCTTGTGTTTTTAGTCTTTCTGTCTTATGACGCGGTCAAACCATTTTATCTGTTGTTTCTGTAAGTATTCCATAGCAGGAATTTTTTCTACATTTTTTCCCAGTTTTTCATTTCTGATCTTATCTCTCAGGCTATTTCCTGTCATTCGCCTGACACATTTCATCGCGGTTGTGGTTATTTTTGTTTAATTGTTCTGGAGTCTATCGGTAGCACAACGTTCGAATAAAAATGTATTTATACTGAAGACTGGCCCCGATTAATCTCTATTTTCACCTATACAAAAGTAAAGTACCCCCGTCACGCTAAGTGACGTATAGGGAATATGGTGTTATTGACCATAAATTTTACAGACCTTCAGCACATGATTTTTGGGGTAATGTGGTCGGTATTACGCCCGCGCCGCTCTACTTTCCCAGAAAAAATCGGGTATCCCTTTAAGGCTGGGTGAACCTGGAAGCCGTCGGTTGGGATCGAACCCTACCTCTTGTCCTTTGTAGTCCAGTTCACTAACCACTGAGCTATCGCGGCTCCCACTACTTTCACCTATAGTACACCAATTTTAGCAGGAACATTTATAGTAACAGCACTGTGAAAGGGGCCCTCTACTCGACAGAATACCCTAACCCACAGGGATCACCCCACCACCTTCTGCAACCTGGAATGGATTAAATTTCCTATAGAAGGTCCAGGAAACAAGAATAATATTAGTCAGTTGCTGTAATGTAAAGGATACCTGCTTGCGGCGCAGCTGATGTGGTTTAAGTGATCAAAGTTTGTCCACCGTATCAACTAGAACATTTAATGGATCGCGGGTCCTGTCCACCTATCAACTAGAACATTTAATGGATCGCGGGTCCTGTCCACTGTATCAACTAGAACATTTAATGGATCGCGGGTCCTGTCCACCGTATCAACTAGAACATTTAATGGATCGCGGGTCCTGTCCACCGTATCAACTAGAACATTTAATGGATCGCGGGTCCTGTCCACCGTATCAACTAGAACATTTAATGGATCGCGGGTCCTGTCCACCGTATCAACTAGAACATTTAATGGATCGCGGGTCCTGTCCACCGTATCAACTAGAACATTTAATGGATCGCGGGTCCTGTCCACCGTATCAACTAGAACATTTAATGGATCGCGGGTCCTGTCCACCGTATCAACTAGAACATTTAATGGATCGCGGGTCCTGTCCACCGTATCAACTAGAACATTTAATGGATCGCGGGTCCTGTCCACAGTATCAACTAGAACATTTAATGGATCGCGGGTCCTGTCCACAGTATCAACTAGAATATTTAAGGGATCGCGTGGTGGTCCACTGTATCAACTAGAACATTTAAGGGATCGCGTGGTGGTCCACAGTATCAACTAGAACATTTAAGGGATCGCGTGGTGGTCCACTGTATCAACTAGAACATTTAAGGGATCGCGTGGTGGTCCACTGTATCAACTAGAACATTTAAGGGATCGCGTGGTGGTCCACTGTATCAACTAGAACATTTAAGGGATCGCGTGGTGGTCCACTGTATCAACTAGAACATTTCATGGATCGCGGATTCAGTCAGTATCAGGCCAAAGCGGCATACTTCTCTTGAGAAACTACCTGGTACACAGTTCCACTTAACTGCGATCTCTGAAGCCAGATCTATCGGGAGGAAAAGAACACACAAATAATTGAGTGAAACCCTGGAGACATCTTCCCATCAGACGAATGCACGTACTATTGCCACTGTTTCAGTCCTACTTTCGATAGGCCTAAGCGCAGAAGGAAAACCACGGAAAACATCAATTAGGGTGACGCTTTCAGGCTCTGGAGTGTTGCAGCTAGATTGAAGTTAGACGTTTACAGTCTAACTTCTTTTTACTTTGAATCATCGTTTTCTTCTTCATCATTCATCATCATGATGTGCCATATCTGTTGGCGTAGGCAATCATGTCCTTCCACAATGTTCTATTTACAGTGCATCGTATCAGTTCTGTTGTTGACTGTTTTCCATGCCATGACACCAAGCTATCCTGTATTTTCTATCTTTGTCCTCCGTGATCTCTCGTTCCCTGTGTTTTGCCAGTTGTAACCAAGTATTCCAACTTTCACCTTCTCATGATGTGCCCGAAAAATGTTGATTGTTTCTTTTCTGATGTTTTTTAGGCGCTCCCTTTCTGTGCTGGCCTCTTTGAGAATTTCCTCATTGGTCTTTTTAGCTGTCTAGGGAACTTTCAACATTCTTCTGAGAAATCCCATCTCTGTAGCCTCTAATCGTCTTTTCGTTTGTTTGTCTACTGTATATGTTTCGCTTTCATAGGTCAGGATTGGCTCTACATAGTTCCGATAAACTCTCTTTCGCACTTCTATAGAAATAGACTTGTTGCGGTATGGCACATGATGATGATGATACAAATAATATTTCTGAATAACTCCTGCCACAATCTCTTTATCCACAACTACATTATTTGTCAGCATTTACTGAACAGGAGATAGGAGCGAACAGTTTGTTTGCCGTGTCGCTCAAACCATTGATTCTGTCTTCTACGTGTCCGTTCATGAGCCGTGTACATAGCGTGTTCCAGATAAATGTAACCGGAACCAGCTCAATCGCTTCAAAAATTGAAGAAAAACAAATTAAATTAAAAAAAAAAAGATAACCGCACACACTTTGTTTTAGCGTAAAGGTAAATGTAAAGATAAAGGTAAACGTAAAGGCAGAGGTAAAAGCAGAGGTAAAGGTAAAGGTAAAAGTAGAGGTAAAGGTAAAAGTAAAAGTAAAGGTAAAGGTAAAAGTAGAGGTAAAGGTAAAAGTAGAGGTAAAGGTAAAAGTAAAGTTAAAGGTAAATGTAGAGGTAAAGGTAAAGGTAAAAGTAGAGGTAAAGGTAAATGTAAAGGTAACGGTAAAGGTAAAGGTAAAATTAAGGTAAAAGTAAAGGTAAAAGTAAAGGTAAAGTATGAGACATGAATGGGCGTCTTAGCAGGCGAGCTTCCACCCATATGTGTTCGACCGCCTATCCAGAAGGATGACAGCGTGTACCACCAAGGGAAAAGCCAGAGTAAAATAGCACTTAATGAGAGCCAATCTTCCATGCAAAAACAGCACTAGATTATGATGAACACATAATCAAGAGAGAAAAACAGCAGACCATGATGATAACTTGAGATAAAGATAACAAGAGAGAAAAACAGCAGACCATGATGATAACTTGAGATAAAGATAACAAGAGAGAAAAATAGCAGACCATGATGATAACTTGGGATAAAGATAACAAGAGAGAAAAACAGCAGACCATGATGATAACTTGAGATAAATATAACAAGAGAGAAAAACAGCAGACTATGGTGATAACTTGAGATAAAGATAACAAGAGAGAAAAACAGCAGACCATGATGATAACTTGAGATAAAGATAACAAGAGAGAAAAACAGCAGACCATGATGATAACTTGAGATAAATATAACAAGAGAGAAAAAACAGCAGACTATGGTGATAACTTGAGATAAAGATAACAAGAAAGAAAAACAGCAGAGCATGATGATAACTTGAGATAAAGATAGCAAGAGAGAAAGACAGCAGACCATGATGATAACTTGAGATAAAGGTAACAAGAGAGAAAGACAGCAGACCATGATGATAACTTGAGATAAAGATAGCAAGAGAGAAAGACAGCAGACTACGATGATAACTTGAGATAAAGATAACAAGAGAGAAAAACAGCAGACCATGATGATAACTTGGGATAAAGATAGCAAGAGAGAAAAACAGCAGACCATGATGATAACTTGGGATAAAGATAACAAGAGAGAAAGACAGCAGACCATGATGATAACTTGAGATAAAGATAGCAAGAGAGAAAGACAGCAGACTACGATGATAACTTGAGATAAAGGTAACAAGAGAGAAAAACAGCAGACCATGATGCTAACTTGAGATAAAGATAACAAGAGAGAAAAACAGCAGACCATGATGATAACTTGGGATAAAGATAACAAGAGAGAAAGACAGCAGACTACGATGATAACTTGAGATAAAGATAACAAGAGAGAAAAACAGCAGACCATGATGATAACTTGGGATAAAGATAACAAGAGAGAAAAACAGCAGACCATGATGCTAACTTGAGATAAAGATAACAAGAAAGAAAGACAGCAGACCATGATGATAACTTGAGATAAAGGTAACAAGAGAGAAAAACAGCAGACTGTGATGATAACTTGAGATAAAGATAACAAGAGAGAAAAACAGCAGACTATGATGATAACTTGAGATAAAGGTAACAAGAGAGAAAAACAGCAGACCATGATGATAACTTGGGATAAAGATAACAAGAGAGAAAGACAGCAGACCATGATGATAACTTGAGATAAAGATAACAAGAGAGAAAGACAGCAGACTACGATGATAACTTGAGATAAAGATAACAATAGAGAAAAACAGCAGACCATGATGATAACTTGGGATAAAGATAGCAAGAGAGAAAGACAGCAGACCATGATGATAACTTGAGATAAAGATAACAAGAAAGAAAAACAGCAGACCATGATGATAACTTGAGATAAAGATAACAATAGAGAAAGACAGCAGACCATGATGATAACTTGGGATAAAGATAGCAAGAGAGAAAGACAGCAGACTACGATGATAACTTGAGATAAAGATAGCAAGAGAGAAAAACAGCAGACCATGATGATAACTTGGGATAAAGATAACAAGAGAGAAAAACAGCAGACCATGATGATAACTTGAGATAAAGATAACAATAGAGAAAGACAGCAGACCATGATGATAACTTGGGATAAAGATAGCAAGAGAGAAAGACAGCAGACTACGATGATAACTTGAGATAAAGATAACAAGAGAGAAAAACAGCAGACCATGATGATAACTTGGGATAAAGATAACAAGAGAGAAAGACAGCAGACTACGATGATAACTTGAGATAAAGATAACAAGAGAGAAAAACAGCAGACCATGACGCTAACTTGAGATAAAGATAACAAGAGAGAAAGATAGCAGACTACGATGATAACTTGAGATAAAGATAACAAGAGAGAAAAACAGCAGACCATGATGATAACTTGAGATAAATATAACAAGAGAGAAAAACAGCAGACTATGATGATAACTTGAGATAAAGATAACAAGAGAGAAAAACAGCAGACCATGATGATAACTTGAGATAAAGGTAACAAGAGAGAAAAACAGCAGACCATGATGATAACTTGGGATAAAGATAACAAGAGAGAAAAACAGCAGACCATGATGATAACTTGAGATAAAGGTAACAAGAGAGAAAGACAGCAGACTACGATGATAACTTGAGATAAAGATAACAAGAGAGAAAGACAGCAGACTACGATGATAACTTGAGATAAAGATAACAAGAGAGAAAGACAGCAGACTACGATGATAACTTGAGATAAAGGTAACAAGAGAGAAAAACAGCAGACCATGATGATAACTTGAGATAAAGATAACAAGAGAGAAAGACAGCAGCCCATGATGATAACTTGAGATAAAGATAACAAGAGAGAAAGACAGCAGCCCATGATGATAACTTGAGATAAAGATAACAAGAGAGAAAGACAGCAGACCATGATGACTGATGACTTACTAGGAACAAAGAAAAAAACTATACAGGAAAAGTAGAGATAGAGAGAACTTAATGTAAAAAAATCATGTCAGAATCTTCAAAAGTTAACACCATCAACACACTACCAGTGAAATCTGACGTCACATATGGCCTGCATAACATCTCACGATATCTCTTTACTATAGGCGAGCTTCTCAATCTCAGTACAAGAGTAGATACTTACTTTCCTTGCCTCTCTTATCAATGCTTTTCTCAAGACACGGCATTTTGCGATGATTACGTAGGTATTAGAAATAACGAAATGCAACATTCCTAATCAGTTTACATTTTCAGAAATGTAAAAAAAAAAAAAATTTAACAACTGAGCGGATTTGAAGAACTTAGCAACAACAAAGATATTGAAGAAGAAACGCTAATGGAACATGAAGTGAGATTTAATTTACCAAGTAATTCTGCATTATCTGTAGCAAGACATTTGCCGTGACGCAATTAATCAGACGGTCGCAGAAAATGTCTGCGTTTGTTGTTGCGGATTTAATCCCTTTCCGGAGGGAGTTCTACGCATGCGCTGTTTAGTTGCTATGTGGCGTTGCAGTTGCTATGTGGCGTTGACATGAGTTTTTATTACGAAAATACTAAAACAAACAAAAATGACCACATAGTGAATTGAATGGCATGCGGTCCCGTCCTTATTTTGAGATCGGTACGTTTTATCTATTCGGCCATAGTCAACAATAGCAGCAACAACAACAACATCAGCAGTAACAACAGCAACAAGTTACAACGACAGCTACAACAAAAAAACCAGCAACAAGAACAGCTACAAGTTACAACAACAATAGCAACAACATCAGCAACAATAGGCTACAACAACAGCTGCAGCAACAACAACAGCTACAGCATCAACAACAGCCACAGCATTAACAATAGCTACAGCATTAACAACAGCTACAATTAAAACAGCAACAAAGTAAACTTTATTTTTCCCATAACAATCTTTCACTTAACATTTCACATACTTTCAGTTAACAGTTAAAGCCTTTCAGTTAACATTTTACAGCCTTTCAGTTAATAGTTTACATATTTTCAGTTAACATCTTACAGCCTTTCATTTAATATTTAAAGCCTTTCTTTTAACATTTGACAACATTTCAGTTAACATTTAACAGCCTTTCAGTTAATAGTTTCACAGATCTTCAGTTAACACTTTACAGCCCTTCCGTTAATAGTTAAAACCTTTCAGTAAACATTTAAAGCCTTTCAGTTCACATTTTACAGCCTTTCAATTAAAATGTTACAGCCCTTCAGTTAACATTTTACAGCCGTTGGAAGACCAAAGCCATCAAATCCGTAGTTTCTTCATGGTCTTACCCTCCCCTGGTCTCTGAGTGGTGAGATCCGGATAACGGCAAAAACAGGAACCCCGTGTGAAGTCGCGCACGTTAAAGAACTCTCTGCAGTTAAAAGTCAAAAAGAGCAGACTAAAATGGCCGCTGCTAAAATATTAAACAACCTCTAGCAATGTCGAAAACAAAATGTATCGGGCCGAAATGTGCAGATATCGCGACTTCTCTACAAAATAACGACACGACGCATCCACGCCCATTTATCGCTGAGAAAAGGAAGAATAGTTATAGCGACACGACGCATCCACGCCCATTTATCGCTGAGAAAAGAAAGAATAGTTATAGCGACACGACGCATCCATGCCCATTTATCGCTGAGAAAAGGAAGAATAGTTATAGCGACACGACGCATCCATGCCCATTTATCGCTGAGAAAAGGAAGAATAGTTATAGCGACACGACGCATCCACGCCCATTTATCGCTGAGAAATAGAAGAATAGTTATAGTGACACGACGCATCCACGCCCATTTATCGCTGAGAAAAGGAAGAATAGTTATAGTGACACGACGCATCCATGCCCATTTATCGCTGAGAAAAGGAAGAATAGTTATAGCGACACGACGCATCCATGCCCATTTATCGCTGAGAAAAGGAAGAATAGTTATAGTGACACGACGCATCCACGCCCATTTATCGCTGAGAAAAGGAAGAATAGTTATAGTGACACGACGCATCCACGCCCATTTATCGCTGAGAAAAGGAAGAATAGTTATAGTGACACGACGCATCCACGCCCATTTATCGCTGAGAAAAGGAAGAATAGTTCAATTGATAAATAATTGTAGGAACGAAGAATGATACGGGGTGACATGATGCCCTGCACCTTCGGATGTAGTACATGATGATGATGTGAATGACAAATATGAAAAAAGAGTGTCAAATACTTTGACATAGTAATAACATCAGATGGAAGATGTACTACAGAAATAAAAAAGCAGGATATATAGAGCCAATTCTTACATAGAAAAGGTCTCAGTCTGAATAGTAAGAACACAGAAGTAATGGTCATATCGAAGAAACAATCATCACCATCATGCAACATAAAAATAAACAGGACAAATTTGAAACAAGTGCAACGCGTCAAATACTTGGGCACTATATTGAGTCATTGAGTTATTTGTGGGTTATCATCATTGCACTCCGAACATGTCCATAGGTGCTCAGATCCCCTCCTCAGCAATTCCCCCAGTGTCCAGCGACTGACGACTCTAGTTCTATGTTGGTTGGTAAGTCTTCCTACACGGCCACTAAGTTTCTCATTTCTGGCTGTGCCCAACCTAACTCCCATTTCCATCATCCGAAGAAGTGACGTGGATCCGCGTCCGTCGAATGGGCACTATAATAACATCGAATGGAAGATGCACCACGGAAATAAAAAGCAGAATAGCTCAGGCATTTCAGAAAATTAAAATATCTTATGCAACAAATCTATGTCAATAGAAGTGAGAGAGAGATAGAGTTCATCGGTGCTATATAGAACCAATTATGACCTATGGTAGCGAATCATGGACAGTAAACAAAGAAATGAAAAGACGATCACATTCAACAGAGATGGAATTTCTCTGAAGAATGTTGACAGTTCTAAGGAGAGCTAAAAAGACCAACGAGGAAATTCTCAAAGAGACCAACACAAAAATGCAGCTCCTAAAAAAGTTTAAAAATAACATTTTTCGGGCACATCATGAGAAGAGGAAAGCTGCAATACTTGGTTACAATTGGCAAATTATAGGGAAACGGAGATCGCGGACGACAAATAGAGAAGATACTAGATAGATTGGTGTCATGGCAGAGAAAACAGTAAATAACATAATTAATACGATGCGCTGTGGATTGAAGATTGTAGAAGGACATGATCGCCTTAGCCAACCAGTATGGCACGTGATGATCATATTTGATAGGCCTATGCTCTATCTTTCAACGGTGTATCTCGGGTCCAGATATGAAAGTAGCCAAACAGAACCTGAAATGAAATGTCCGGTAGATACCGGTTTCAGATCGTGCTGGTATCGATGCCACGATATGTAAAGCAAACACAGGAAATCATTTTTAAAAGATAGAATCGTGATGTCGATTTTTCAGGGAAAATTATCGGTCTGACCCGAAGGTCTTCAGCGGTCTACGTAACAAAAGATCGCAGACGCAATTGTTTGCGACAAGCGGTGTTCTGTGACGTCACACGTGAACAAAAGAGTGTGCTAAAGGCTGTGAAGTAGAATCAATAGGGAAAAGAAAATCACACAATAGCAAGGGAACAATTGATATACAATCAGAAAGAATTATCTCCCCGTTAGAAGAGAATATAAATTTGTTTAATTTGAGAATGAATAAACTGAACAATGCACTCGCCGTGCGCTCGATTCATTGAATGTAATCTACGTACAGAAGGTCTGGAAGACTCGTGATAACGAGGTAGATCAATGCAGCAATTACCGAGGAGGGCGCCAGAGAATAAAATGGCGACGGAACTAAAATCATACACAAGTTATAATTCACAAAGGCAGATGATTATAAACCAGCATTTTTGTGAAAGTCAAATGATTATAAACCAGCATTTTTGTGAAAGTCAAATGATTATAAACCAGCATTTTTGTGAAAGTCAAATGATTGATTATAAACCAGTATTTTTGTGAAAGTCAAAATGATTTTAAAAAAATTTTTTTTTGAAAATCTAAATGATTATAAATCAACATTTTCGTGAAAGTCTAAATTATTATACACGGACACCATGGCAAAAATCAAATTATTATAGCCGGCTATTAATGTGAAAGCCAAATGATTATAAATAGTCGCCGCTGTGAAAGTCAAATGATTATAGACGGCCGCCACTGCAAAAATCAAAAGATTAAAGAGGCCGTTATAAGTGAAAGTCAAATGATTATACACGGCCAATATTGTGAAGGTCAAAAGATTGTAGACGGCCATTATTGTGAAAGCCAAATGATTATAGGCGACCATTATTGTGAACATCAAATGATTATAGACAACCATTATTTCGAAAGTCAAATAATTATAGACGGCCATTATTTTGAAAGTCAATTATAGACGACCATCACTGTGAAAGTCAAATGATTACAGACGGCCACCATTGCTAAAGTCAAATTATTACAGACGGCCACCATTGCGAAAGTAAAATGATTATAGACGGCCAGCATTGCTAAAGTAAAATTATTACAGACGACCACCATTGCGAAAGTTAAATGATTATAGACGGCCACCATTGCGAAAGTCAAATGATTATAGACGGCCAGCATTGTTAAAGTCAAATTATTACAGACGGCCACCATTGCGAAAGTTAAATTATCGTTGACAAAGTTTACGTAAATTAAATAGATTTCTGACATAAATTTCCTTCTTCCTATCTCCTCTTTCCCTTGTGGGCTCCACGATAAAACCTATCTTCATATCAGGATCCTTTGGTTTAGGTCCGATCCATCCCCCCTTTAGTGTATGTCTTATCCATCCCCACTTTAGTGCATGTCCGATCCATCCCCGCTTTGGTGTATGTCCGATCCATCCCCACTTTAGTGTATGTCCGATACATCCCCACTAATTTAGTGTATGTCCGATATATTCCCACTTTAGTGTATGTCGAATACATTCCCACTTTAGTGTATGTCCGACTCATCCCCATTATAGTGTGTGTCCGATCCATCCCCCTTTAGTGTATGTCCGATATATCCCCACTTTAGTGTATGTCCGACACACTCCCACTTTAGAGTATGTCCGATCCATCCCCATTTAGTGTGTGTCCGATCCATCCCCACTTTAGTGTGTGTCCGAACTATCCCCACGTTAGTGTATGTCCGATCCATCCCCACTTTAGTGTATGTCGAATACATTCCCACTTTAGTGTATGTCCGATCCATTCCCATTTTAGTGTGTGTCCGATCCATCCCCCCCCTTTTTAGTATGTGCCCGATCCATCCCCACTTTAGTGTGTGTCTGATCCATCCCCACTTTAGAGTATGTCCGATCCATCCCCACTTTAGTGTCCGAACTATCCCCACGTTAGTGTATGTCCGATCCATCCCCACTTTAGTATGTGCCCGATCCATCCCCACTTTAGTGTGTGTCCGATCCATCCCCACGTTAGTGTATGTCCGATCCATCCCCACTTTAGTGTATGTCCGATCCATCCCCACTTTCTATTTATAATATGTTGTTCGATTGAATCCTGATCTTTTGTTTTCACATATATCTTTATGTGTGATCTTTATGTATGATCTTTATGTATGATCTTTATGTATGATCTTTATGTATAATCTTTATGTATGATCTTGTCGTACCATCTTATGTTCAGTCATCATTTCAGTCTTTTAAAAAAAGGTCAATGAATTTAAGGAGAAATGACAAAACAAAACAACAAAAATGATATGGTTACAGCCTTACACAGTATTGGAGAACACAAAATCGAACGACGTTGCGACTCATTAAGCTTTAAGCAAGGATAATAAAAAACATATACACAGATATGTAAGTAAATACACTTAACATTACAATGCATTGGACTATTGTCCAATAAGGAAATAACTCTATAGGCAAAACAGGCACTCTACAATACAATCTTCATCCTAACGTTGTGCTATCAATGCCAGACCTGGACCCTAGATGCAAGAACAATATGAAAAAAAAAAAACTCTGCCGAGACGAAATGTGTTAGGCGAATGACAGGAAACAGCCTGAGAGGCAAGATCAGAAATAAAGAACTGAGAAAAAAAAAAAACTAGGAATAACACTCTCCATAGAATATATAAAGAAACAACAGATAAAATGGTAGATCAAAACACAACACATCGATCCTTAATAATCGTTGCGAGAACACCAGACCCAAGGTCTGACCACTAAAGAGATAGATTGACGAAATATTAGAAGTACTAGGAAACATAACATCAGCAGAGGTGAACAGAAGAGCAAAAGACCGCAAATTATATCTCCCCTTGACGCTGATAGGCAAATGCGGAAGCAAGGAAGAAGAATGTTTTGTTCATTGTTCATGTTAAAGGCCTAATGAGACGCAACATCGTTCGATTTTGTGTTGTCCATTACTCGCGTAATGTAACATATTCATTGTTTTCTATTTATTTGTTTAAATTCTCCTTCATAATCATCTTTACTACAGCTCTGCATTTTGATGTATTTCTATGCCGTATCCCTCATTGAAGGAGCCGCGATAGCTCAGTGGTTAGTGAACTGGACTACAATGGACAAGGGGTAGGGTTCGATCCCAACCGACGGCTTCCGGGTTCACCCAGCCTTAAATGGGTACCGGATTTTTTTCTGGGAAAGTAAAGAAGCACGGACGTAATACCGACTGTGATTACCCCAATATTACCCCAAAAATCGTGTGCTGAAGGTCTGTAAAATATAGGGTCACTAACACCATATTTCCCTATACGCCACTTGGCGTGACGGGGTAATTTACTTTTTTTTTTTTTACTCCCTCATTGAACGTATGTACCAGAGAAAGATGATTAACTTCGGATGGTCGCTGTATACATGAGGTGAGCTGTAAAACAGCCGAGGAAATTGACTAAGCTAAAACTACCCAAACCGTACTGACTTTAGTTAATCGTGTTAAAGACTATCCGGGGAGAATCAAATAAATGCATACACATGAGAAGATGTAGTAAAGCTCATTGTAAGGAGAACTGATAAAAAAATAGATACATAGAAAAAAATAGAAAAAAACCGTATGGTTAAAGCTTTACGTAGTAAGTGGAGGACACAAATTAGAACAACGTTCCGGGTCAACAGGTCTTCAGCAGAAATATATATGTAAATTGTATACATATATATACATATATATATACATATCACAAACATAGATATGAATTTTAAAATTTTAAAAATAATAAATATCATAAAAACACAATTATCTTGATCTACAATGAGAAATACAAATAAAATAAGAATCAAATGTCTTCCGTGTATAGTGCTGTGAGTGCCCGTTTTACTTCTACAGTTATTTCCTTGTTACAAGAGGTAGGATAAAATCTCAACCGATGGCTTCCGGTTCACCCAGCCTTTAATGGGTACCGGATTTTTTTTTCTGGAAAAGTAAAGCGGCGCAGGCGTAATATCGACCACATTACCCCAAAAATTCATGTGCCAAAGGTCTGTAAAATGTATGGTCACTAACACCATATTCCCTATACGCCACTTGGCGTGACGGGGTTACTTTACTTGTTTTTTTTTCATTTCCTTGTTGGACAATAGTCCAGTACACCGGGAAGACATTTTATTCTTATTTTATTGTTATTTCTCATTCTAGTTCGAAATTATTATGTCTTTATTATTAATTATTATTTATTTTAAAAACATATATGTCTGTTGTGTGTTTGTTGTATGTTTGTTCCTGCTGAAAGCGTATTGAGCCGGAACGATGTTCTAATTTGCGTCATCCACTTACTACACGAAGCTTTAACCACAGTTTTCTCAATTTCTTTTTTTTTTTCTTTCATTTCTCCCTAAAGACCATCCTCATCGATAGTTCTACATCGTTCTGTTTAGTCGTCAGTTTTTAGTTCGGACTGGCGTCACAACAGTCAGGTCATTCCCATATCCGCTCCTCCGCATGTTCCAGCAACCATCGAAGTATTTACTTTGACATCACGGATTGTTCCCGTCCTGCATTGAGTGATTGTGTTGCGTTCATTTCCGGTGATGACGATTTCCCCGCTTTCGTCCCTCGTGTCGCCGCGTTCCACCATTCCCTTGACATGTGGGTTATCCTCTGCTTCCTTGTCGCCATCTTGTGAGAGGTCTTCTTTCAAAGCCCTTACAATGTAATACATGTCCATTTTTAAGGTTTCCTACACAACGGCAAACCCCGCCAACGAGTCGGGTATCTCTCATTGCCGCGAACCCATTCAGTCTATTCCACGAGGGAATGTCCACTTTTAGAGTGGCCGAGGAAACATGGATATAGATAGGCAGAAATAGATTGAGGCATAGATCAAGAGCGATATGAACAGAGGGAGATTTGAATGAAAAAGACAAGAACAGAGGAAGACTTGAAACATAGGAGATGTGAACAGATGGAGATTTGATTCATAGAAGATGTGAACAGATGGAGATTTGAATCATAGAAGGGATGAATAGATGGGGATTTGAATCATAGAAGATGTGAACAGATGGAGATTTGAATCATAGAAGATGTGAACAGATGGAGATTTGAATCATAGAAGGGATGAACAGAGGGAGATTTAAATCATAGAAGGGATGAACAGAGGGAGATTTAAATCATAGAAGGGATGAACAGAGGGAGATTTAAATCATAGAAGGGATGAACAGAGGGAGATTTAAATCATAGAAGGGATGAACATATGGAGATTTAAATCATAGAAGGGATGAACAGAGGGAGATTTAAATCATAGAAGGGATGAACAGAGGGAGATTTAAATCATAGAAGGGATGAACAGATGGAGATTTAAATCATAGAAGATGTGAACAGATGGAGATTTGAATTATAGAAAGGGTGATCAGAGGGAGATTTGAGTCGTAGAATAGATAAACAGAGGGAGATTTGAATCGTGGAATAGATAATCAGAGGGAGATTCGAATCATAGGAGACATGAACAGAAGGAGATTTAAAATAAAGGGTGATATGAACAAGGGACGACGTGGACAAAGGGACGACATGGACAAAGGGACGACATGGACAAAGGGACGACATGGACAAAGGGACGACGTGGACAAAGGGAGACACGAAATGATGAAGTATCAAACAGCGGAAGAGAAAAACTGACGGAGCAGTGTATGTGTCTGTGCATGTGTGTGAACAAATAAAGAAATGAATAGAAGGAGATCTGAATAAACACACACAAGGAAGAGAGATGAGCAGTGGATACATGAACAGAGGAGACAAAAATAAAGGAAGCAGGGAATAGACAGGGGACATTACTGCGGGTTGCTCCTACAAACTGATTTGACGCTAACGAATTATCGATAGGGAATAGGGATTTGTTTCTCCCCCTTCACTCTCTCTCTCTCTCTCTCTCTCTCTATATATATATATATATATATATATATATATATATATATATATATATATATATATATATATATATAGTACCCCCGTCAAGTCAAGTAGCGTATAGGCAATATGGTGTTAGTGACCATAAATTTTACAGACCTTCGGCATATGATTTTTGGGGTAATGAGGTCAGTATACAGTAGACAAACAAATGAAAACACGGTTAGAGGCCACAGAGATGGGATTTCTCAGAAGAATGTTGAAAGTTCCCTGGACAGCTAAAAAGACCAATGAGGAAGTTCTCAAAGAGGCCAACACAAAAAGGGAGCTCTTAAAAAACATCAGAAAGAAGCAATCAAAATTTTTTGGGCACATCATGAGAAGAGGAAAGTTGGAATACTTGGTTACAACTGGCCCAATAAAAGGAAAGAGAGATCGCGGACGACAAAGAGAGAAAATACTGGATAGCTTGGTATCATGGCATGGAAAACAGTCAACAACAGAACTGATACGATGCACTGTAGATAGAAGATTGTGGAGGGAGATGATCGCCTACGCCATCCGGCAGGGTACATGATGATGATGATGATGAGGTCAGTATTGCGCCTGTGCCGCTTTACTTTCCCAGAAAAAATCCGGTACCCATTAAAGGCTGGGTGAACCCGGAAGCCGTCGGTTGGGATCGAACCCTACCTCTTGTCCTTTGTAGTCCAGTTCACTAACACTGACCTATCGCGGCTCCCCATATATATATATAATCTTTCGGTCGGTCGGTCCGTCCGTCCGTCTATCTATCTCCCATCTCAGTGTTAGTGATACGATTGTTATAATTCACATAAGGATCGCATAATGAACTCACGAAAATTTAATTTTGCGCGTGCACCGAAAGGTTAGCACACATAACAAGCTCTAAGCATAAAGGAAAACAGGAAAGGTAGGTGGTGGGGGGGGGGGGATATATAACACCAAAAGAATCAGAGGAAGGCAGTGATGACCGTTTCACATTAAAAAGACAACGCTGTAAGCAATGCCTCCAACAGAATTACGAAATGTTCCAACGAGATCAATATAAGAGATTAAAGCAGTAGTATTACTCAACATGACCTACTGATATTTTAGTCTCCGAAATAGTAATTAGTGTATGTGTGTAATGTATTCTGGGGAAAAAAAAAAAAAAAAAAGATAGCTCTACTTCACTAAAAATAAAGAGCAGACAATTTTTTGGGGATAATTTTGTGCAGCGAAGATGAATGTTCTACTCGACATTTTGTTTATTTACTGCTATATACGAGAGCAACTGGGGTAAGTCTAGGCTCGCTCGATACACCTGTAGCGCGCAACTGCAACACTGCCACCATGTGTGTACACACACACATATATATATATACACACACACATATATATATATATATACACACACGCACACATACACACACACACATATATATATATATCATCAAGTACCGGGCCTGCTGGCGTAGGTGATCATGTCCCTCCACAATTTTCGATCTCTACAGTTATTTATCATTTCTTTTCTTGACCTTCTGCCAAGTCATTCTTTTAAGCTGTCAGGTATTTTTTCTCTTTGCTTTCCTCTTATCTCTTTGTCCCTCAATTTTTCCAGTTGTTCCAATATATTCCAGTTGTTCTCTTCTCATTTCATGGGCAAAAAATGATGATTGTTTCTTCATAATATTGGAAATTAGCTCTCTCTTTGCTCTGACCTCTTTTAGAACGTTTTCATTACTCTTCTTAGCTGCCCATGGTATTCTCAACATTCTTCTGTAAAACCACATTTCTACAGACTCCAGTGATATTCTTGTTTGTTATCCTATTGTACATGATTCACATCCATATGTTAAGACTGACTTTACATAACATTAAAGAACTCTTTTTCTTGTTTCGATTGTCAAAAATGGATTGCACAGTATCTTCCTCATTTTTTGGAAAGCTGCATTACCTGAGCAATTCTGCATCAAACCTCTTTTGTATATCTTCCGTCTGAGGTTTACAAAGTTCCTAAATATTTTAATTCATTTACCTGCTTTAATATTGTTCTACTTGTCTTTATTTTGCACTGAGGTGATGTCTTTTTCTTTGTTGCTACCATTACTCCTTTCACTATAATGTCTAACATTTCTTGTTAATAATTTTCACTCTTAGCGATTACGACTGTATCATCAGCATACCTTAGATTATTATTATTATTATATATATATATATATATATATATATATATATATATATATATATATATATATATATATAAAGTGCCCCCGTCACGCCAAGTGGCGTATAGGGAATAGGATGTTAGTGACCATACATTTTATAGACCTCCAGGACATGCTTTTTGGGATAATGTGGTCGGTATTACGCCCGTGCCGCTTTACTTTCCCCCCAAAAAAATCAGGTACCCATCTAAGGCTGGGTGAACCTGGAAGCCGTCGGTTGGGATCGAACCCTACCTCTTGTCCGTTGTAGTCCAGTTCACTAACCACTGAGCTAGCGCGGCTCCCTATATATATATATATATATATGGAGAAGTAGAACTACATAAATATTTCAATGGACTTTACAGTGCAAGTACCCACCACAACATGAAAATCAATAACAGCACGGTAGAAGTCATGAACATTAGGAAATGAAAACGGAACATCACATAACGATAGACGGTCGGCAAATAAAACAAGCGAAGAAATTATAAATTTAAATATTTAAGAACTCTAGTGACAATCAATTCACAAGAAGCAGAAATAGACTCAAGATGCAACAAAGCTTGTCAAATCATTGGACAGCTATCACACTATTGTCCAACAAGGAAATAACTCTGGAGGCACTGTACAAAACAATCTTCATCCCAACGTTGTGCTACCAAGCATTTTCCTGCACCCTAGATGCAAGAACAATAAGAAAATTAACCACTGTCGAGAAGAAATGGGTTAGACGAATGTCAGGAAACATCCTGAGAGATAAGATCAGAAATGAAGAACTGAGAAAAAAGCAAGGAGTAATTCCCGCGTAGAATACATAAAGAAACAACAGATAAAATGGTTTGGCCACGTGCTTAGACAAAAAGACACAACACAACGAGCCTTAAATAAACTTTGCGAGAACATCAGACTCAACGACCGACAATGAAAAATATGAATTGATGGAATATTAGAAACACTAGGAAACATAACAGCAATAGAGGCCAGCGGAAGAACAAAAGATGGATTGTTGGAATATTAGAAACACTAAGAAACATAACAGCAATAGAGGCCAGCAGAAGAACAAAAGATGGATTGATGCAATATTAGAAACACTAGGAAACATAACAGTAATAGAAGCCAACAGAAGAGCAAAAGACCACAAATTATATCTCCCATCGACGCTGAAACACACATGAGGAAGGAAAGAAGAGGAATTTATATTATATATCTTCTTCTTATTATTATTTCCTTCCTCATTTGCCTTTCAGCGTCGAGGGGAGATATAATTTGTGGTCTTTTGCTCTTCTGCTGGCCTCTATTGCTATTATGTTTCCTGGTGTTTCTAATTATCCATCATGTCCATGTTTCTGCACCATATATAGATTTCCCTCTAAAGATTGACAAATAGAGATCGCTGCCTATTTTTCAATAGAAAAAAAAAGAATGAGGAAAAAGTGCTCATCAAAGTTATGTGAATCCAGTCTTGGCGTATGGGACGGGAGTAAACCCTAGATGATATGTTAACTGATAAGACCGGCACTTCATGATGATGATGATATGTTAACTGATAAGCCCGGCACTTCATGATGATGATGATATGTTAACTGATAAGACCGGCACTTCATGATGATGATGATATGTTAACTGATAAGCCCGGCACTTCATGATGATGATGATATGTTAACTGATAAGACCGGCACTTCATGATGATGATGATATGTTAACTGATAAGCCCGGCACTTCATGATGATGATGATATGTTAACTGATAAGCCCGGCACTTCATGATGATGATGATATGTTAACTGATAAGCCCGGCACTTCATGATGATGATGATATGTTAACTGATAAACCCGGCACTTCATGATGATGATGATATGTTAACTGATAAGCCCGGCACTTCATGATGATGATGATATGTTAACTGATAAACCCGGCACTTCATGATGATGATGAACGCTTTTTTTTTAAAAAATTGATTAGTTTTTTTTTTTTTAAACATTTTTTTGGGAAGTAAATGCGGCCTGGTGTGATACTGACCACAGGAACCAAACATGTGCTGTGGTCAGAGAAAAATATGGTCACTAACACCATATTCCCCATACGCCTAGCAAGACTTGGGGGAGAACCTTCATTGTTTTTATGCTAATTGCTATTTTATAGGCATTTAAGATATTAATGGAAGATGTTAATGAATGGAACCAAGACTTTCAATAGCGCCGGGGCTGAATGCAGTCAGCGACTCATAGCTGAGTGTTTACGTCATGATCAATAAACTAAAATGGATGATAACTCTACTACACTTCCATATGTTTGACTTGAGAACAAACTAAGCGAGGGAAGGTAAGCTAGTACCCGTAAATGGCTTGTTGACGTTGGATGAGTTGGGCCGAAGGACGCAAAACATCGTAGCTTGTTGTAGGCTGCAACACATCGCAATTACTTTCTTTTAACGCTCTTTTTTTTGCGAGCGGGCAATGCAGAGGAATGATCGTTCGGAAAACTCTGAAACAGAAAAGAAAAACAGTTGATCATGGTACGGCTCTAGATGTCAAAATGAATACCTTCCGAGAAAGCGTTCGTCAGCGCAAGGCTGGTGACAGCTCCATAAAATTTGTCTTGGTATGGTACCGATGATGGTCATTCTTAAGAACCGTCTCTTTTCATCTCATGTTGGCCATGATTGTAGCAGACGTTGAGCAATCATTTTGCCTGTGCTATAGTCACACTCCCACATTACCCCAAAAATCCTGTGCCGAAGGTCTGTAAAAATTATGGCCACTAACACCATAGATAATAACCGAATAGCAAAGTAAGCCCTCATGTGGTAAACAACAGGTAAGAGGAAAAGAAGAAGACCCAGAGAGACACTGAGAAGAACACTGATGAGAGAGGCAAGAGCAGCAGGAATCGGCTCCCTCAATGAGATAGAGCTGCTTGCACATAATAGAGACAAATGACGAGATTTGATAAATATCTTTAAAAGAATTGGAAACTGCTAGAAAGAAAAAAATTAGATAAGAGAAGGAGTATCTTGGTCTACGACCTACGGGCCGGTTACGGCTCAAAAGGTCAATAGATAGATAGATAGTCACACTTCTACATTACCCCAAAAATTATGTGCCGAAGGTCTGTAAAAAATTATGGTCACTAAAAACATATTCCCTATACGCCACAATGCTTGCATTGTTATGTGTGTTACGTCATCGTAAATCCCTAGACCGGCCGTTCGCTAATTTTACGGTCTGTTGTTTTTTGTGCGACGGGGATAATCTGACGACTAACTGTGTGTTTATATGTTCCGAATTGGAGTCAACAACGATGACCTAACATCATCAAGCGCTATACATTTTTAAAGAAATATGACGATCATCACTTTCGGGAGGACGTGAACTTCTGGTATATGGTGGATAGGCGGCAGGAACCATTGCAGGCTATGCATGAAAAGTGTTCCTTGTCGCAGTTTCCTCATATTCCAAGTCCATGGGGTACTGGTTGGTCTCGAGGCAAGGCGCCGGCCTCGGGACAGAGAGGTTGTGGGTTCAAATCTCGGCTACACCGGTTGGGATTTTTATTTATGATTTCTCTCTGCGACAACCACCCCTGGTCTCAGCAGCGAGGCCCGGCTTGAAACGTCAGTTACTCATCGACGGAAAAAAACATGAGTACCTCCGAAGTCGGAGTTATCTGCCTGTGCGGCGAGGGACCCCTGTGCACGCGGCTGCCAGGGAAAAATATATTAACACGCAAAACTCAGTTCCTAGTCTCTAGGGACTTCGTCAGAATTGAAAGCTGGCGAACGCAACAACAATACGCCACTTGGCGTGACGGGGCTCTTTACATTTTTATATAATAGTCACACTCATCAGGGGGTTCATATTCTTAGCGTGTTAGAAAGGTGGTACCTCACCCAAGCTGTTATGGCTTATTCGGAGTCTAACAATTGTAACTTGTACTTTTCTGTTGAGCAGGTAGTGGGAATCATTTGTTCTGGTAGCCATGGTGTTCTGTGTTCCATTTATTCGTGCATTTGTTCTTCACAAGCCTCTTCCTCACAAGTTGTACTTGTATGTGGCTGGTGTCATTTGAAGAAGAAATAAACAGTACCAGTTATTGAAATCAGCGGTGTGACGTAACATACTAATAGTTTTGGTAGCTTTGTGGCTAGCGACCAGGAGGGGAGTTAGTTTGATCCTAAACACACTCTTCTTCTTCTTCCATTCCTCATTTGCGTTTCAGCGTCGAGGGGAGATATAATCTTTTGCTGTTATTCGCCTCTGCTGCTGTTATGTTTCCTAGTGTTTCTAATATTCCGTCAATCCATCTTTTTCGTGGTCGGACCTTGGGTCTGGGTGTCCTGGCAACGTTTATCGAAGGCTCGCTGTATGAATGAGCTAATTGTGGTCAAAAACACATAAATGACTGCGTACGGAAAGTTAGCAAACCAGAGCTGGCTGAGTCTTTACTCATACTCTTTCAGGCGATCCAGGTAACATGTTACAATCTTAGTTAAGTGAGTAATGACTGGACATGAAATGCGAAATTTAATCCCGCCACCCACACCCACCGCCTCAAAAAAAATAGCATGAGACGAAATTAGTGTTAAATGTGTCGGGCTGAAATAAGGAAATATTATACTTCCACGTAAACTGCGACGCAACGCACCTAACGTCATTTTCTTGAGGTACAATAAAGAGAGCCATAATTCGTCGACCTAAGAATTAACAATAGGTATATGGCTTGCGCAAACTCATCAACACAAACACAAAACTTAGACTATTCCAATCAAACGTACTGTCAACCCTTACGTACGCGTGTGAGAGCTGGAAAACAACAAGAGATATAGAAACAAAGTTGAACGCATTCGAAAATAAATGTCTAAGGAAAATACTTGGTATAGCGTGGAACGAATTCAAAACAAACTAGGAAATTAGAGAAATCGCCAATCAACCACTAATATCTTCAGTAATCAAGAAAAGACGATGGTCATATGTTGGACATGTGATGAGGAGAGATAATAACCGAATAATGAAGCAAGCCCTCATGTGGGAAACAACAGGTAAGAGGAAAAGAGGAAGACCCAGAGAGACACTGAGAAGAACATTGATGAGAGAGGCAGAGGCAGCAGGAATCTGCTCCCTCAGTTAGATCGAGATGATTGCACAGAACAGAAACAAATGGCGAGATTTGATAAAAGATCATTGCAAGGATTGAAACTGCTAGAAAGAAAATCTAGAAAAAAAGAAAGAATTTCAGGGTTTATGCCCCATGGGCCGGCCACGGTTCGAAAGGTCAATAGATAGACAGATTTATCTTGCATGTCAATAGATAGACAGATTTATCTTGCATGTCAATAGATAGACAGATTTATCTTGCATGTCAATAGATAGACAGATTTATCTTGCATGTCAATAGATAGACAGATTTATCTTGCATGTCAATAGATAGACAGATTTATCTTGCATGTCAATAGATAGACAGATTTATCTTGCATGTCAATAGATAGACAGATTTATCTTGCATGGTTTAGTAAGGTAATAACATGAAAACAGCACACTGTCCCTTCACCACCTTTTATAGCTTCGATTATTTATACTAGTCACAGAAGTGTTAACTCTTTCCCTACGTTTCGCCGCACCATACGCCATGTTAATTTCGGTCGCATACGCTGCGCCGCACAGTGCGTCACTCTCAATTTGATTAGTTTAAAATTGTCATCAAACTATAATCTATTTACATGTTTTGTGCCATCTTGGTATTGGTGAAATCTAATTCATTATTTAATTATCTAAAAATGCATATCTAATATATTAAGTATTAGATAAATATAAACATGTTGATTAATATTTTAAAACATTAACAATTTTGTCTCTGAAATCTCTACCGCTGAATTGATAAAAACCTTCCGTACTGAAAGAGTTAATATGCTGTACAGAACACATAGATATGGTAACACACTTATTAAATGCCGCGTATATAACGAGGAATCACGGACTATCCCATATTTTGAAACACAAGCTCACTCTGAAGTAGTAAATAACAGCACTCGAGCAAAGCTCGTACACTTTCCGACAGTGAGGTTTCCAAGAATGAAGCAAGATTTGTTAGACTCGGCGCGGCCTCGCGTGACGCAAGCCGGCATCCAATGATTCGCTCGGAAAAAATAAGTCAGCTCGTCTGCTGTGGTCCACGCCGCGTTGGCTGGAATTCTCTTAAGTGCGGTCACTGGAACAGAAAGCGATATGTAGAGCCTGGAGACAGTTACACAACATTGATGCTGAATTGCGAGCGGGTAACTGGTTGGTCGGGAAATAAGACGTCGGCATCCGGACACAATGTTGTCAGGTTCCAATAACGGACATTTTTAATTTCGAATCAGAAATGTGGCTTTATCTGGGGAATCACAACCAGATCCGATGTCTAGCCCTCTTGGATAACGGCTAAGAGCAAGAGGTGATACGTGCATCCTGCACATGTTAATTAAAGAATCATTAGGGGTCGTAGAGAGATGACCAAAAATGGCCGCTTCACGGGGAAAAGTGTTCATTAAAATTATACCCATGACGAAGGTGAATGGGGTTGGCAGGGAAGTCGCAGCCGTCGTAAACTAGCGACACAACGTCACAACGCCGACTTAAAGGATGAAAGTTGAAGAAGAACAGACAGTGCTGGAAGAGTGGAGGTATCTGCTCAGCGAGGACATTAGCAGGAGAAAAGGTTTCAGTAGGACATCACAGGAGAATAGCAGGGGAAGAAGTTTATGTAGGATATCACAGGAGAATAACAGGAGGAAAGGTTGGAGAAAGACACGACAGAAGAATAGTAGAAGATGCTTGAGTTGGACATTACAGTGGCAACAATAACAAGACCGAGTACCTTATCGAAGGAGGGCATGACAGCAGTGGATAGCTCATGGACTAAACTCGATCAGCAACTCATAGCTGACCCCTTGCGATAAAATCAGCGGACCAGAACTAATGGACATACTAATCCACCCTCAACCCCTTAAAGTGTAGTAGTTCTGGAAAGTAAGTCTGGACAGGAGAGTAGGGAGGGATAGAGGGGAGACAGAATATCCCAGTACCATGAAGTCGAATGTATTGGGTCGGAATGAATATATAAAGTAGCTTTGTGCAAACCTCGAAAAAAACGTCCCTACACCAGTTTAACATCCTTTTATCTGGGGACATGGAAGCCGAACAAACACAGATGAAGAAGTAACACAAACAACGAAGACAAAGCGAGTTGAAAAAGGAATACAAACAATCCGAGTCGATACAACTTTAGCCACACCCACCCTTGTAAAGAAGCAAACAAGACGAAAAACTGCAAACAAACAAAGACACAAAAAACACAAACAAAAACAACGTGAGCAGCGTATTCCCCTTCAGCATTAGCATAGCAAGGAAACTGAAGCCAATCAAAAACGATGAAATATAAATGGAAACACAAACGCTGTAAAATAATAATGAGAAAGAAAAAAACATGGAGAGAAGGAAATGGGAAGATAAGACATCGATAACTCAACCTAGGATATTATTTTTTTATTTATAAAATTCTGGGAATTTGCACAAATTTAGAAAAACTGACAAAGCGCATGTCCCCCAAACCTTAGAATTGATTGTTGCTAACACGTTACGTGCATATTTGTGTTTATGTTAAGTCAAAGGAGAAACATCTTTCTACATTTGTTTGTTGGTAATATGTGGCTGCTTATGTTAAATAAAAGGGGAAACATCTTTTTAGATTTGGTTGTAGTTAATATGTGGCTGGTTGTGTTACGCAAAAGGAGAAACATCTTTCTACATTTGTTTGTTGATAATATGTGGCTGCTTATGTTAAATAAAAGGGGAAACATCTTTTTAGATTTGGTTGTAGTTAATATGTGGCTGGTTGTGTTACGCAAAAGGAGAAACATCTTTCTAGATTTGGCAGTAGTTAATATGTGGCTGGTTGTGTTAAGTATAAGGAGAAACATCTTTCTATGTTTGGTTGTAGTTAATATGTGCCTGGTTGTGTTAAGTAAAAGGAGAAACATCTTTTTAGATTTGGTTGTAGTTAATATGTGACTGGTTGTGTTAAGTAAAAGAAGAAACATCTGTTTAGATCTGGTTGTAGTTAATATGTGGCTGGTTGTGTTACGCAAAAGGAGAAACATCTTTCTACATTTGTTTGTTGATAATATGTGGCTGCTTATGTTAAATAAAAGGGGAAACATCTTTTTAGATTTGGTTGTAGTTAATATGTGACTGGTTGTGTTAAGTAAAATGAGAAACATCTTTCTAGATTTGGTTGTAGTTAATATGTGGCTGGTTGTGTTAAGTAAAAGGAGAAACATCTTTCTAGGTTTGGTTGTAGTTAATATGTGGCTGGTTGTGTTAAGTAAAAGGAGAAACATCTTTTTAGATTTGGTTGTAGTTAATATGTGGATGGTTGTGTTAAGTAAAATGAGAAACATCTTTCTAGATTTGGTAGTAGTTAATACGTGGCTGTTTGTGTTAAGTAGAATGAGAAACATCTTTCTAGATTTGGTTGTAGTTAATATGTGGCTGGTTGTGTTAAGTAAAAGGAGAAACATCTTTTTAGATTTGGTTGTAGTTAATATGTGGCTGGTTGTGTTAAGCAAAAGAAGAAACATCTTTCTGGATGTGGTAGTAGTTAATACGTGGCTATTTGTGTTAATTAAAAGGAGAAACATCTTTCTGGATGTGGTTGTAATATGTGGCTGCTTATGTTAAGTAAAAGGAGAAACATCTTTCTAGATTTGGTGGTATATGTGGCCAGTTTGTGTTAAGTAAAAAGGAGAAACATCTTTCTAGATTTGGTGGTATATTTAGTAGTTTGTGTTAAGTAAAAGAAGAAACATCTTTCTAGATTTGGTGGTATATGTGGCAGTTTGTGTTAAGTAAAAGGAGAAACATCTTTCTAGATTTGGTGGTATATGTGGCAGTTTGTGTTAAGTAAAAGAAGAAACATCTTTCTAGATTTGATTGTAGTTAATATGTGGCTGCTTATGTTAAGTAAAAGGAGAAACATCTTACAAGATTTGTTTATAGTTAATATGTAAAAGAAGAAACATCTTACAAGATTTGTTTATAGTTAATATGTTTGTGTTAAGTAAAAGGAGACACATCTTTTTAGAATTGTTTATAGTTAATATGTTTGTGCTTGTGTTAAGTGAAAGATCCTTCTAGAATTGTTAATCGATAAATACGACTTTGTTTTGTATTGTTGCAAATAAAAGTAAATGTAAAGTACCTGTACCTCCGTCACGCCAAGTGGCGTATAGGGAAATATGGTGTTAGTGACCCTATATTTTACAGACCTTCAGCACATGATTTTTGGGGTAATGTGTTCGGTATTACGCCAGTGCTGCTTTACTTTCCCAGAAAAAATCCGGTACCCATTTAAGGCTGGGTGAACCCGGAAGCCGTCGGTTGGGATCGAACCCTACCCCTTGTCCTTTGTAGTCCAGTTCACTAACCACTGAGCTATCGCGGCTCCCTATTGTTGCAAATAAAGAATAATAATTGACTACAATTTACTGTAGTTTATATAGTTTATTATACGAAAAAATATATGAACTGTTTATATGTGGCTGTAGTTTATATAGTTCATTATACGCAAAAAATATATGAACTGTATATATGTGGCTATAGTTTATATAGTTTATTATACGCAAAAAAATATATGAACTGTTTATATGTGGCTGTAGTTTATATAGTTTATTATACGCAACACATATATGAACTGTTTATATGTGGCTGTAGTTTATATAGTTTATTATACGCAACACAAATATGAACTGTTTATATGTGGCTGTAGTTTATATAGTTTATTATACGCAACAAATATATGAACTGTTTATATGTTGTGGCTGTAGTTTATATAGTTTATTATACGCAACAAATATATGAACTGTTTATATGTGGCTGTAGTTTATACGTGCATGTTTGTTGCAAGTAAAGATACAAACTTTGTAAAACCAGTCGTCTCTAATATGTGTATGTTTGCTTGTTTGTCTTTATGCGGTAAACAAATAATATTATTGTGTAAGACTGGTTGTTGCAATAGCAACAGAAATGTTCAATGACACGAAGAAGCTGAACAAATATATTCGTTTCATTTATAGGAGAAGACGAGAAGTACGACATGTATGGCCCTTTTCGTCTTGTCAGACGGTCTAGTGGAGGCTATTGTGAATGACACTTTTCGTCTGGTCAGACGGTCTAGTGGAGGCTATTGTGAATGACACTTTCGTCTGGTCAGACGGTCTAGTGGAGGCTATTGTGAATGACACTTTTCGTCTGGTCAGACGGTCTAGTGGAGGCTATTGTGTATGGCACTTCTCGTCTGGTCAGACGGTCTAGTGGAGGCTATTGTGTATGGCACTTTTCGTCTTGTCAGACGGTCTAGTGGAGGCTATTGTGTATGGCACTTTTCGTCTTGTCAGACGGTCTAGTGGAGGCTATTGTGTATGGCCCTTTTCGTCTTGTCAGACGGTCTAGTGGAGGCTATTGTGTATGGCCCTTTTCGTCTGGTCAGACGGTCTAGTGGAGGCTATTGTGTATGGCACTTTTCGTCTTGTCAGACGGTCTAGTGGAGGCTATTGTGTATGGCACTTTTCGTCTGTCAGACGGTCTAGTGGAGGCTATTGTGTATGGCACTTTTCGTCTTGTCAGACGGTCTAGTGGAGGCTATTGTGTATGGCCCTTTTCGTCTGGTCAGACGGTCTAGTGGAGGCTATTGTGTGTTTTTTTTTTAGGTTTTGTTTTTGTCGAACAGTTTCTCTCGTGGCTAATTCTACCAATGTTTGACAAACACAGACGGGCAAAGAATGAACAAGTCAGACCCACTGATCCACAGGTTTTTCCCGCCTCTTCACGAGTCTTTTCTCTTCTAAGTTTTGCCTTAGTACAGTTTCAAATGACGTTATACCATTCCTTATACATGCTCTCCATGATGTGCGATCACTTGCAAGATGTTCACAGTCATTTTCACAGATGGAGAAGTCATTCAGAGATGTTTTCGATGAAGAACACAAGGTATAGCAAAATGAGAGCAGCAAAATTAAAAAAAAAAATGATTGCGAGTATATTTCCGATCTCAATACATAATTGTAAATCATGGACAACCGCGCAAACAACACTGACGAAATTTGGCTCATTCGAAACAAATTGCTACAGAAAAGCTCTTAAGATACCTTGGATAATGAAAAAGGAGCAATGCTAACATTTAAAAAGACTTACAAATTAAAAAAAAAAGAACTGTCTTACATACACCATACTACCGAGGAAATTAAAATACCCCGGCAGCGTCAAACGACACCACAGGCTGGAAAGAAGAATAACGGAAGGTATGGTTACAGGAAGATGAAATACGGGAGGACCAAGAAGAAGGTAGTTTCAAGATATCAAATAGACCTTGAACATGACAACAGAAAAAGTGGAAGATCTGGCCAGAAAAAAAAGAGATTCTTACAGATAGGCTGCGATGAAT
The DNA here is from genome assembly GCA_032433765.1 of Megaustenia siamemsis. NCBI lineage: Eukaryota > Metazoa > Mollusca > Gastropoda > Stylommatophora > Ariophantidae > Megaustenia > Megaustenia siamemsis. The sequence goes on from JAVIAB010000102.1 coordinate 12,455,578, forward strand.
CAATGCAACGTTCTGTGGGAGATCTGGCTAGAGACAGATTCTTCCAGACGGGCTGTGGTCAATGTAACGTTCTGTGGGAGATCTAGCTAGAGACAGATTCTTCCAGACGGGCTGTGGTCAATGTAACGTTCTGTGGGAGATCTAGCTAGAGACAGATTCTTCCAGACGGGCTGTGGTCAATGTAACGTTCTGTGGGAGATCTAGCTAGAGACAGATTCTTCCAGACGGGCTGTGGTCAATGTAACGTTCTGTGGGAGATCTGGCTAGAGACAGGTTCTTCCAGACGGGGTGTGGTCAATGTAACGTTCTGTGGGAGATCTAGCTAGAGACAGGTTCTTCCAGACGGGGTGTGGTCAATGTAACGTTCTGTGGGAGATCTGGCTAGAGACAGGTTCTTCCAGACGGGGTGTGGTCAATGTAACGTTCTGTGGGAGATCTGGCTAGAGACAGAGATCCTTCCAGACGGGTTGTGGTCAATGCAACGTTCTGTGGGAGATCTGGCTAGAGACAGATTCTTCCAGACGGGCTGTGGTGAATGCAACGTTCTGTGGGAGATCTGGCTAGAGACAGATTCTTCCAGACGGGCTGTGGTGAATGCAACGTTCTGTGGGAGATCTGGCTAGAGACAGATTCTTCCAGACGGGCTGTGGTGAATACAACGTTCTGTGGGAGATCTGGCTAGAGATAGAGATCCTTTCTGGCGGGCTGTGGTGAATGTAACGTTCTATGGGAGATCTGGCTAGAGACAGAGATCCTTCCAGGCGGGCTGTGGTGAATGCAACGTTCTGTGGGAGATCTGGCTAGAGATAGAGATCCTTCCAGGCGTGATGTGGTCAATGCAACGTTCTGCAAATGATACACACCCCGATGATGAATATCCGTAGTTTGTTTTATTTTAAACAACCCCCTTCGACCTTTCACTATCTGTAAAACACGAAACTCGTACTTTTCGTCTCCTCCTGTAAACGAAACAAATATATCTGTTCAGCTTCTTCACTGCTCCTCGTCCTCTGCGAAAGCAAGAAAACTTTAATTACCTCCCCCTTCTCCTGGAACAAAGATGTAAACACAGCAGATGTCGAGTAGATTCAATATATAAGGGACTGTACTCAATCATGTTCTTGCTAGAGTCCAAATAAACTGAGTCAGAGGGGAAAAAAAACCGATGGATTTCTGATAGAGCGTTCGTTATAAGGGCACTTATCATGGCAGATTCTCAACGTTGTGGGGGAAAGGAGGGGAGAGAGAGAGAGAGAGAGAGAGAGAGAGAGAGAGAGAGAGAGAGAGAGAGAGAGAGGGAGGTGAGATTCCAAAATGGAAGCCGGTCCACGTCATGAGAGGCTAAAAAAAAAGTACGGTATAGTTGTCATGGATCCAGCGGCCTGTAAGATTACGCCCTTCAGCCCAATGCCATGTAATGATATCTGATCATGTCTTTGAGGAAGTAAAGTTGCTCTGATATCGATGAGTTTTGGACAGTTAAAAAGGTGATGTTCTAATGTTTCCTGTGGGTGTTCACAGAACGGGAATGCTAGAGTTAGATTTTGTTGTATTCTGTGTGCGTGGTTGTTCAGTGATACAAGACCAGTTCTCACTCTCAAGATGGTGGTTTCGTCTCTTCTCATTATATTGCTAATACTGTCATGGCGGTTTGACCACGACATGTATTTAAAAAGATCTCTCCCTGTTTTTCCCAAACCCCAACATTCAGCCAATCTTCGCTATTGTTTGAGTTTATGATTTGTTAACGTCACGTCAACAAGTCTGGTATACATTAACGTCACGTCAACATGTTCAGTAGACATTAACGTCACGTCAACATGTTCAGTAGACATTAACGTCACGTCAACATGTCCCGTATACATTAACGTCACGTCAACATGTCCAGTATACATTAACGTCACGTCAACATGTCCCGTATACATTAACGTCACGTCAACATGTCCAGTATACATTAACGTTACGTCAATCACCAGATAAGTTTAACAATTTCTCGCTTAACGTTAGCTGCTTCTATCCTGCTATTCCTTTCATTACTCTCTCAATGCCTATTTAACAAATTCTCCTTCACATCGCCATACAATTTTATTCGTGAACTCCCTTTCCAAAACACAATTTATATAATAGATCTACTCAACATATAACAACAGTTGTATAATAGATCTACTCAACATATAACAACAGTTGTATAATAGATCTACTCAACATTTAACAGCAGTTATATAATAGATCTACTCAACATATAACAACAGTTATATAATAGATCTACTCAACATATAACAACAGTTATATAATAGATCTACTCAACATATAACAACAGTTATATAACAGATCTACTCAACATATAACAACACAAAACAGATCTAGTCAACATATAACAACAGATATATATAATAGATCTACTCAACGTATAACAATTACATAATTAATCTACTCAACATATAACAACAGTTATATAATAGATATACTCAACATATAACAACAGTTATATTAGATCTATTCAACATATAGCATTTACATAATACATCTACTCAACATATAACAACAGTTATGTACTAGATTTACTCAACATATAACAACAGTTATATAATAGATCTATTCAACATATAACAATTATATAATTAATCTACTCAACATATAACAACAGTTATATAATAGATCTACTCACATAGGGGACAAATATGCAATTAAGTAGTTAAAGAGCTGGTCACGCCTAGTACCGTATAGGGAAAATGATAATAGTGCGCATATTATGCACAGACAATTGGTACATTATGTTGGGGTAATATGGTCAGGATTACGCTAGTGCCGCTTTACTTTCCAAGAAAATAAAATGGTATCTATTTTAGGCCGGGTGAACCTAGAAGCAGTCGATCAGGATAGAACCCAAGCTAATGTCCTTAGTAGTCCAGTTCTCCAACTGCTGAGCTACAGGCACACACAATATAAAAATCAACAAACAGAAAAGACAGAAATCAAGAACATCGCAGAAGAAAAAACAGAACATCAACATAACGATAGACACTAGGTAATTAAAACAAGTGAAGGAATATAAGTACCAAGGAAGTTACACACGTCAATTTACAAGCAGCACAGACTCAAGATATGGAGCCGCGATAGCTCAGTGGTTAGTGAACTGGACTACCACGGACAAGGGGTAGGGTTCGATCCCAACCGACGGCTTCCGGGTTCACCCAGCCTTAAATAGGTACCGGATTTTTTTCTGGGAAAGTAAAGCAGCACGGGCGTAATACTGACCACATTACCCAAAAATCATGTGCTGAAGGTCTGTAAAATATAAGTTCACTAACACCATATTTCCCTATACGCCACTTGGCGTGACGGGGGTACTTTACTTCACTTTACTTTTACAGACTCAAGATGCAACAAAGCTTATTAAATCATTGGACAGCCATTTGATAAGGTATGGAAGGAAGGGCTTTTGAATAAACTGAGAAATTATGGAGTAAATAGCAGGATGTACAAATGGGTCAAAGCATACCTGCATAACAGGAGAGCCATAGTGCAACTGGATGGTCTTAAGAGTAAAAAGGTCTTATTGCGCCAGGGCGTTCCACAGGGAAGGGTACTATCTCCAACACTTTTTCTGATCTACATCAATGACCTAGTTACTGAACTACCACATGGCATCAAAGTGGCAATGTATGCAGATGACTTAGTAATGTGGTGCACAGAGGAGTATGCAACAGTGGCCTCCAAATTGCTACAATGAGCTATGAATGCACTGAATTCATGGACAAATAGATGGTGTATCAGCATCAATACAGACAAATGCAGTACTACACTTTACACACTCTCCCCAAAACAAAAAGCAGGAGCCATCTACTTAAACAATGAGCCTGTGAAAAAAGACATACAAGCTACATATCTCGGAGTTACATTTGATAACAAACTATCTTGGAAACAGCAGATAAATAAGGCAACCCAAAAAGCAAGGAGGAAATTGGCTATTATAAGAAAGGTGTGTGGAACCACATGGGGTGCGAGTGGGAAAATACTCAGTAAAGTTTACCAACAGAGTATACGCCCACATTTAGAATATGGATCATCCGCATGGTGCTCAGCATCAAACACCACATTGCAAGAACTGGATAAAGTACAAAACCAGGCACTTAGGGTCATCACAGGAGCAATGAAATCAACACCAATATTGGAGATGGAGAAATTGTGGAGGATACCAGCACTGAGAGAACGGAGAGACACAAAGGTGCTGATACAGGCAGAAAAATGTGTATGCATGCAGAGACATCCAATGAAGGACCGATTCCAAAATCTTGTATTGGGACGAATTAAGAGAAGCAGCTTTATCCACCAAGCCAAGCGTATTAGTAGACAAACACCAGACATGCCAAGAGTGGTTAACCCCCTACTGCCCATACCAGAACAGACTCCCTGGACAGATGAATCAGGATTATCAGTTCAAATACGGACAGAAGTGAAAGGAATAGTTGACAAAGAGGAACAGAATAGTCTACAGCGAAAAACAATAACTCTCAGTTTCCTGGATGAAGAATACCCACAAGACCTATGGATCCGTGTGTACACAGATGGATCAGCACAGAATGCAGTAAAGAATGGGGGAGCAGGTGCATATATAGAGTACCCAAATAACACTAGGGATATGAATAAAATAGCAACAGGGAAATATTGTCACAATTATGATGCAGAAATACAAGCAATAAAGTTGGCAATAGAAAAACTGCTGAACAGTAATCTTAGCCCACAGCCTGTAGTGTTTTTGACAGATGCAAGATCAGTACTCCCGGCACTACACTCCAGAAAATTACCACATCTGCAGACCTTATTGACTGAACTCTGCAAGCACCACAGGGTTGCCCTGCAGTGGATCCCATCTCACTGTGGAATACCAGGAAATGATAAAGCAGATCAGTTGGCAAAGGAAGGCGGAACAGGCACACAACTAGATACACCAGTTACATACCATCATAAGAAACAGATAATCAAATCAATCAGAGGACCACAAGCCCCAAATCAGGATGCCTTTCACATTATGAATAGATATGAACAAGTTATCATTATACGCCTAAGAACAGGACACAATCGACTCCATAGTCACATGTATACAAAATTCAAGATCGGCACATCAACTACTTGTACATGTGGACAGGCGTCCCAGACTGCTGAACACATACTTCAAGACTGCACTGAATATAGTAGACTGAGGAAAATCCATTGGCCCATAGGTACAACACTACAGACAAAACTATATGGGCCACTGCAAGAATTACAAAAGACAGTAAATATCATACAGGAAACGACATTGCTGATATAGACAATACTTCGAGCGAACGAAAGATAGATAGATAGATAGATTGGACAGCTATCACCAATATTGTTCAACAAGGAAATAACACTAGAGGCAATACGGGCACTCGACAAGTAAAGTAAAGTAAAGTACCCCCGTCACGCCAAATGTTATATAGAGAATATGGTGTTAGTGACCATACAGTTTACAGACCTTCGGCACATGATTTCTGGGTAATGTGGTCGGTATTACGCCCGTGCCGCTTTAATTTCCCGGAAAAAAATCCGGTACCCTTTAAAGGTTGGGAACCTGGAAGCCGTCGGTTGGGAACCTGGAAGCCGTCGGTTGGGATCAAACCCTACCTCTTGTCCTTTGTAGTCCAGCTCACTAGCCACTGAGCTATCGCGGCTCCCTAGGCACTCGACAAGACAATCATACTTTCCAACGTTGTGGTGCCAGTGCCAGGCCTGGAATCTAAGTCTCAAGAACAATAAGTAAAATATCCACTACCGAGATGCAATGTGTTAGACGAATGACAGGAAACAGTCTGTGAGATAAGATCAGAAATGAAGAACTGAGAAAAAAAAAATAGGAATAATTCCCGCCACATTCTTCACATAAAGAACCAATAGACAAAATGATTCGGCAAATGATAAGACAGAAAGATCAAAACACAACACAACGAGCCTTTAATAAACGTTGCAAGAACACCCGACCCAACGGCTGACCACGAAAAAGATTGATTGACGGAATATTAGAAACACTAGGAAACAGAGGACAAAAGAAGAGCGAGAAACCATAATCTATTCCCTCGGCGCTGAAATGCAAATGATGAAGGAAAGATGGGAAAGCAGCACAGGTAGAGGATAATGCACGCTACGGTATTGATTATTTAACTATAAAGGAGAGTTAGTATATAAACAATTTAACACGTGCATAGAAAAAAATCCACAAACGAGCTGTAGCAGAGACCATCTGCATGTAGAAGAATAACAAACCAAACTGATGCAACAAAAATAAATAGCATATCAGGTTTGGCATTAGCCGAAAACCGAATTACGAAATTTTGAAATGTCAAACTACGGACGCTGTATCAATCTGACATTTCCAATAACAGAATAAACATACAGCGGAAGTAAAAACACGCAATGAGGAAAGATAATCAAGTTTCAGGTAGTTAAAACGATATCATATGTTCATTATTGAGTTGAGTCACCACTGAGGGACGAAAAGATAAGAGGGAAGCAAAGAGAAAAGATACCAGACAGCTTAAGAGAATGGCTTGGCAGAAGGTCAACAACAGAAATGATAAATGACTGTAGAGATCGAAAGTTGTGGAGTGACATGATCACCTACGCCAGCAGGCCCGGTACTTGATGATGGTGATGTTCATTATAATGCGGGTGTTGATAACTTGGTTACTGCAAGAGGGCAGTGAATAAATCCTGAACTAAATACAGAGACAACAAATGAAACGATTTACTCATCTGGAAAGAACGCCAAGAGATTTATAGAATCAAACAAAACATACATTACAAGAAATGGAAGAAGAGTCTGTGTTAGACCCAGAGTAAGATGGACTCAAATCTGAGAACTGCTACAACAGCGTTATTTAACAACGGTTGAGGCTGCCAGAGGTTAGATAGAGAGATAGCTCAGTGTTTAGTGAACTGGACTACAAAGGACAAGATCCTAACCGACGGCTTCCGGTTCACCCAGCCTTTAATGAGTACCGGATTTTTTTTTATGGGAAAGTAAAGCGGCACATGCGTAATACCGACCACATTACCCCAAAAATCATGTGCCGAAGGACTGTAAAATTCATGGTCACTAACACCATATTCCCTATACATCACTTGGCGTGACGGGGGTACTTTACCTTTTTTTTTTTTTATACAAATGGACATAAACTACATCAATACAGACGGCTGGTCACTCAAAGTCGCTCACGCTGCAGTCGGACGTTGTGTGAATCTAAGGGTAAGGCGGTCAGAATTAGGGATTGGAAGTAAAGACACGATAGTCAAATAAAGGCCTCCATAGAATCGAGAGAGAATTAACTAAACTAAAACAGAAATAATGCAAATAAGGAAAACTGGACAATTAAAGGTTCCATTAAACGAGGCTCAAATTAAACAGGTTTCGGTATTCGAACACTTGGGCAGTATATTTACAGAAGACAGACGGAAACATAAACTCAGAGAGAGAGAGAGAGAGAAAGACACCAGACAATAAAGAGTAAACATCAGCTACCAACTGGGCCCACTTTTGAAACATCCAAACATCCCATCCCCCCAAAGATGTCCCGATGAGAAGTGGAAACCCTAAGCCTCCTCCACACCAGCTGTAATGATGTGTGATGTATTTATACGCTTTGACATCAAATATCTCCATGGATGGATGGATGGATGGATGGACGGACGGACGGACGCAGATAGATAGTTTGGTACTGAGATGGAAACTAGTTGAACGCCAAAAGTCTATAGAATAACTGGGCTCACATGCCTATTCTGGCAGAGATCTCTTTCTCAATGTTGCTATTTGATGAAATATAGCTTCCCATATATTTAAAGTGATCCACTTTTTCTAGTCCCACTCCTCTGAATGTAACTTTCTTTGTACTTTTGACATTTATCCTCATAATCTGAGTTTTCTCTGTATTTATTTTCAGTCCTACTGTGTTAGCAAATTGATCAACTCCATCTGTTTTCTCTTATTCGCAAATATAATGACGTTATTAATGTACGTTTCATTCTTGCTTTACTGGTTTCTTTTATTCTTTATTTCTGTCACAGCTCTTTTCTTTCTTTCTTTGCTTGCTTATTTCTACTTACTCATTTTTGAAGACGATTAGAGGCCACATAGATGGGGTTTCTCAGAAAAATGTTGGCATTTACTGGGACAGCTTAAAAAGCAATGATGAAATTCTCAAATAGGCCACCACAAAATGAGAGCCTCTAAAAAAAACATAAGAAAGAAACAATCAACATTTTTCGGGCAAATAATGTGAAGAAAAGTTGCAATACTTGGTTACAACTGGCAAATTACTGGGAAAGAGAATCGCGCGGACGGCAAAGAGAGAAGATAATAGATAGCCTGGTGTCATCGCATGGAAAAGAGTCAACAACAGGATTGATACGTGGCACTGTGGACAAAGTTACCCCAAAAATCATGTGCTGAATGTCTGTAAAATGTATGGTCACTAACACCATATTCCCTATACGCCACTTGGCGTGACTTTACTTTTTTTTTTTTTACTATGGACAAAGAATTGTGGAAAACATGATCGCCTACGCCATACACTAACCAGTATGACACACGATGATGATTCATTTTCCGTGTCATTCTTTCTATCTATTTTTCTGTGCTTATTTCTTATTTTTCTTCTCTTCATTCCCTTTCTCTCCTCCAATCTTCCTCATTATCCATTTCTTCCTTTCTTGCATTCACTCTCAACGCGGACAATTTTAATTGAAACATATTTTAAGGATTTGAGGATAATGAAGACACCAAAAAAGTCCAAATTATCCCAGTTTTGGTGACATTCAGAAACCAAAAATTGCCAGTTTCTAATTAAATTCGGTTGAAAGGAAATAAATCAATCACAATATTTTAAACAGCTTTCAGCACTTCCATTTATTTTTGCTTTATTCTGGACATAAATTGTTCACAGCCGTGCCTACTGCGGCTTAAAACAAAAGCCAGGGAAAGTACGCGCATGCGCAGATGATGCATGGTTGTTGAAATAACAAATTGTCAACGCGAAACTAGATGATGATGGTTTTCTTTTATTATTATTATTAATGTTGTAGGGCGCATCTGAGAGATAAGAACAGAAATGAAGAACTGAGAAAAAAGCTAGGAATAGCCCCCGCCATATAATATATAAAAGGAGACAACAGATAAAATAGTTTGGCCACGTGACAAGGCAGAAGGATCAAAACACAACACAACGAGCCGTCAGCAAACGTTGTGAGAACACCAGACCCAAGGGTCGACCACGAAAAAGATAGATCGATGGAATAATAGAAGCACTAGGAAACATAACAGCAGCAGAGACGAACAGAACAGCAAAATACCACAAATTATACCTCCCCTCGACGCTGAAAGGCAAATGAGGAAGGAAAGAAGAAGAAGTAGGGCGCCTACTGTGCTTATCAAGCCCCCCCCCCCCCACACGACAGAATATGGCAAGCAATCGGACATCTTGCGGTTAGGAACGGGGTCCGTGTTGCCAATATTGATTGTTGCAGACGATTTCATGCTGATCCCTTATCTGCGTCTACTATTAGGGTTATTTTGGATCAAATAAGGAGGGCCGTGTTCATAGCTCACTGGGAAGAGCTTGTAACAGACAGACGAGGCAGGGGAGGAAAATAAATGATAGTCTCAGGGAACACGCGGTAGAGTAGTGGTCCGTCATCATGTGCCGTGTCGGTTGGCTAAGGCGATCGTCTCCTTCCATAATTCTCTGTCCACTGTGGGTCGTATTCATTCATATGTTGATTCCACAGAATAACCGGTTTTGGAAAAGGAAGACTTCACGGCAATCTCCAAAGAATTGACAACTAGCGATCCATTACTGTCCCAAACAATGCCAAAACCCATATACCTATCATCCTGTATGACTCCTCATGGGAAATATAAAATATTAGATATTAAGGAAGACATATTAGGAATCATGAAAAAGGCACCCAAACAGACACAGAGAAAGTACATAGCAGAAAAACATATAAACGACAACCACCCACATGACTTCTGGTCACACATATACACAGATGGCTCTGCTACAAACGCCACCAGAAATGGAGGAGGGGGTGTGTTCTTGAGGCTGAATAACCAGGAAGAGATCACCAAGTCATTAGCTACTGGGAAATTCTCAAACAACTATAAAGTAGAAACTGAAGCCTTGAAAGACGATGGAAAACTAGCTATCCAAAACAAATATAGGATGCGCAAGAAATTGGTGATGCTTATCAATGCACTGTCAGTCATAACAGCTCTAAAAAAAAAAAAATACAGGAACCGTGAGCTAGATGACCTGATAACAACCCTAGACCAACTGGGCAATAACTTCCAGAGAGTGGTCATCCAGTGGATACCATCACACTGTAATATACACGGAAACGAATGTGCAGACAAACTAGCTAAAGAGGGAGGGAGATTACCACAAGAGAACCATCTGGTCAGCTACGATGAAGCCAAATTCATCATCAAAGGCCAGTACCATGAAAAATGGAAACAAGAACACCCAAAGTATAACGAGAGGGATGGATACCTCTAAATATCAAGGAGGATCAAGTCATCATACTTCGCCTACGCACTGGCCACAACAGAATGAGAAACCACATGTTCACCAAACTCAAAATAGGAACTATCAACCAATGCCACTGTATACTGGATAACATGACAACAAAACACGTTCTAAATACCACCTTATATGGCCAGAAAATAAAGGCCGCATACCAAGTGCAGTCGCTGCGAGGTGTTGAGCCTCAGTTTTTATTTTAGACTATAAATATTTAAAAATATGAAATAAGATGTCCAACTTTCACAACAATTAACCAATAATTATGAGTCCTCTCGCTGGTGCAATGAAGTACGTGCTCCGTTCTGAGATCGCTCTATGTTGTCAGGAAAGAGGTGGGAGTGGTAACTTTAATGGACGCAGGGCAGCAAAAATTCCCACACTTTTTCAAATGTTTTTTTTTAATAAAAAAAAAAAAAAGGAACGTGGGGCTGAGTGGTCTAGCCCTCTCTGGGTAGTGAGAACAAATGACTAGCCCTCTATGGATAGTGAGACCTGATGTCTAGCCCTCCCTGGGTAGTGAGATCCCACGTCTAGCCCTCTCTGGATAGTGATATCCCATGTCTAGCCCTCTCTGGGTAGTGAGATCCAATGTCAAGCCATCTCTGGGTAGTGAGATCCAATGTATATCCCTCTCTGGGTAGTGAGATCCGAGGTTTAGCCCTCTCTGGGTAGTGAGATCCAATGTATATCCCTCTCTGGGTAGTGAGATCCGAGGTTTAGCCCTCTCTGGGTAGTGAGATCCGAGGTTTAGCCCTCTCTGGGTAGTGAGATCTAATGTCAGGCCCTCTCTGGTAGTGAGATCCGAGGTTTAGCCCTCTCTGGGTAGTGAGATCCGAGGTTTATCCCTCTCTGGGTAGTGAGATCCGAGGTTTATCCCTCTCTGGGTAGTGAGATCTAATGTCAGGCCCTCTCTGGGTAGTGAGATCCGATGTCTAGCCCTCTCTGGGTAGTGAGATCAAATGTCAGGCCCTCTCTGGGTAGTGAGATCTAATGTCAGGCCCTCTCTGGGTAGTGAGATCAAATGTCAGGCCCTCTCTGGGTAGTGAGATCAAATGTCAGGCCCTCTCTGGGTAGTGAGATCCGATGTTTAGCCCTCTCTGGGTAGTGAGATCCGAGGTTTAGCCCTCTCTGGGTAGTGAGATTCGAGGTTTAGCCCTCTCTGGGTAGTGAGATCCGAGGTTTAGCCCTCTCTGGGTAATGAGATCCGAGGTTTAGCCCTCTCTGGGTAGTGAGATTCGAGGTTTAGCCCTCTCTGGGTAGTGAGATCCGAGGTTTAGCGCTCTCTGGGTAGTGAGATCTAATGTCAGGCCCTCTCTGGGTAGTGAGATCCGATGTCTAGCCCTCTCGGAAAACGGTGAAAATAAAAAGAAATCATATGTGCACTCGCGCACGTTAAATAATTCTGCGCAGTTTAAAGTCGAAAAGAGCAGGTCAAAACAGCTGCTGATCGGGCAAAAATTGTTAAGGAAATCTACCCAACCATACCAAAGATAGATGCATCGGGACTAAAGGCGCAAATTGCGCGGCTTTCCCTGTAAACTAGCGACACAGCGCATCCACGCTCACTTAACGCTAAAGAAGAATAAGGAAGGGAAAAACAAAAAAAGAGTTAAGTAAACAATCGATACAAATGCAAATGAGGAAACAACGTTCTGTTCTTGAAATAACATTGGCTAATATACAAGAGAGGACATGAAATCACATTGGCTAATATACAAGAGAGGACATGAAATCACATTGGCTAATATACAAGAGAGGACATGAAATCACATTGGAAGTATTTTTCTTCCTCGCTTTCTAGAACTAAGGCTCCAGCTGCGGCGCTAACGTTGACTGAGTGCCCACGTGGGCAACTGCAGTCGTCTTCCTTCCGGCCTGAGCCGATTTTAGTAGGTAATCTGTCAAGATACCGTCCTCTCAGAGAATGTCGCCAGTTCTGGGCCGGTTCCGCGGGAAGAAGAGAGTTAAAATAGCACAGCTGTTTGTTTTTATCTCAAAGTAGGATTTTAGTTCCAACTTTGGAAATTTAGCAGCAATCATGGATGAAGATGTTCTGATATATATTTGAAAGATATATGTTTGTATAGCGAGGGACACCCGCACACACTGAGGATTCTAGTCGAAAGATACCTGCTTGTATAGCGAGGGACACCCGCACACACTGAGGATTTTAGTCGAAAGATATCTGCTTGTATAGCGAGGGACACCCGCACACACTGAGGATTTTAGTCGAAAGATATCTGCTTGTATAGCGAGGGACACCCGCACACACTGAGGATTCTAGTAGAAAGATATCTGCTTGTGTAGCGAGTGACACCCGCACACACTGAGGATTTTAGTCGAAAGATATCTGCTTGTATAGCGAGGGACACCCGCACACACTGAGGATTCTAGTCGAAAGATATCTGCCTGAATAGCGAGGGACACCCGCACACACTGATGATTCTAGTCGAAAGATATCTGCCTGTATAGCGAGGGACACCTGCACACACTGAGGATTCTAGTCGAAAGATATCTGCTTGTATAGCGAGGGACGCCCGCACACACTGAGGATTCTAGTAGAAAGATGTCTGCCTGTATAGTGAGGGACACCCGCACACACTGAGGGTACTAGTCGGAGGATATCTGCCTGTATAGCGAGGGACACCCGCACACACTTAGGATTCTAGTCGGAAGATATCTGCTTGTATAGCTAGGGACGCCCGCACACACTGAGGATACTAGTCGGAGGATATCTGCTTGTATAGCGAGGGACGCCCGCACACACTGAGGATTCTAGTCGAAAGACATCTGCCTGTATAGCGAGGGACACCCGCACACACTGAGAGTACTAGTCGGAGGATATCTGCCTGTATAGTGAGAGACACCCGCACACAAAGAGGCCAGTCTCAGCTGAGTACCGAGGATACTATTATGTATTAAAATTAAACAGGTATTATTCATGTCATGTATAATTCAGCCACCCAACCCCCGTAATAATATTAAAAGTCTACAAGTACATCAACTGTGGATTGGTTGGTCTCGAACGCAAGATGCCAGCCTCGAGACAGAGAGGTTGTGGGTTCAAATCTCCAACTGGTCCAGTTGGGATTTTTGTTTATGATATCTTTTTGCGGCAACCACCCCTGGTCTCAGCAGTGAGGTCCGGCTTGAAACGTCAATTACTCATGGACGGAAAACAAATATGAGTACCTCCGAAGACAGAGTTATCTGCCTGTGCGGCCAGGGACCCATGTGCACACGGCTGCCAGGGAAACATTTATTAACACGCAAGATTTAGTTCCTAGTCTCTAGGGACCTCGTCAGAGCTGGCGGACGCTAAAAAAATATAAATATATTAAAAAGTACGTAATGAGGAGGTAAAAAGCCAGTGAACACAAACAAACAAACAAAATGACAACAGAAGAAGATCTCAATGAAAAAGTCTACTTATAAAAGTCTATTTTCACAAGAAATAATAATCATGAATCATACATTATACGTGAACTATCTCCCCTGAGTATTGGGACTCGCCCAATCTACATTGAACCATTCCCTGGTGCCAGTTAATTTGAAGACACTGACAACAATAGTCTGTCCTGGTATGCAATCGACTCCCTTCCATTAAACGTGCTTCCATGATTGGTTGTAAGAATGAAGACATCGATTGCGCCGGATGAAGTCTAGTCACAGCTAACAAACATCCCTCTCCGAAGTCACCCACGGAGAACAGACAATTACAAGCACTCACATACATGTAAGTGCTTCGGAGCTAGAGTTGATCAGCGGTTATCAAACTGGGCGTAACGTCGCCACATGAACTATTAAGAAGAGCTATAGAGGTAAAGAGAGATTTGTATATGTGCTTTATAGGCTACACAAATGCATTTGATAAAGTAAAGCATGCTGAAATAATAAATATGCTGGAGAAATTAAACATTGATGGCAAGGATCTGTGAGTCATAAAAACATGTACTGGCAACAAACATCAGCCATAAGAATTAACAACCAAACAGGACAGTTCCAATATGTAAAACAAGAACTCAGACAAGACTGTGTTCTGTCGTCGGATATGTTTTCACTTTACAGCGAAAATATTATGAGATCAATTATAGATATAAAAGGAATATGAAGTATACTATCACAACATAAACAATTTGCGATATGCGGATGACAGTCTTAATAGCAGAGGCATAGAACGAACTCTAAGAAATAATAGACATAATAGTAAAAGAAAGCAACAAGAAAGGTCTCAGTCTGAATGGTAAAAAAACAAAAGTAATGGTCGTATCGAAGAAAAATTCATCACCATCATGCAGCATAAAAATAAACAGGACAAATCTGAAACAAGCGCAATGCGTCAAATACTTGGGCACAATAATAACACCAGAAAGAAGATGCACCACAGAAATTTAAAACAAAATAAATAACTCAGGCCAAAATAGCATTTCAGAAAAAGAAAAAACGACTTAGGCAACAAATCTATGTCAATAGATGTGAGAAAGAGAGTTGATCGGTGCTATATAGCGCCACTCCTGACCTATGGAAGCGAATCATAGACCGTAAACACACACATGAAAAGACGATTAGAGTCCACAGAGATGGGATTTCTCAGAAGAATGTTGACAATTCCCTTAGATAGCTAAACAGACCAAAGAGGAAATTCTCAAAGAGGCTAACACAAAAAGGGAGCTCCTAAAAAACATCAGAAAGAAACAATCAACATTTTCGGGCATCATGAGAAGAGGAAAGTTGGAAAATTTGAGAAGTGTGAGGAGGAGAAAAGGAAAACAGAAGAAGTAAGGGAAAGAGGAACAAAACGGGCGTCGACCGGAAAGCGTTTGAGAACCCTTGTTGCAGAAGAAACTAGTCTCAAAGGTCCAATTGTGCGGCGAACACAAATTGAGATGTTAGGGACCGTTGAGTGCCTCTTTGCTGCTGTCATTCTGGTCAAATGGGTGTGTATGTGTGTGACACGAAGCTGATAGTCGTCGTCCCGTTAATGTGACTCGGTTGTCACGTTCACTTATTTATTTCGGGAAATAAAATCTGTGTATTAGTCTTTTAATGAAATAAAAGAGGATCTGTGTACGAGAGTTTAGTGACAAGGATATGTGTACGAGAGTTCAGCGACAAGGATATGTGTGCGAGATTTCAGTGACAAGGTTATGTGTACGAGAGTTTAGTGACAAGGATATGTGTGTGAGAGTTCAGTGACAAGGATATGTGTGCGAGATTTCAGTGACAAGGACATGTGTACGAGAGTTCAGTGACAAGGATATGCGTGCGAGAGTTCAGCGACAAGGATATGTGTGCGAGATTTCAGTGACAAGGTTATGTGTACGAGAGTTCAGTGACAAGGATATGTGTACGAGAGTTCAGTGACAAGGATATGTGTACGAGAGTTTAGTGACAAGGATATGTGTACGAGAGTTCAGTGACAAGGTTATGTGTACGAGATTTCTGTGGCAAGGATATGTGCACGAGAGTTCAGTGACAAGGATATGTGTACGAGATTTCAGTGACAAGGTTATGTGTACGAGATTTCAGAGACAAAGTTATGTGTACGAGAGTCCAGTGATAAGGATATGTGTACGAGAGTTTAATTACACATATTTGCGCACACAAATCTAATTACAAGGATCTGTGTACAACAGTTTAATTACAGGGATCTGTGCACAATAATTTAATAATAAGGACCTGTGTACAATAGTTTGGTTACAAGGATCTGTGTACAAGAGTCTGATTACAAGGATCTGTGTACAAGACTTTGATTACAAGGATCTGTGTACACGAGTTTGATTACAAGGATCTATGTACAAGAGTTTAATTACAAGGATATGTGTACAAGAGTTTAATAACAAGGATATGTGTACAAGAGTTTAATTACAATGATCTGTGTACAAGAGTTTAATTACAAGGATCTGTATACAAGAGTTTAATTACAAGCATCTGTGTACAAGAGTTTACCACTCCAGTAATCCATATATACTACCAACACAATAATCTATAATATACTACCACTCCAATAATCTATTATATACTACCACTCCAATAATCTATTATATACTACCACTCCAATAATCCATTATATACTACCACTACAATAATCTATTATATACTACCACTCCAATAATCTATTATATACTACCACTCCAATAATCTATTATATACTACCACTCCAATAATCTATTATATACTACCACTACAATAATCCATTATATACTACCACTCCAATAATCCATTATATACTACCACTCCAATAATCTATTATATACTACCACTGCAATAATCCATTATATACTACCACTACAATAATCTATTATATATTACCACTACAATAATCCATTATATACTACAACTACAATAATCTATTATATACTACCACTCCAATAATCCATTATATACCACCACTACATTAATCCATTATATACTACCACTCCAATAATCTATTATATACTACCACTACAATAATCCATTATATACTACCACTACAATAATCTATTATATATTACCACTACAATAATCCATTATATACTACCACTACAATAATCTATTATATACTACCACTACAATAATCCATTATATACTACCACTACAATAATCTATTATATACTACCACTACAATAATCCATTATATACTATCACTACAATAATCCATTATATACTACCACTACAATAATCCATTATATATTACCACTACAATAACCTATGATATCCTCACATTTCAATATTACTAAACCTACCAAACTTGAATGAACCAATCAAGCCAATTCAAGCGATCACGTGTCCCCCTTATCGGGACAGATCGAACAGTTTAGCCCAGGAGGACACGTCTCCTCAGACAGCAGATAAAGACCAGCTGACGTTGAGTTAACTAATTTGATTGAGTCCTCACGCCATTCAGCTGCTGACTCCGCCCTGGTATAGAAAACATGACTACCCCACAAAGACTGGCACGTCGCAAGATGATACTGGAGAGTGCCATATGACCAGAGATTATTACTATGGCGCTTTTGTGGTGAGAGGAGGGAGTAAGAGAGAGAGGGGGAGAGAGAGAGAGAGAGAGAGATAGTAACATCCCGTATCCATAACGCAAATGTAATTGAGAATAACAAAATCAATACGGAAAGAATAACTGAACCATAATGAAAATAATAACAAACGTCAAATATAACGACATTCCAGGGTGTTAATTTTTTTTTCTGCTTGCTTGCTTTCGTTCGCCCGATGACTAGTATTCTAGAATTATGAATTAGATTGTAGAATTCCTCTTCGTCATCCGCCCTTAAAAGGACGTTAAGTGGACGTTGTCTGCGTTGTGTTGTGGTTTGCAGTGTAACACTGTTATATTTACGCATCTCGGCCAACACATCCGACTTCAGCACGACATTTTTGAGTACCGGGTTGTCTTCCCTCTTCGATCCCTGCTCGCTTGCACTTAATTTTTTTCTTCTTATTAGGTGGTGATGGCGCTTTCTTCAAAAATCGTAATTTCGTGGAACCATTTGTTGGGTGGTTAGCGCGTTGGTTAGGTGATCATGGTGACGTATGCTCAGCCCAAACCTAATAGTCTCTAATCTGCGGAGCTGAAAACGGGTACATGACTCACTGATAAAGGGGAAAATAATACAGCAAACAGTAGTGGTTATAGTCTCCGGTGAGGTCTAGTTCCACATGCCTGTTTATTGTACATGCCAGGCCACGCGGGTGTAAGAGGTAATGAAAGTGCTGACAGGCTTGCCAGTTTGGCTAGTGTTGATTGCAGAAGGGCAAATGACCGAAATGATATTCTGAATGCCCTCACGGACACCGGATTAAAAAAACACAAACGGACTCATAAAGTTACTCTGAATTAGCAATCATGAACAGACTGCACGAATAACACTTCATAGTGGGAGATGTCAGACGGGAGTTTCTTAGGACAATCATCACGGCACACTAGGCGAACCCATAGGTGCTAATACCCCCCTCGAGAGAATCCGAGGAGAATCCTGACCTGCAGGGAAATAACCGTTTTTTATTTCCTTTCTGGGGTACACACATATATTATCGCCTTGCAGTTAGATTTGTGTCTCACCATCATCATTGAGTGCCGTCTCCGCTTCGAAGGTTGGCTACCATGGAGCGCCATTCCACTCTGTCTCTTGCTTTGATGGTGCAGATTGCCATATGCTGACTTGTCCATCTTTTGATGTTACTCGTCCATGTTAGTCTTGGTCTGCCGCTGCCTCTTTTACCTTGTATTTTCCCTTCTAATATTACTTTTATTAGACCGTTGTGTCTTTTAACATGCCCCAAAAATTTCATTTTTATTGTTTGAATTGTGTTTAGTAGTTCTTTTTTCATTTTTAGTTGTTTTAAAACTTCTTCGTTTGTTTTCTTTTCTTTCCATCCAATTCTACCTATTCTTCTATAAATCCACATTTCAAATGCTTCAATTTTCTGTTCTGTTTTCTGGTATAATGTCTATGATTCTGCACCATACAGGAATATTGAGAAGATGTAACATTTTGCTATTCTTAGTTTCAGTCCTGGTGTTATTTGTTTTGATGTTAGTATATGTTTCATGGCATTGAAATTACTTTTTGCCATTCCTATTCTTTTATTTATTTCAGTTGGGCATTTTCCATCACTGGTTATATTTGTGTCTATATCTTTATATATATTTTTGTGTTGTTTGCTGTTCCAGTTGAAGGCCTACTCGGCCGAAACGTCGACATTTGTTTTGTTACTTACCTACGTAAAGCTGTTACCATACCACTATTTCTTCCTTGTTTTTTAAATTATCATTATCATCAGCTTTGCAGCAGCTTCGAATCTCTATGCAACTTGATGTATCTTGATGCCTTTACTCCTTGACTAGAATCGTATTTGTCCCAGACAATAGCACAGGGATATGACTCAATATAAACCGGTGATAACCTCTGAGTTAATCTCAATGAAGAACTGTATCTATAAATTACGTACCCCACTATACATCAGGGGAGCCACGATAGCTCAGTGGTTAGTGAACTGGACTACAAAGGACAAGGGGTAGGGTTCGATCCCAACCAACGGATTCCGGGTTCACCAAGCCTTAAATGGGTACCGGATTTTTTTCTGGGAAAGTAAAGCGGCACGGGCGTAATACCGACCACATTACCCCATATATCATGTGCTAAAGGTATGTAAAATTTATGGTCACTAATACCATATTCCCTATACGCCACTTGGCGTGACGGGGACTCTTTACTTCACTTACTATATATCATGTGCAAATTAATGATTTATAAATCTGAATATGAATGATTCATCGTCTGTGATTGTTGGTTATGTCAAAACCGTTGTTTAAAACGAGCTGTGATATACGTCATCTGTCAACATAATAGAAGTAGTCCAATCAAGAGATATAAATAAGAAGCAAACTATACAACCCTGGCACATATATAGAAAAAGGAACCCACATGGATAGAACAAAGAACATCATGTAGATAGAACAAGTGACAACAGATATATCGAAAGAATGATAACAGATAGATAGAACAAAGGACAACGCATAGATAGAACAAAAACATCATATAGATAGAACTAGGGACAACAGATGTATAGAAAAAAGGATAACAGATAGATAGAACAAATGACAGCAGATAGATAGAACAAAGGACAACGCATAGATAGAACAAAGAACAACATATAGATAGAACACATTACAACGGACAGATACATAGAAACAAAGGAAATCAGATACATAGAATAAATGGCAACAGATAGATAGAACAAAGGACAGCGTATAGATAGAACAAATGCCAATAGATGAGCAAAGACCATCAAGTGGATAAAACAGAGAAGACATTAGATAGATAGATAGAAGCAGACGACACCTAATGAATGAAGGGAAAGAAACAAAGAGGAAAGCAGCAATGTCTGTAGAGAAGACTGCTGGATGCAGAGATGGAAGAAAATGGGGAAGATATGGAGCGATCTTAAGATAATGGTAACTTTGAATGCGTTTGTAGAAGACCTATGCTCCACAGGCAGATGAAAGGAAAAAGAAGAGGAAGAAAGTTCCCTTCCAACGCCATTATATGTTAAATGTCATATTCTGAGTTGTATTCTTGGAATAACACGACAAGCAAAAAAATATGGACTAGATATGAATATGAAAAAGACTAATACTATGATCATAAATAAAGAAAATTCTCAAGACCTACAATTAAATATCAAAGTTGAAGGAACACATCTAGAGACAGTCCAGAGCTACAACTACCTGGGACATACTATAACCAATGATGGAAAATGTACAACTAAAATAGATAAAAGAATGGGAATGGCAAAAAGTAATTTCAATGCCATGAAAAATATACTAACATCAAAACAAATAACACCAGGGCTGAAACTAAGAATAGCAAAATGTTACACCTTCTCAATATTCCTGTATGGTGCAGAAACATGGACATTAGACCAGAAAACAGAACCGAAAATTGAAGCCTTTGAAATGTGGATTTATAGAAGAATAGGTAGAATTGGATGGAAAGAAAAGGAAACAAACGAAGAAGTTTTAAAACAACTAAAAATGAAAAAAAAAAACTACTAAACACAATTAAAGCAAGACAAATGAAATTTTTTGGTCATGTTAAAAGACACAACAGTCTAATAAAAGTAATATTAGAAGGGAAAATACAAGGTAAAAGAGGCAGACCAAGACTAACATGGACGAGTAACATCAAAAGATGGACAAGTCAGCCTATGACAATCTGCACCATCAAAGCAAGAAACAGAGTAGAATGGCGCTCCATGGTAGCCAACCTTCGATGCGGAGACGACACTCAATGATGATGAATGATGATTGTTGGAATGTCTTCCGTTCTTACTGTTGCTGTTACGCCTATTTGTTAATGTCTTTCGCGAGAGAATATTACCATTCTACCAGACAAACAGCAATACTTCAGAAAACAGCAGGAAATATTTAGTGGAAAACAGGGACAAGTATTGAATCAGAACAGTGGGTTTCCGAGAACACAGTGTCTGTATTGATTTGAGGTTTGGTTGTCTCCCCATTATTCCCGGAAAGAGCTGGCATTGATTTCTGAACACTTATCTCCCTTTTGTTTGATGGCGGATTGAAATGTAGAAGTCTTGTTTAGGTTGTGGGGTTTTGTGATCGCCTACGACAGTCGGCGAGGCAGCAGAGTGTGTGTGTGTGGTCAGATGGGGTTGTTGAGAGGAGGTTTAGAGAGTGGAAGAGAAGAGATACAAGGAGAGAGAATGAGGGAGAGAGGAGTGATATAGATAATGAGAGAGGATGGAGAGTACGTGATTGGGAGGTGAATAGGGAGGCAATCTGGGAATAAGAGAAAAATGGAGAGTGATTGAGAGAGTGATTGAGAGAGTGATTGAGAGAGTGATTGAGAGAGTGATTGAGAGAGTGATTGAGAGAGAGGAGTGATAGAGATAATGAGAGAGGATGGAGAGTACGTGATTGGGAGGTGAATAGGGAGACAATCTGGGAATAAGAGAAAAATGGAGAGTGATTGAGAGAGTGATTGAGAGAGTGATTGAGAGAGAGGAGTGATAGGGAGAGGAAGAACCGAGAGGGAGCCTGAGAGGGGAAATGAGTGACAGTGAGTGTGGAGAGAAAGAGAGTAAATCTGTGAGAGAGTGAATGAGAGAGTGATTGAGAGAGAGGAGTGATTGAGAGAGAGGAGTGATTGAGAGAGAGGAGTGACTGAGAGAGAGGAGTGATAGGGAGAGGAAGAACCGAGAGGGAGACTGAGAGGGGAAATGAGTGACAGTGAGTGTGGAGAGAAAGAGAGTAAATATGTGAGAGAGTGAGTGAGAGAGTGATTGAGAGAGAGGAGTGATTGAGAGAGAGGAGTGATAGGGAGAGGAA
The DNA here is from genome assembly GCA_032433765.1 of Megaustenia siamemsis. Classification (NCBI taxonomy): domain Eukaryota; kingdom Metazoa; phylum Mollusca; class Gastropoda; order Stylommatophora; family Ariophantidae; genus Megaustenia; species Megaustenia siamemsis. The sequence goes on from JAVIAB010000102.1 coordinate 12,478,027, forward strand.
GAACCGAGAGGGAGACTGAGAGGGTAAATGAGTGACAGTGAGTGTGGAGAGAAAGAGAGTAAATAAGTGAGTGAGAGAGTGATTGAGAGAGAGGAGTGATTGAGAGAGAGGAGTGATAGGGAGAGGAAGAACCGAGAGGGAGACTGAGAGGGCAAATGAGTGACAGTGAGTGTGGAGAGAAAGAGAGTAAATCTGTGAGAGAGTGAATGAGAGAGTGATTGAGCGAAGAGATTGATTGAATGGAATGAGTGGTTGAGTGAGTGATTGAGTGGAGAGAACGAGTGCTTCAGTGATTGAGCGAGAGAGTGGTTGAGTGGAGTGAGCGATTGAGTGAGTTATTGGTGGAGTGAACGAGTAAGCAAATATTTCATAGGGCTGAAAGAGTGATGACAGCGTGAAAGATGGAAAAATGAGGCAGTGAAAGAAGAGAGAAAGAGTGTGTATGTGTGTGGGAGAGAGAGAGGAGAGCGAGGTATCACGAGAGAGGAGAGAAAGAGGTGACGTGAGAGAGGGAGTGATGGAAAGGGGAGAAAGAGGGACATGAAAGAGGTAATGAGAGAGAGAGAGAGGGTGATGAAGAGGGAGTATTAGAGAGGGGAGAAAGTTCGGGGCATATGAGAGAGGGGAGAGGGAGAGTACGTGAGGGATACAGAGAAGAAAGAGAGCGAGTGATGTGAAAGTGAAAAGCACAGGAATATGTGAGACGAAAGGCAGTGAGAAAAGGGGAAGGAAATGGTTTAAACACGAACACTGATATCAAATATACAAACTATGAAATAATATACGGGGCCGCTAGTACAACTACAGAGAATATATAAAATAAACACATAATTGTATAGAGCAGCTAAAACTAATAGAAAGACAAGATACAACGCTTCGGTAAAATCCTTCATCAGGTATAACGAAGAAACTTTTTTTTTTTTTTCATATGTTCGGATTTGGAGTCAAAAACGATGTCCTAACATCATCAAGCGCTATACATTTTTTTGTTTTAATATGATGATCATCGTTTTCAGGAGGACGTGAACTTCCGGTCAATATGGTGAATAGGCGAAGTGTTGTGGGTGACATATATATTGTTATATTTGCGCCATTCGGCCCATTACATCCGACTTCAGCACACCATTGTTGAGTACCGGATTGCTTAACGGGCCAGACTGGGCGGTCTGTTCCTAGAAGCACCGCTGGAAGGTGGAGCAGGATTTTGGTCAGCTTTGTTATTCGCCAATCCTGACGCATGCAGTCAACTATGGGTCGCTGACAACATTTAGCTCAGTTGTTGGATGGGCGTCTTGTCCCATACCCTCCCGATGACATATAATAGTTGATAAATCGCAATATTACATTTTTGCTCCGCCCTCTCCCCAAAACAAATGAAACGCCACTGAAAATAAATACATATAATAAATACGTCACAAGATCCTACTTCTGCCTCATCCCCAAACCCAAACACGCCCCTGGTAATGAATACACACAATAGTTGATGTGCAGCATGTTCTACTTGTACACCGATCTCCCCATCCCCCACCCAAAAAACGCCTCTGATAATAAACACATATAATAGTTGATATATCACAAGACCCCACCCAATAAATTGATCCAAACCACAGAAATAATGCGCACCCACAAGGGTTGTCAGATTTCGCGGGTGCGCTAAAATCCACAGAAAATCGATGCTAGAAGAAAACATCAATCCGCCCTTGTCTTGCGCTTTCTGTTTCGTGTAGAAAATACTCGCACTGGCTGTGGGATGCCTGTTGATCTTGACTTTCAGAGACCGGCCATCCCCACGGAGGCGGAAACGAGGGTCTTACATCCACGCGATTAAGCGAGATCTCACGAGAGATAGAAAACGTTCACAAATAATCAATTAGTTCGCTTCAGAGCACGTGAGATGGTACGCTAAACTACTGATTCGGAATCTCCTATTTTTTCTCTTCCCGCTCCCAGATTCCAAAGCTGCTTGGATTCTCTGACTTCTTAAATTTCCCATGTTCTTCAACTCTTTACTTCTCACCCCACCATTTTCTATACCGTACAAGTCTATAACTTCTATATTATATACAGTATCCAGTGGTGGCCAACTCTACACCCATTGATCAAAAAGAGGAGTAAGACAGGGATACATCCTATCACCAAGCTTGTTCAATCTATACACTGAGCAAATCTTTAAAAACATCACAGAGATACAAGGCCTATACATTAATGGAGAGATGATCAATAACTTAAGATATGCTGATGATAGGGTATTCATCATCATGTGCCATACCGGTTAGCGTAGGCGATCATGTCCTTCCACAATCTTCTATCTACCGTACATCGTATCAGTTCTGTTGTTGACTGTTTTCCATGCCATGACACCAAGCTATCCAGTATTTTCTCTCTTTGTCGTCCACGATTTCTCTTTCCTTTTATTTTGCCAGTTGTAACCAAGTACTCCAACTTTCCTCTTCTCATGATGTGACCGAAAAATGTTGATTGTTTCTTTCTGATGTTTTTTTAGGAGCTGCCATTTTGTGTTGGCCACTTTGAGAACTTCCTCATTGGTCTTTTTAGCTGTCCAGGGAACTTTCAACATTCTTCTGAGAAATCCCATCTTTGTGGCCCCTAATCGTCTTTTCATTTGTTTGTCTACTGTCCATGATACCATGTTTCAGTATTAAGATAATAAAAGTAGTAATTTTATTAATGTGGCCCGGACAGCGGCATACTGCCTACCCTTTTCCTATAGTCAGCACATTCTATGTCGGCGGTACGGGAGGGGACAAAACGGCCATCAGCAACTGGGCTGAGAGCGGTCAGGGTCCCACAGCTAACTGTGTGCATCAGGATCGGCGAACAAAGCTGATCAAGACCCTACTCTGCCTCCAAGTGGTGCTCATGTAATCATGCCCACCAGCCTGGGCACGCGAGTAGGGATCGAAGAGGAAAGGCAACCGGGTACTCACAAATTCCGTGCTGAAGTCGGATGTGATGGGACGAAAGGCGCAAATATCCTAGCGGGGAATAAAGAGTATTAGCAGTCGGTAGAACGGGAGGAAGGAAGAAAGAAAGAAAGAAAGAAAGAAAGAAAGAAAGAAACTATTTGTTGGTATTTATCTTATTGGTTGTTATATAATCTCGCGTTAAATTTTGCCATTAACAGCACAACGTTGGGCCGATAATTGCGTTGAAGAGTGTTTCTTGTTTTCATCAGTTGCGATGACCCTCTTAGCTAATGACGGTGTTATGTGGTTCCAATCTCTGGATGTTTCTGGAAGCGACTGGGCCCTGCTACACCTGCTCTTCTTCTGGAGAGACTGTAGCTTGCTGGTTAGTCAATTAAACTACCTATGCTGTTTGTTTGCGTTCGCCAGCTTTCAGATTTGTACCAACCTATGTACAGAACGGTACCCTTTTTGTACCAACCTACGTACAGAACTGTCATATTATTGTACTGATCTCGGTACTGTACTGTGTTTTATTTTGTACCAATCTCTGTACTACAGTCTACTCTATTTTGTACCAATCTATGTACTACAGTCTACTCTATTTTGTACCAATCTCTGTACAACAGTCTACTCTATTCTGTACCAATCTATATACTATACTGTGCTCTATTTTATACTATTTCAGTAACAATCTATGTACTATACTGTGCTCTCTTTTGTACCAATCTCTGTAATGTACTATGTTTGTACCAATCTCTGTACTGTACTATTTGTGTACCAATCTCTGTACTAAATATATTTTTGTACCAATCTCTGTACTGTACTATTTTTGTACCAATCTTCACGTGGACATACTTTCTGTTATCGACCAAATAAGCCCAGGCATGTACAGAAAGCCTCACGTGGTCAGGAAAGAATTCGATCCTACCAATCAATTAGTCATCAGTGAGAGATCATTTGACGTAATATCAACTATGCTTCATTATGTCCTGTTCTGAGTCACCCCGTGTCTGACAGCAACAAGGCAGGTCAAGAGGTGTATTTGACCTAGCTCTGCTGTTCCATACATAGCAATTTGTTAGATTTTAGATCCACATTTCGCGTATCTAAAGTGTTTTGGATTTATTGCACGCCTGCTTATTTTAATATAAAAAGTGACATGTTAGCGATAATTTTCAGAATTTTTGCTAGATTTTCGCGTGTAGGTGCCCAGAGGCTGGTATATTCCACTCATTCTTAAAGATTGATTTTTTATTGGAACGACAGAACATAAAAATAAAATGGTATTGAGCAGCTAAACTAACAGAGAGACAAGAAAATCTACAACGCTCCGGCAGAAGCCTTCATCAGGTACAAACAAACTATACACATGAAGCACAACATTTCCTTTTTCTTATGGTTTCATTATTTGGTATTCTACCTCTTCTTGTGTTGTTTGTTACTTTTCTCAAGCATCGCATCTCATATGTATTGATCTTTCTTAATTGTGATTTAGAAAGGGTCCATGTTTGACTTTCATAGCATAAAGTTGGTATGAAAATGCTATTTATCATTTGTTGTTTAGCTGCCATAGATATGTTTGGGATATAAAGGTATAACGGAAGAAAACCAGTGCAAAAGGAAGAGAGTCATTAATACCTGTTTCTGTTGGGCAGAAGAGCCGTCTTCACAACTAACGCAACCAGGCATATAAACCTCTCCACATCAGCCCAACCTCAGGAACCCTTATATTCTTGCACACAGAGGACTGGTTGGTCACGAGGCAAGACACTAGTCTCGAGATAGAGAGGCTGTGAGTTAAAATTACGTCCGAAGCAGTCAGGATTTTTATTGAGGATTTCTTTCGGCGACAACCACCAATCTCAGCAGCGAAGCCGGGCTTGAAATGCCATTCACTCATCAACGAAAAAATACGAGTGCCTCCGAATTCGGAGTTATCTGCCTGTGCAGCGAGGGACCCCTGTGCACACGGCTGCCAGTGAATAACGGATTAACGCGCACAAATTCAGTTCCTTGTTTCAAGGGGCTTCACCAGAGGTGAAAGCTCGTAGATGTTGAAAAAAAAAAAATTCTTGGAGACAACAGTGGGTCAACAACCCCACATTTACCCACCCATACCCCAAAGAAAAAAAAAAGTGATTAATTTTTGCATCCCATCAAAATGAGACATGTTCACGTCGGCAGCTATAATCCACGCTGTTATATTGATATCGGGTGGGCGTGGTGGTCAGGGAGATACTGCCAGGAGTGGACAGCAAAAGCTCTGATTCACCGCCTTAAGATGTGGGCAGTATCGATCTGAATGTTTGGATGAAGTTAGAGAATTAGGGAACGATCGAAGGAGGTACAGGGTACAAATGCTTGTTTTTCGATCTTTTGAACTTAGCAATATCGATTAGAAAGTTATGGAGGGAGAGAGATAGAGGCTGAAGTTATGGGAGAGTCGAGTGTGTGTGCCAAATATCAAGGCTTGTCAGCTGATGTGAGGTTCTGGCTGTGAGGGTTAATGAAGGATTATAGGACTGGGAGTTACAGGATTTGAGGGGGGAGGGGGCGTGGGGAGGTGTTGGCTATTTATAGGATTTGGGGTTGTGGGAGGGGCGGAGTTTAATAAAGGAGCTTTTGTCCACGAGAGGACACTGATGGAGCGAGGAGTGTAGGATGTCTGAGGATCTACAGGCGCTACAGAAGGGGTGAGACTAGACATTTTATAGGAGGAATGGTGCTACAGGCGCTACAGAAGGGGTGAGACTAGACATTTTATAGGAGAAATGGTACTACATGCGCTACAGAAGGGGTGAGACTAGACATTTTATAGGAGGAATGGTGCTACAGGCGCTACAGAAGGGGTGAGACTAGACATTTTATAGGAGGAATGGTGCTACAGGCGCTACAGAAGGGTGAGACTAGACATTTTACAGGAGGAATGGTGCTACAGGCGCTACAGAAGGGGTGAGACTAGACATTTTATAGGAGGAATGGTGCTACAGGCGCTACAGAAGGGGTGAGACTAGACATTTTATAGGAGGAATGGTGCTACAGGCGCTACAGAAGGGGTGAGACTAGACATTTTATAGGAGGAATGGTGCTACAGGCGCTACAGAAGGGTGAGACTAGACATTTTACAGGAGGAATGGTGCTACAGGCGCTACAGAAGGGGTGAGACTAGACATTTTATAGGAGGAATGGTGCTACAGGCGCTACAGAAGGGGTGAGACTAGAAATTGTATAGGAGGCCCAGTTCTGCATGCATTACAGGATGGGTGAGACTAGACATGTTGGTGGAATAGTTCAACAGGCATTACAGAAGGGGTGAGACTAGACATTTTGGAATAGGGTTTGACTGTGACGAGATTAGACATTTTGGAGGAGGGATGACACATGAGGGAGATATTGGTTTAAAAGTGACGAGATTAGACATTTTGGAGGAGGGATGGTACATGAGGTAGATTTGGGTTTGACTGTGACGAGATTAGACATTTTGAAGATGGTTTCTACAAGCGTTCACACAAGAGCTGTGTAACAAGATTTTAGACGTCTGGGTTAGGTAAAGAGACACGGAACGGGCATGAAGAAGATTGTGTATGTTGTTATGACCATCATCACTACACACCGGACGAACCCATAGGTGTTCCAATATCCTCTTCGAGAAACCCCAGGAAAATTCTAGCCCACGTGCACGACATGGGATCCACGGTGTGAGTAGGTTTCTGGTGGCAACTTTGCAGCGGCCATATTTGTGGCCAACTCTTTTCGACTTTAGCTGCCACGTGTTCTTTAACGTGCGCGAGTGCACACGGGATCTCCTGTTTATTGGCGTTATCCGAGAGGATAATGCTAATTTCCAATATTAGGAAGAAACAATCATCATTTTTTTGGTCATGTAATGAGAAGAGAACAACTGGAATATATTGTAACAACTAGAAAAATTGAGGGACGAAGAGATAGAGGGAAGCAAAGAGAAAAGATACCAGACAGCTTAAGAGAATGGCTTGGCAGAAGGTCAACAACATAAATGATAAATAACTGTCGTGATCGAAAGATGTGGAGAGACATGATCACCTACGCCAGCAGGCCCGGTACTTGAAGATGATGATGATCCGAGTGGGCTAGACATCAGATCTCACTACTCAAGAGATCAGGGGAGGGTAACGTCATTAAAAAAAAAAACCAGGGATTCATTATTTTTTTTTACTTTTTGAAAAATCACCTCCACTTCTGATGGGCTTTGAACCTGAGTCCTTCCGATCGTGAGGCCGACGTGGTAACTCTTAGCTACCCAGTCCCTTGAAAGTTGACTGTGGTGAAACTAGACGTTTAATATGATTGGTGTGTGTGTGTGTGTGTGGGGGGGGGGGGTGTGCAGTAACCAAAGGTTAAACCGCGCTAAGACTAGACGGTTTGAGGTGACACTGGGGCAAGAGTATACGTTGAAAGTGTACGATATGGTGTTGCTGCAAGACTATACTTTATAGAGGAAGAGGAGCTACTGAAGGTATAGAACAGGTTAACTGTGAAAAGATCAAATGTTTAGATTGAAGAGATTGTGTGCATCAAATAAGTAATCGATTGACGTAAGACTAGACGGTTAGAGTGAACCTGGGGTTATTATGGTAAGACTAGACGTTTAGAGTAGACATGAAGGACTTGTGGCAAGACTAGACAAGACAGTAAGTAGATTTAGGGAGGTGGGGAGACAATTATAACAAGGCAAAGACTGTAAGAGTAGATAATGAGTTATGTAGCAAGACATATCGTAGATAATGAGTTATATAGCAAGACTTATTGTAGATACTTAGTTATATAACAAAGCTTAGCGTAGATAATGAGTTATGTAGCTAGGATTATCGTTTATGAGTCATGTAGCAAGGCTTATAATGAGTTTTGTGACAAGGCTTAGCGTAGATAATGAGTTATACAGCAAGGCTTAGCATAGATAATGAGGTATGTGGCAAGGCTTAGCGTAGATAATGAGTCATGTAGCTAGGTTTAGCATCGATAATGAGTTATATAGCATGGCTTAGCGTAGATAATGAGTTATGTAGCAAGGCTTATCGTAGATGAGTTATGTAGCTAGGCTTATCGTAGATAATGAGTTATGTAGCAAGGCTTAGCGTAGATAATGAGTTATGTGGCAAGGCTTAGCGTAGATAATGAGTCATGTGGCAAGGCTTAGCGTAGATAAAGAGTCATGTAGCAAGGCTTAGCGTAGATAATGAGTCATGTAGCAAGGCTTAGCATAGATAATGAGTTATGCAGCAAGGCTTAGCGTAGATAATGAGTTATGTAGCAAGGCTTAGAGTAGATAATGAATCATGTAGCATGCTTTAGCGTTTTGAGTAGATATGACGAGTTAAATAGCAAGGCTTTTCGTATATAACAATTTATGTAGCACGGCTAATCGTATAAAACAAGTTATGTAGCACGGCATACCATGGACAGCTAAGAAGAGTAAGAAGGGAACAGCTGGAATATATTGTGACAACTGGGAAAATTGAGGAACGAAGAGATAGAGGGAAGCAAAAGAGAAAAGATACCAGACAGCTTAAGAAAATGGCTTGGCAGATGGTCTACAACAGAAATGATACACAACTGCCGATATCGAAATTTGTGACGAGACATGATCACCTACGCCAGCAGGCACGATAATTGACGATGATTTTATAATATGTTAAGTCATCCACATATTTTTATGCCCTTAGTCGCGAAGTCAATGAATTTCATTGCCCGCAGTAAAAGGAAATTCAAGCGTTCCTTTGTGTGATTTCGAACGGCTTTATTTGTGATCAAATTCGAACGGAAACAATGACTGTGCTAGAACTACACACTTGTCACGGGCGGAACTAACAACATGGCGGAAGTAAACAAACACGGGGTGGGTTTTATTATTGAAAATAATACTGCCAAAAACATACTAGAAATTGATTACATCTCACAAAGAATAATAAGTATCAAATTAGCAGAAAGAGGAGGAAATACCACTTATATTCAAACGTATGCTAAATGATAAATAACATTTTCATACCAACTTTGTGCTATGAAAGTCAAACATGGACCCTTTCTAAATCACATTTAAGAAAGATCAATACATGTGAGATGCGATGCTTGAGAAAAGTAACAAACAACACAAGAAGAGATAGAATACCAAATGAAACCATAAGAAAAATGGTAGGAATAAAACCCTGCCAATAATATATAGAAAAACAACTTAAATGGTTGGGCCATCTGGTCAGAATGAATCATCACCAATCACCATCAAGGGCGTTCTTCTCGAGAATGCATGGAAAAAGACCAAGAGGAAGACCTAGAAGAAGATGGATAGATGCAGTGACAGAGACATGTAACAACAAAGGAAAATCACTAATTCAGACAATTCGAGCAGCTCAAGGACGACAAATGATATAAACCACGACACCTTTTAGGTATCAGTGAAAAGAGAAAAGAAGAAGATGGATAGATGCAGTGACAGAGACATGTAACAACAAAGGAAAATCACTAATTCAGATAATTCGAGCAGCTCAATAACGACAAATGATATAAACCACGACACCTAATAGGTACCGGCGAGAAATAGAAAAGAAGATCCGCAGTCACTTCACATAAGTCGCATGCCGTACAGTCAATGTGAATCTATTAAATTACAACAAGAATAAAGTGAAGTATTTATATCATATGACATCATAATACCAAATTAGATCATGTATTAATTATTCATCACACCTGTACTGTGTTGTGCGGATCTAGCATTTCATGGAGTGACCAACTGTGAAAATTGACGGACGAGGAAATGAGGGAAGCATTGAGAAAAGATGCCAAACAGCTTAAGAGAATGGCTTGGCAGAAGGTCAACAACAGAAATGATACATAACTGTCGAGATCGAATGTTGTGGAGAGACATGATCATCTACGCCAGCAGGCATGGTACTAGATGATGATGATGATGAGACCTTCTGGTGTCCATTTCCTAACAGAGCCTCAAAATTGACATTAGCCAGGTTAGGGTCCCACGAAGTCGAAATCCGTTCCTTAGCTACGTACAGGTAAGATGAAGGTACGGGTCAAGATTGTGTATAATCAGCCTGCTGTGTGAACTATTAGCGTGCATGCTTTGTGCCGTCTGTTGAGGACTAAAAAAACTATGAGTTTGCCGTGAATGTACGTGTGTGAAGTCAATTCCTTTGTAATGGTCAATCATATCAGAATGTGACGTTGCTGCAAGGGATGTAACCAGACATATATGAGGTGTTACAGTTGTCACGACGCGAGTTACGTACCTTATAATATCATCTGGTCGCTTGTCCGCAGAACGTTACCCTCACCATAGCCCGTCTGAAAGAATCTCTGTCTCTAGTCAGATCTCCAACAGAACGTTACCCTCACAACAGCCCCTCTGAAAGAATCTCTGTCTCTAGTCAGATCTCCAACAGAACGTTACCCTCACAACAGCCCGTCTGAAAGAATCTCTGTCTCTAGACAGATCTCCCACAGAACGTGGCTCTCACCACAGCGCCTCTGAAAGAATCTCTGTCTCTAGCCAGATCTCCCACAGAACGGGGCTCTCACCACAGCCCGTCTGAAAGAATCTCTGTCTCTAGGCAGATCTCCCACAGAACGTGGCTCTCACCACAGCCCGTCTGAAAGAATCTCTGTCTCTAGACAGATCTCCCACAGAACGTGGCTCTCACCACAGCGCCTCTGAAAGAATCTCTGTCTCTAGACAGATCTCCCACAGAACGTGGCTCTCACCACAGCCCGTCTGAAAGAATCTCTGTCTCTAGACAGATCTCCCACAGAACGTGGCTCTCACCACAGCCCGTCTGAAAGAATCTCTGTCTCTAGCCAGATCTCCCACAGAACGGGGCTCTCACCACAGCCCCTCTGAAAGAATCTCTGTCTCTAGACAGATCTCCCACAGAACGGGGCTCTCACCACAGCCCGTCTGAAAGAATCTCTGTCTCTAGCCAGATCTCCCACAGAACGTGGCTCTCACCACAGCCCGTCTGAAAGAATCTCTGTCTCTAGCCAGATCTCCCACAGAAAGTGGCTCTCACCACAGCGCCTCTGAAAGAATCTCTGTCTCTAGCCAGATCTCCCACAGAACGTGGCTCTCACCACAGCGCCTCTGAAAGAATCTCTGTCTCTAGCCAGATCTCCCACAGAAAGTGGCTCTCACCACAGCGCCTCTGAAAGAATCTCTGTCTCTAGCCAGATCTCCCACAGAAAGTGGCTCTCACCACAGCGCCTCTGAAAGAATCTCTGTCTCTAGCCAGATCTCCCACAGAACGGGGCTCTCACCACAGCGCCTCTGAAAGAATCTCTGTCTCTAGACAGATCTCCCACTTCTTCTATTGTTATGTTCAAGGTCTTCTTGATATTATGAAACCACTTTCTTCTTGGTCTGCCCCCGGTGCATCACCCAGGAACCACGCCTTCCATTATTGTTCCTTCCAACTCGTCGTGTCTTTTGATGTGGCAATAGTATTTTAATTTCCTATTAGGAATGGTGTTTACAACCCAGTTCTTTTTAATTGTCAAATCTGTTAATGTCTTCGTTGCTTTTTTTTTCATTATCCAAGCTATCTTAGGGATTTTTCTGTAAAGATAAAAGGGGCAGAGGCAGAAAAAGATTAACATGGACGAGTAACATCAAAAGATGGACAAGTGTATGACAACCTGTACCATCAAAGCAAGAGATAGAATGTAATGGTGCTCAATGGTAGCCAACCTTTGATGAGAAGATGTCACTCAGTGATGATGATGATATATATATATATATAGGGGTGAGGTGAGCAGGTGAGCAGGTGAGATACAGAAATAGCTCAGGCAAAAGCAGCTTTCAAAAAATGTGGAAGATACTGTGCAATTCATTTTTGACAATAGAAACAAGAAAGAGTTCTTAAATGTTATGTAGAGAGAGTCTTGACATATGGATGTGAACCATGGACAATAGGACAACAGACAAGAAAATCACTGGAGGCTGTAAATATGTGGTTTTACAGAAAAATGTTGAGAATACCATGGACAGCTAAGAAGAGCAATGAAAATGTTCTGAAAGAGGCCAAAGCAAAAAAAGAGAGCTAATATGCAAAATAGGAAGAAACAATCATCATTTTTGGGCCATGTAATGAGAAGGGAACAGCTGGAATATATTGTAACAACTGGGAAAATTGGGGGATGAAAAGATAGAAGGAAGCAAAGAGAAAAGATACCAGACAGCTTAAGAGAATGGCTCTACAGAAGGTCAACAACAGAAATAATAAATAACTGTCGAGATCGAAAGTTGTGGAGAGACATGATCACCTATGCCAGCAGGCTTGGTACTTGATGACGATATCTATATACATGTGAACAATTGAAAAACTGAGGAAAGAATATATGGAAGGAAATTATGAGAGAAGATACCAGACAGTTTAAGAAAATGGTTTAATGGAGAATCAAAAAGAGAAATGTTAAACAACTGTGGAGATTGGAAGTTATATTGAGGTTGAAGACAACGATAATTCTACAAAACCTTGTTTACTTTTATACCCTTTTTCATAATATCTACCTCAACAAACATGATTGACATGCTGCGTAGTTCTGTCTTCTATTATTAATCTGCTATTTTTTAGCACATAAAGAAACAACAGATAATTTGGTTTGGCCATGTGATGAGGCAGAAAGGTCAAATCACAACACAATTAATGAAGGTCTGTATCTTCATGACTGTCACTGTTGTTGTTCTCCATGTTTCACAGCCATATAATAGGACTGACTTAACACTGGAGTTCACAATTTTTATTCTAGCATTTAACCTAATTTCTTTGGATTTCCATATGTTCCCTAGTGCAATGAATGTCTCTCTTGTTTTTGTATCCTAATTTTTGTATCATTTTATGTTCTTCCTTCTAAATCTATATTACTGCCCAGATATATGTAAGATTGTATGTCTAGCAGAGATATTTCTCCTATTAATATTTGGTTATTGCCAACTGCATTAATTCTCATAATTTTGGTATTATCTGTATTTATTTTCAGTCCCAGCTGTTGTGATCTCTCATCAAGTATGCTCATTTTATCCTGCATCTCTTGATGGCTCTGTGATAGGAGAGCTATGTCATCAGCAAAGTCTAAACCATCAAGTTGCTTGGTCAGTGACCACTGGATTCCATTTCTGTCGTTCTAAGTTATTTGCATAATCCAATCTATGGCCAGTAGAAAGAGAAATGGAGATAGAAGGCATTCCTGCCTTACATCCTTTTTTATTTCAAATGCTTCTGTAAGCTGCACTCCATGCACAACTCTACACTTCATTCCTTAATACATTGTTCTTATCAGTTTAATAAACTTTATGGGATTTCCGTACTGACTCAGCAACTTCCAAAGCATTCCTGTGTCTAAACTATCAAATGTCTTTTTGTAATCTATGAATCCAATATAAAGTGGGGACCGTAGTTCTAAGCTTTGTTCAATTATTATATATATATCTATCAATCTATTGACCTTTCGAGCCGTAACCGGCCCATAGGGCGTAGACCAAGATACACCTTCTCCTATATGAATTTTTTGTTCTAGCAGTCTTCTTTTAAAGATATTTTATCAAATCTCGCCATCTGTCTCTGTTCTGGGCAAGCAGTTCTATCTCATTGAGGGAGCCGACTCCTGCTGCTCTTGCCTCTCTCATCAATGTTCTTCTCAGTGTCTCCCTGGGTCTTCCTCTTTTTCTTTTACCTGTTGTTTCCCATATGAGGGCTTGCTTCACTATTCGGTTATTATCTCTTCTCATCACATGTCCAAAGTATGACCATCGTCTTTTCTTTATTACTGAAGATATTAGTGGTTGATTGGCGATTTCTCTAATTTCCTCGTTTGTTTTGAATTCGTTCCATTCTATACCAAGTATTTTCCTTAGACATTTATTTTCGAATGCGTTCAACTTTGTTTCTATATCTCTTGTTGTTTTCCAGCTTTCACACGCATACGTAAGGGTTGATAGTACATTTGATTTGAATAGCCTAAACTTAGGTTGATAGTACATTTGATTTGAATAGCCTAAGTTTTGTGTTTGTGCTGATGAGTTTTGATTTCCACAACTTTTCAAGGCTTCTGAAAGACATTGCTGCTTTAGCCATTCTGATTCTAATTTCTTTGCTCGTATCCCCTTCTCGATCAATGTGACTTCCAAGATAGATAAAGTGATCGATCTCTTCTACTGGTTTGTTTTCCATGTATATTTTGTCACTTGTTGGAATTAAACTTTTCATGACTTTAGTCTTTTCATGATTGACCTCAAGCCCAATTTTGCTGGCTATTGATGATAGTTCAATGGTGTTTTCCTGCATCGTTTTTATCTGACTGCTGATGAGAACTATGTCATCAGCAAAGTCGAGGTCCTCCAAATGGTCTCCTTGTATCCATTCGATGCCTTTATTACCAGTGCAGCATTTCCTCATTATGAAGTCCATAACAATTCCAAATAACAAGGGCGATAAAATACATCCTTGTTTAACCCCAGTTTCTATTGGGAAACATTCGCTCAGTCCTTCCTCTGTTCGAACTGCACATGTGTAACCATCATACATGTCTTTGATAATATTTATGATTTTTGATGGTAAACCATATTGCTTCAGAATTTTCCACAAAGAATCTCTATGAATACTATCAAATGCTTTTTGAAGTCGATGAAGTTAAGTACAAAAGGTTTTTGCTTTTCAATGTGTTCCTCCAATATAAGTCGTAGAGTGAAAATGTGGTCAAGACAGCTTCTCCCTTTTCTAAACTCAGCCTGTTCTTCACGCATTACTGTATCTATTGAATCCTTTATTCTATTTAGGATGATTTTACATAATAACTTTGAGGCAACTGACAAAAGTGTCACGCCTCTCCAGTTGTTACAATCTCTAAGATTGCCCTTTTTTGGATCTTAACAATGATTCCTTTTTTCCATTTATGAGGCGTCTTCTCTGTTTTCCAAATGATGTTGAACATTTTTTGGAGATGTGTTAGATTATGGCTATCAATTGCCTTAAGGATCTCAGCTGTTAACTTATCTATAGCTGTTAAATTATTATATGTAAGGTGGTTATTTGATCAGCACATGATCTGTTCTTCCTAAAACCTGCTTGTTCATCTCTCAAATTATTCTCTATGGCCTCTTTTAGTTTCTCCAGAATGATTCTGCTTAATATATTTCCTGGCACTAATAGTAGCATAATTCCCCTATAATTTGTGCACTCCTGTAAACTTCTTTTCTTTGGTAATTTTATCATATAACCTTCTTTCCTGTCTTTAGGTATTTCTTCCCTCTCTAAAGTTTTATCTAAGAGATTATGTTGTAACATCTTGGTAGAGGTGTTAATATCTGCTTTGATAGCTTCTGAAGGAATTTCATCTGGTCCTGTGGCTTTACCAATTTTTAAAAGCTTTGAATGCTTTCATTATTTCTTTCTTGCTTGGTTTTCCACAGTTAACTCTTCATTTGCTGGTAGTATATCTGGAGGATTATTTGAGCAGGGTCTCTTCAAAAGTTCTTCAAAGTGCTCTTTCAATCTCTTCATTTGTTCCCTTATATTACTAAGCAGATTTCCTTTCTTATCTTTAATAAAGGCATCGATCTGTTTGTATTTTCCGCTAATTTCTTTGTGCTGTTGTACAGTTCTTTCATATTCCCTTTATTTGCTGCCTCCTCTGCCTCTTTAGCTAGTTCATCTATATATTTACTCTTATCCCTTTTAAAGCACCTTCTCACTTCTTTGCTCACCTCTGTGTAAGTTTCCTGTGTCTTGGTTTTAGTACTTCTTGTTTTGCTATTATTTATATCTCTTTTCTAATTCTTTCTTTCTTTAATTATCACCTGGGTCTCTGCTATCATCCATGCCTTATTCTTGCATTCTCTTTTCCCCCAGTGTTTCTTCACATCTCCTTCCTTATATCCTTTACCTGTTTCCTCATATGATCTTCTATATATATATATATATATATATATATATATATATATATATATATATATATATATATATATATATATATATATATATATATATATATATATATATATAATATTTTCTAGTTGTTAGAGGACTTGGTATTTTTTTGATACTGTGACTACAAATTTATCTTGAACTCCTTGCTCTAAAATATCTATGTAGAAGTGTAAAAATAGCTCTGCTTATATAATTGCTAACCAATCAAATCATAATAAATCTACATTTGAAATGAAATGAAATATAAATATCAAAGCCAATTAACCACATTACACATATGCACATAACTAATGAAAATATAGTTTTCCCCACAATCTATTAATAGCAGCTGTGGTCTAGAATATATATTTTTTCGTTCGCCAGCTTTTTACCTCTGATGAAGTCCCTACAGACCAGGAACTGAATTTTGCATGCTAATCCATTTTTCCCTGGCAGCCGTGTGCACAGGGTCCCTCGCCACACAGGCAGATAACTCCGACTTCGGAGATACTCATATATTTTCTGTTGATGACTAATTGACATTTCAAGCCGGGCCTCACTGCTGAGACCATGGGTGGTTTGCAGCAGAGAGAAATCATAAAATAAAAATCCCAACCGGTGTAGCTGTGATTTGAACCCACAACCTCTCTGCTCAAGGCCGGCGTCTTGCCTTGAGACCAACCAGTCCCCCGTCTAGTATATTATAGTCACAAGGCTGAATTAACTATGTCGTGTCAAAATGAAGGCCAAAAAAAAAAATCCCTAAATCAGGCAAAATACTACCAGGATCTAGGGGGAAGAAAGAACGGACATCCCAGGTTACTTCCCTATTTGTAGGACTTTTTTTAGTCTGGTACACAGGTTTTCCTTAAATAAATACAACACTTCCCATTTCTAATAAAGAGAAATGAATAAACAATCAAATAATTCGGTCTATGGTATATAGCATTTAAAAAAGTAAAGTACCCCCGTCACGCCAAGTGGCGTATAGGGAATATGGTGTTAGTGACCATAAATTTTACAGACCTTCAGCACATGATTTTTGGGGTAATGTGGTCGGTATTATACTTGTGCCGCTTCAACTTCCCAGAAAAAAATCCGGTACCCATTTAAGGCTGGGTGAACCCGGAAGCCGTCGGTTGGGATCAAACCCTACCCCTTGTCCTTTGTAGTCCAGTTCACTAACCACTGAGCTATCATGGCTCCCTTATATAGCATTTGTTAATACAAAAAAAGGGTAATTTTACCTGCTACTGTATGCAGTAAACCTGGGGCTGCCCTGCTGCCTTGCATGTATTTTTGGGAGAGTAAAAGGCTTATGGGTGGGTACCCTGAAGTAAAACAACCCAACTGCCTTGTGGGTGAGACTTTTTAATCAAAGGCTAGCGGAGCCAACCGTAATCAAACCGACGGAAGAAAACAGAAAACCACCATCGTAACTTCTTTGTACAATCATGAATCGCCACAATAATGAAAATGTTCTGAAAGAGGCCAAAGCAAGAAGAGAGCTAATTTCCAATGTTAGGAAGAAACAATCATCATTTTTTGGCCATGAAATGAGAAGAGAACAACTGGAATATATTGTAACAACTGGAAAAATTGAGGGACGAAGAGATAGAGGAAAGCAAAGAGAAAAGATACCAGACAGCTTAAGAGAATGGCTTGGCAGAAGGTCAACAACAGAAATAATAAATAACTGTTGAGATTGAAAGTTGTGGAGAGACATGATCACCTACGCCAGCAGGCCCGGTACTTGATAATGATAATACAAAAAAACATCAAAACCTGTAACCCACACAAATATTAAAGTCAAATGTGTGCTCCATTTATACAGGGGCTGGAACTTATTTTCATGCATTTATGCACATCTATTTATAGATAAATTAAAGAAGAGAATAAGAGTTCTCTTAAAGCCTTAACTCATCAACTCCACATTTATTTTGCTATTTGAAAAAGAATTATTTCACTTGAAATCTTTAAATGTAAGAAAATGTCACAAACTACGCTCAAAATGAATATTGATCAAAACATAAATCAATGTAAAAAGATAAAATTATTTGATAAGAAAAATATTGTTGGCACAAGGACATGTAAGATATGTCAATAAATAGCATATGACAATAAAATAAGGCAATGAAAAACTTATAATAATTTTGAGATGATGCAGATGTAGCCCAAGCCAATCAAAACAATAGCATGGTAAATTAGCTATCAACATAAAAGCATAAAACAAACTATCCAACAAGCACACAATTGTTTAACACTGAACTAAAAAACAGTTACTTGTAACTGGTCCAAATCAAACCTAACATATATAACTGCAAATGTAATTAAAAAAAAGAAAAGAAAAGAAACTAAGCTCACTTCAACACAGCAACCAAGAAACACTATGAACACAGAAACCAATAAACACTATGAACACAGCAACCAAGAAACACTATGAACACAGCAACCAAGAAACACTATGAACACAGCAAACAAGAAACACTATGAACAAAGAAACCAAGAAATAATATGAACACAGCAACCAAGAAATAATATGAACACAGCAACCAAGAAACACTATGAACACAGAAACCAAGAAACACTATGAACACAGAAACCAAGAAACACTATGAACACAGAAACCAAGAAACACTATGAACACAGCAACCAAGAAACACTATGAACACAGAAACCAAGAAACACTATGAACACAGCAACCAAGAAACACTATGAAAGCACCAGACCCATGATGATGTTCTCAAAGAAGATGGTTAGGCAGAAAAATAGAAACAGAAACATGATGGCTGGTGAGGCTTAAAGAATAGATTTGATGCTGAAAGACAAATAAGGAAGGAAAGAGGAATAATCAAAGAGCAATACAATCCAAGTAAGAATAGATTTAAATAAATTTGCAATACAAACCAAGCAAGAATAGATTTGGAAAAATGTGATGTTGTTATGGGGGGGGAAAAAATCAATAATTAATCAATTTGAAACTTTGAAGGTTTTTATTAATGACATTTTTGATAAACACTTTCTTCCATACTTTTTTTCTTTCTCTTTCTTCATTTCTTTTTTTCTTTCTCTTTCTTTTCATTTTTTTTCTCTTGGTTAAAAAAATAATATCAAATACAAAAGACTTAGTCAGGGAAAGAAATGAAACAAACCCAGATACTGATACACAACAAGAAAAATGGAGAAAGATTATGAGGAGCTAATAATTTTGGAACTTCAAAGGCTTCCCGTGATATTAACTGAACAGACACAGTCTTACACACAATTTTGTTAATTTGATCATTACTGCCAAAAGGAAAATCATAATGTGTGATTTTGTTGCTAAAATTATTCATAGAAACTATGTTTATTGCTCTTAGTTACTGTTCATGTAATTAACTTTGAAACAAAAATATGTATCTTGGAATGGCTCATAAATATTGATGTGTTAAAGTAGCACAGCCTGTATTATGTCAGGATTTAGAAAGAAAGCAAAAAATAAAGGATTCAGCCTTAATAGCAAAAAGACAGAAGTAATGGTAACAACAAAGAAAAAGACATCACCTCAGTGCAAAATAAAGACAAGTGGAACAATATTAAAACAGGTAAATGAATTTAAATATTTGGGAACTTTGTTAACCTCAGACGGAAGATGTACAACAGAGGTGAGATGCAGAATGGCTCAGGCAAAAGCAGCTCTCCAAAAAATGAGGAAGATACTATGCAATCCATTTTTGACAATAGAAACAAGAAAAAGCGTTCTTAAATGTTATGTAGAGCCAGTCTTAACATATGGATGTGAATCATGGACAATAGGACAACAGACAAGAAAATCACAGGCGTCTGTAGAAATGTGGTTTTACAGAAGAATGTTGAGAATACCATGGACAGCTAAGAAGAGTAATGAAAATGTTCTGAGAGAGGTCAAAGCAAAAAGAAAGCTAATTTCCAATATTAGGAAGAAACAATAATAATTTTTTGGCCATGTAATGAGAAGGGAACAGCTGGAATGTATTGTAACAAATGGAAAAATTGAGGGACGAAGAGATAGAGGGAAGTAAAGAGAAAAAATACCAGACAGCTTAAGAGAATGGTTTGGCAGAAGGTCAACAACAGAAATATTAAATAACTGTCGAGATTGAAAGTTATGGAGAGGCATGATCACCTACGCCAGCAGGCCCTGTACTTGATGATGATGAAATAAGCTACAGCTTAGGGCCTCACAGTCCTAAGGAACCTCCAATTTGTTTGCATTGTAGTCTATGATAGAGACTTTCAAGGGAGTTAATTTTTGTAACAGTGGGCCTCATAGTTTCATTTAGTTTAGCCAGGTCCCAACCAAGTCTAATCCATCCCTGATTGTAGTGTTTGTATTATAGAGGTAGCTATAGTGTTTCAGTTAAGGTGTAGTGTTTGTATTATAGAAGTATCTATAGTGTTTCAATTAAGGTGTAGTGTTTGTATTATAGAAGTATATATAGTATTTCAGTTAAGGTATAGTGTTTGTATTACAGAAGTATCTATAGTGTTTCAGTTAAGGTGTAGTGTTTGTATTATAGAAGTATCTATAGTGTTTCAGTTAAGGTGTAGTGTTTGTATTATAGAGGTATCTATAGTGTTTCAGTTAAGGTGTAATGTTTGTATTATAGAAGTATCTATAGTGTTTCAGTTAAGGTGTAATGTTTGTATTATAGAAGTATCTATAGTGTTTCAGTTAAGGTGTAGTGTTTGTATTATATAGGTATCTATAGTGTTTCAGTTAAGGTGTAATGTTTGCATTATAGAAGGTATCTATAGTGTTTCAGTTAAGGTGTAGTGTTTGCATTCTAGAAGTATCTATAGTGTTTCAGTTAAGGTGTAATGTTTGCATTATAGAAGTATCTATAGTGTTTCAGTTAAGGTGTAATGTTTGTATTATAGAAGTATCTATAGTGTTTCAGTTTAGGTGTAGTGTTTGTATTATAGAAGTATCTATAGTGTTTCAGTCAAGGTGTAGTGTTTGTATTATAGAAGTATCTATAGTGTTTCAGTTAAGGTGTAGTGTTTGTATTATAGAGGTATCTATAGTGTTTCAGTTAAGGTGTAATGTTTGCATTATAGAAGTATCTATAGTGTTTCAGTTATGGTGTAGTGTTTGCATTATAGAAGTATCTATAGTGTTTCAGTTAAGGTGTAGTGTTTGTATTATAGAAGTATCTATAGTGTTTCAGTTTATGTGTAGTGTTTGTATTATAGAAGTATCTATAGTGTTTCAGTCAAGGTGTAATGTTTGTATTATAGAAGTATCTATAGTGTTTCAGTTAAGGTGTAGTGTTTGCATTATAGAAGTATCTATAGTGTTTCAGTTAAGGTGTAGTGTTTGTATTATAGAAGTATCTATAGTGTTTCAGTTAAGGTGTAATGTTTGCATTATAGAAGTATCTATAGTGTTTCAGTTAAGGTGTAGTGTTTGTATTATAGAAGTATCTATAGTGTTTCAGTTAAGGTGTAGTGTTTGCATTATAGAAGTATCTATAGTGTTTCAGTTAAGGTGTAATGTTTGTATTATAGAAGTATCTATAGTGTTTCAGTTAAGATGTAATGTTTGTATTATAGAAGTAGCTATAGTGTTTCAATAAGATATATAGTGTTTCAAATAGATAATCAATAACCTAAGATATGCTGATGATACTGTATTACTAGTAGAAAATCCTAAAGATCTACAATAATTACTTAATGAAATAAACATGACAAGCAAAAAATATGGACTAGATATGAATATCAAAAAGACTAAAACTATGACTAAAACAAAGAAAATACTCAAAACCCACAAGTGGATATTAAAATTGAAGGAATAGACCTGGAGACAGTTCAGAGCTACAACTACCTCGGACATACTATAACCAGTGATGTAAAATGCACAACTGAAATAAACAAAAGAATAGGAATACAAAAAGTAATTTTAATGCCATGAAGAACATACTAACATCAAAACAAATAACACCAGGGCTAAAACTAAGAATAGCAAAATGTTACATCTTCTCAATATTCCTATACAGTGCAGAAACATGGATATTAGACAAGAAAACAGAACAGAGAATTGAAGCCTTTGAAATGTGGATATATAGAAGAATAGGTAGAATTGGATGGAAGGAAAAGAAAACAAATGATGAAGTTTTAAAACAACTAAAAATGAAAACAGAACTACTAAGCACAATTCAAACAAGACAAATGTGATTTTTGGGCCATGTTAAAAGACACAACAGCCAACTAAAAGTAATCCTGGATTTGTGTTGCCAAAGGAAAGAAAAAGAAGCATAACAAGTGTGCACAGATTCCATCCATAAAATAATGCAAATACAAGTAATTAAGTCTGTGGCAAATTAATGTTGTTAAAATATATCAAACATTACAGATATGATGAACATATAGACCAGTGTTGTTAAAATATATCAAACATTACAGATATAATGAACATATAGACTAATGTTAAAATACATAAAACAGTACACTACAGTTATGGTACAATGATAAACTAATACTACCAACATGAATCTAAGATGACACATAGTCATGGTACATGAAAAGACTAATGCTGCTAAAACACATGAGTTTATGACTGTCAATGATGTTGTCTCTGATTATGCTCCACTTACATATTGTGTGTGTGCTAAAAAAAATATAAATAAATGGCTAGACAGCTTTCATTTAACTTTTGGTGGCAGGACCGTCTCAAGTCTCATGGCTTTGACTGTTGTATGAAACTAGTCTATCTACACTAACAACATGTGCAGAATCTGCTCATACAAACCATTAAATAATAAATCTTATCTGATGTGAATTATAAAGTAGCAATTCAAAGAGAACAGAAATCTCTTCCTGGTCATCAACAGGCACATTGGTGGATCATAGTGGATGGGGAAATGCAAGGTAAATGAAAATGGACAATCATGACATCAAAATTCAAACAGAAAAAAGGGTGATTTATCACGAAACATCTCATTCACAGAGCAAGAAATTACTATTCTGACCCATCAATGATCAAGAATTCATCAGAATTCTAAGACATGACTCTCGCCTCCTCTAGTCTATGCTTAGACTTAGACTTTCGGCTAGAAGACTTAGATTTATTTAATAAAGTAAAAGACTAAACAAACTTACCTTCATGTCCAAAAGCATGGCATAAAATGAGAAGACCATTTTGCTCAAATAACGTCGCAGATGGCTGTGTTTGTATACGTCTAAATTAGCATAACCGGTGTTTCATGTCTTTAGCATAAGATTATGTAGGTGCAAAATGTGCCTCCATTATTGCCGAGGAAGAGGCAGTCAACTTTCGTTTTCAATCACAGATCGATGGGCGGGTCAGTTAAAAAAAAAATACCATTTACAAGAAAAACTATTTCTCGTGCAGGGTATTTGCTAAATAAACCAGGTCTTATGAAAAGTAATTGCTTAATAGGAGAGGGATATAATGTAGAAGTGAAGCTTACCTTCTGTGTTTTAATATGTTTATCCATTGTGGCACTTGTGGTTTGTTTACATCCATCATCGGCCATGACACCTCCTACCTTGTGCACATGAAAATGTGGAATTTGTAAATGTAAATGATATCATTTTTTTAAAAATAGTTTGTGATTGATATTTTATAATTTACATATATTTTAGAATATACGCATGTTGACAATTAAAAAGAGTAAAAATGCAAATATGATTAATTTAAATACATGTATATTTGACGAGATTATAACTTGCAACATTAACCAATGTTAACCGAATAAAACCGCAAAAGTTTTAAAGAGGATTTTATTTTTAATGAGTTGGACCGTAGTTGAACGAGATCTGAATTTGCAGAATTTCGTTCATTCTCAACGGCGGCCGTTATTGTTTAGCTTTTACTAGCACAATGCCTGGAGAATAAGCTCAGAAGACAATCTTGTAGTGCTTTCTCCCTGCATCGAAGGTTGGCGACAATGGAGATTCATTTCACTCTGACTCTTGTGGACGCTGTCTTAAATTAACCAAATTAGTAAACAACCATGCATCCACTAACGCAGGAGGAGATCAACACCTTCTTTGACAAACTATCCACATAGTAAATTACATGTTTCATCATATATTCGTATATATCTGGTAGAACTTTTAGTTTAAAATACTTGTCATAACATGGCTTGTCAGCATCGGTGAGACTACCGGAAGTTCGTGATAGTTAGGAGGGTCTTATAGTCTGTTTGATGTGTGATGGTGATGGTCTAATCACCAACTAATTACTACATGAAGCTTGGACAGATGGTGCTCGTAAACCTGGGAGGGTCGGCCATCTAAGGGCAGAATCCCCCTACGGAAAAGACAATATGTTGCCTTGCAGGAAGATTGGGGACAATCAAAGGCTAACCTGAATAAAATGCTGGCTGAAATCGGATGTACTGGGCCACTGGCGCAGAACACAGTGCAACGTTTTAACGAGTAATCAGCTGACTTCATGAGAGAGTCTGGAATCCTACTCTGATTGAGTCTTGATCGCAGAGAGAGAGAGAGAGAGAGAGAGAGAGAGATAGAGAGATTTAATGAGTGATTCGTCGGTTCAGAAAATAAATTGAATTAATGAGAAGAGCGCAAATTCGGTCGTCAAGGCAGTATCAGCGACATAACGCCGGTCCAGACCTCATACACTTCACCTCCCAGTTAGCTACCCACAATTTATTTGTGTCATAACAAGCTGGTTAACCTTTTGGGGATCGATGTAGACCCCGCGAATGTGGGGGTCTATTGATTTATAAATCCTACACGTGTATATCAAATTAGAAGGAAAGAACATAGAGAGAGTTCAAATATTAGCCGTGCTATTATTGCAAACGGTGGAAAGTGTAAGGCAGAAATAAGCAAATTAATAGGAATGACAAAAGTCAATTTTAACAACATGAAAAATATACACACATCAAAGAAAATAACACCAGAACTTCTTTTACTTCTTTCCTTCCTCATTTGCCTTTCAGCGTCGATGGGAGATATAATTTGCGGTCTTTTGCTCTTCTGTTCGCCTCTGCTGCTGTTATGTTTCTTAGTGCTTCCAATATTCATTCCATCCATCTTTTTCGTGGTCGACCATTGTGTCTAGTATTCTCATAACGTTTACTGAAGGCTCGTTGTGTTGTGCTTTGATCTTTCTGCCTTGTCACGTGGCCAAACCATTTTATCTATTGTGACTTTATATATTCTATGGCGGGGCTATTCATAGCTTTTTTCTCAGTTCTTCAATTCTGATCTGTTTCCTGTCATTCGCTTAACACATTTCATCTCAGTAGAGGTTATTTTTCTTAATCAGAACTAAAACTCATCATCATCAAGTAGCAAGCCTGCTGGTGTAGGGGTTATCACGTCTCTCCACAACTTTCGATCACAACAGTTATTTATCATTTCTGTTGTTGACCTTCTGCCAAGCCATTCTCTTAAGCTGCCTGGTATCTTTTATCTGTTCTTCCCTCTATCTCTTCGTCCCTCAATTTTCCCAGTTGCAGTTGCTACAATATATTCCAGCTGTTCTCTTCTCATTGCATGGCCCAAAAATGATGATTGTTTCTTCCTAATATTGGAAATTAACTCTCTTTTTGCTTTGACCTCTTTCAGAACGTTTTCATTATTCTTCTTAGCTGTCCATGGTATTCTCAACATTCTTCTGTAAAACCACATTTCTACAGCCTCCAGTGATTTTCTTGTCTGTTGTCCTATTGTCCATGATTCACATCCATATGTTAAGGCTGGCTCTACATAACATTTAAGAACTCTTTTTCTTGTTTCTATTGTCAAAAATGGATTGCATAGTATTACCCTGAACTAAAAATACGAATTGCAAAACTGTATGTCTGCTGAACATTCCTGTACGGTACTGAAACATGGACAGTAAAAAAAGAGCAGAAAATCAAAGTCTTTTGAGATATTGGTTTACAGGACATTGGGGATAGTATGTTGGAAGGAAAGGAAGATAGGCAGGGACGGTTTGAAGTCAGTTTTTTTTTTTTAGGGGAGGGAGGGCAAAAACTAACAGCCCGAAAAAAGACAGCCACAACTTTTAGAAGCAGTGACGAGACGCTATATCCTATTAAAAGTCATATTGGAGGGGGGAGTACAAGGTAGACGAGGCAAACCAAGGCTAAAGTAGACTGATAGCATCAAAAGGTGGACAAAGGAACCGATGACAACGTGCACTATCAAGACAAGAAACGAGGCAAACCAAGGCTAAAGTAGACTGATAGCATCAAAAGGTGGACAAAGGAACCGATGACAACGTGCACTATCAAGACAAGAGAGTAAAATGGCGCTCCATGGTAGCAAACTATTGAATCTTCAATATAAGAATACAATCTTCATCCCAACGTTGTGCTACCAATGCCAGTCCTGTATCATAGATGAAAGAACAATAAAAACAAAAATAAACTCTACTGAGATGAAATGTGTTTGACGAATGATAGGCAACAGCCTGAGAGATAAGATCGGAAATGAAGAACTGAGAGAAAAAAGTTAGGAATAACCCCCGCTATATAATATATAGAGAAACAAATAGCAAAAACAGGAACAATCTTCTTAGCCAAAAAAAAAAAAAAAAAAAAAAATCAAAACTCTCGACAATATAAAAAAATGAGAGTACCCCTAAAGTCGGAGAATATCTGTCTGAGGTGAGCGCGCGGCAAAATAGGGAACCTTGATATTCACGCAAAATTCATTCCCATGGACTTCGTCGAAATACAAAAGATGAAAAAGAAAGCAAAAATAGAAGATTTTGTAGAAGATCTATTTCTGAATAGGGAGATGCCAGTAGTGGGATGTAACGTACACTCCTACAAGGTCTGGTGCCAGCTTTGCAAGAAAGGAACACAACAAAATACTGACGTTTCGGCCTCCATGTGGCCTTCTTGAGAAAACGAGAACATCAACAAACAATGAAATACAGATAAATTCTACTACATCTAGGATAGCTGGGGAGAAGTGGGGACATCATACTTTATAGAAGAGTACGTTACACCCCACTGCTAGCTCCTTGCTGCCAGCTTTACCACAGCACTGCAATTATTTGCCTGCTCCCTATTATTGAATAACCGCTATATTACAGGACGAGCAACCTCTAGCTTGGGAGTCGCGATAGCTCAGTGGTTAGTGAACTGGACTACAAAGGACAAGGGGTAGGGTTCGATCCCAACCGACGGCTTCCTTCTCACCCACGGATTTTTTTCTGGGAAAGCAAAGCGGCACGGGCGTAATACCGACCATATAACCCCAAAAATCATGCGCCGAGAGTCTGTTAAATTTATGGTCACTAACATCATGTTCCCTACGTGACGGGGTTACTTTACCTTTTTTAAGCTGTAGCTTTAACCAGCAGAACTATTGACATCAAGAAAACCTTTGCGGCCCATACGTTATTCCCTGTGTCTGAAGCTAACGACTGGTGTCGACCTAGTTGCAAAATGTCAATCAATAAATGTGAAGGTGAATGAGAAATTCAATTGGACATGCCAGTACATCACGCGATGGCTTCCGGATTATTAAATTAGCTATTGCATTCCGCGAAACATAAATTAATTAGGAGAAATAAATAATATATAGAAAAAATGTATAGAAAAATATATTGAAAAACACGGTGTGGTTAAAGCTTCACGTAACAA
Organism: Megaustenia siamemsis; assembly: GCA_032433765.1. NCBI lineage: Eukaryota > Metazoa > Mollusca > Gastropoda > Stylommatophora > Ariophantidae > Megaustenia > Megaustenia siamemsis. Next base: position 12,505,516 of record JAVIAB010000102.1, read on the forward strand.
GTGGACAACGCAAACCAGAACGACGTTTCGGTGCAAAGGCCTTCAACAGGAACAGACATACAACACACGAACAAATATGTATTTAAAATAATAATAATAAAATATAAAATAAAAACATTATAAACAATAAATACATAATTTAAAAAAAATACATGATAAATAAATAAATAATAAATAAAAATATGCAGAAATTAATTAGTTGTAGGTGGCCACGAATCTCGATCGTCAATCCATTGCTTTCTGATCCAGTCGACGCTGGTCTAGCCCAGCAAAGATAAGTCTGCAAGGAACTGAGCAAGGAGCAAGAAGGAGAGGTAGGCAGAGAAAGAGATGAGAAGATAACATTAATAAATGGACAGGCCTCGACGTTGCTGAATCTCAAAGAATGACTGAATATAGGGAGAAGGTCGGCGAAGGTTGTCAGAGATGTACCCAACGATCGAAGGGATTATGGGATAGAGCAGTGTTGTAAGTGTGATGTCTCCGCAGAATAATGCACATAAAATGGCTGGACAAAATAACCAACTTAACTGTCCTGCAACACGCTAAGGCCCCAACAATCATGTCGATGCTCTGATGTCGAAGACTAGGATGGCTAGGGCATGTCCAGCGAATGGAAGAAAAATGCATCCCCAAGCAAATACTATATGGTGAACTAACACACGGAAAACGACAAATCGGCAGAGCTAAACTACGATACAGACATATCTGTAAATTATCTCTGAATGACTTCTTCATCTGTGAAAATTACTGGGAACATCTGGTAAATGATCGCACATCATGGAGAGCATGTATAAGGAATGGTATAACATCATTTGAGACTGTGTTAAGGCAAAACTTAGAAGAGAAAAGACTCATGAAAAAGGATGGAAAACCCTGTGGATCAGTGGGCCTGACTTGTTCATTCTGTGGCCGTGTGTGTTTGTCAAACATTGGTAGAATTAGCCACGAGAGAAACTGTTCAAAAAAAAAAAAAAAAGCCAAAAACAAAAATACACAATAGCCTCCACTAGACCGTCTGACAAGATGAAAAGGGCCATACTGAGTGTTGTAAGTAAAGATAGAGCACCGGGGAGAGGGAAATCAAATAGAAAGCCGGAGTGATGGATTTACTTATCCTGGGTTCGATTCCTTAACGATATTCAATCATCATCAGCAACTGTATTTGCTGGCGCATGTGATCATGTCTATCCACAACTTTCTGCCTCTGTAGTAGTGGTTAATCAATTATGTTGTTTGTTTCATAACAAACAACTCTCACAATGTTTCACATGTTTTATATATGTTTCCATCTATTTCTTTTTCAATACATTTGTGCACTTGTCACAAAATACTATAAGTATTACCTTCTCATTCATCATCATCACGTACTATAAGTATTACCTTCTCATTCATCATCATCACGTACTATAAGTATTACCTTCTCATTCATCATCATCACGTACTATAAGTATTGCCTTCTCATTCATCATCATCACGTACTATAAGTATTGCCTTCTCATTCATCATCATCACGTACTATAAGTATTACCTTCTCATTCATCATCATCACGTACTATAAGTATTACCTTCTCATTCATCATCATCACGTACTATAAGTATTACCTTCTCATTCATCATCATCACGTACTATAAGTATTGCCTTCTCATTCATCATCATCACGTACTATAAGTATTACCTTCTCATTCATCATCATCACGTACTATAAGTATTACCTTCTCATTCATCATCACGTACTATAAGTATTACCTTCTCATTCATCATCATCACGTACTATAAGTATTACCTTCTCATTCATCATCATCACGTACTATAAGTATTACCTTCTCATTCATCATCACGTACTATAAGTATTACCTTCTCATTCATCATCACGTACTATAAGTATTGCCTTCTCATTCATCATCACGTACTATAAGTATTACCTTCTCATTCATCATCATCACGTACTATAAGTATTACCTTCTCATTCATCATCACGTACTATAAGTATTACCTTCTCATTCATCATCACGTACTATAAGTATTGCCTTCTCATTCATCATCATCACGTACTATAAGTATTGCCTTCTCATTCATCATCACGTACTATAAGTATTACCTTCTCATTCATCATCACGTACTATAAGTATTACCTTCTCATTCATCATCACGTACTATAAGTATTACCTTCTCATTCATCATCACGTACTATAAGTATTACCTTCTCATTCATCATCACGTACTATAAGTATTACCTTCTCATTCATCATCACGTACTATAAGTATTACCTTCTCATTCATCATCACGTAATATAAGTATTACCTTCTCATTCATCATCATCACGTACTATAAGTATTACCTTCTCATTCATCATCACGTACTATAAGTATTACCTTCTCATTCATCATCATCACGTACTATAAGTATTACCTTCTCATTCATCATCACGTACTATAAGTATTACCTTCTCATTCATCATCATCACGTACTATAAGTATTACCTTCTCATTCATCATCACGTACTATAAGTATTACCTTCTCATTCATCATCATCACGTACTATAAGTATTACCTTCTCATTCATCATCACGTACTATAAGTATTACCTTCTCATTCATCATCATCACGTACTATAAGTATTACCTTCTCATTCATCATCACGTACTATAAGTATTACCTTCTCATTCATCATCATCACGTACTATAAGTATTACCTTCTCATTCATCATCATCACGTACTATAAGTATTACCTTCTCATTCATCATCATCATGTACTATAAGTATTACCTTCTCATTCATCATCATCACGTACTATAAGTATTACCTTCTCATTCATCATCATCACGTACTATAAGTATTACCTTCTCATTCATCATCATCACGTACTATAAGTATTACCTTCTCATTCATCATCATCACGTACTATAAGTATTGCCTTCTCATTCATCATCACGTACTATAAGTATTACCTTCTCATTCATCATCACGTACTATAAGTATTACCTTCTCATTCATCATCACGTACTATAAGTATTACCTTCTCATTCATCATCATCACGTACTATAAGTATTACCTTCTCATTCATCATCACGTACTATAAGTATTACCTTCTCATTCATCATCACGTACTATAAGTATTACCTTCTCATTCATCATCACGTACTATAAGTATTACCTTCTCATTCATCATCATCACGTACTATACCGGTTGGATTAGAGATCATGTCCTTCCACAACTCTCTGTCCACAGTAAGTAAGTCAAGTACCCCCGTCACGCCAAGTGGCGTATAGGGAAATATGGTGTTAGTGACCCGTCACGCCAAGTGGCGTATAGGGAAATATGGTGTTAGTGACCCGTCACGCCAAGTGGCGTATAGGGAAATATGGTGTTAGTGACCCGTCACGCCAAGTGGCGTATAGGGAAATATGGTGTTAGTGACCCGTCACGCCAAGTGGCGTATAGGGAAATATGGTGTTAGTGACCCGTCACGCCAAGTGGCGTATAGGGAAATATGGTGTTAGTGACCCGTCACGCCAAGTGGCGTATAGGGAAATATGGTGTTAGTGACCCGTCACGCCAAGTGGCGTATAGGGAAATATGGTGTTAGTGACCCGTCACGCCAAGTGGCGGCGTATAGGGAAATATGGTGTTAGTGACCCGTCACGCCAAGTGGCGGCGTATAGGGAAATATGGTGTTAGTGACCCGTCACGCCAAGTGGCGGCGTATAGGGAAATATGGTGTTAGTGACCCGTCACGCCAAGTGGCGGCGTATAGGGAAATATGGTGTTAGTGACCCGTCACGCCAAGTGGCGGCGTATAGGGAATATGGAGTTAGTGACCCGTCACGTCAAGTGGCGGCGTATAGGGAATATGGTGTTAGTGACCCGTCACGTCAAGTGGCGGCGTATAGGGAATATGGTGTTAGTGACCCGTCACGTCAAGTGGCGGCGTATAGGGAATATGGTGTTAGTGACCCGTCACGTCAAGTGGCGGCGTATAGGGAATATGGTGTTAGTGACCCTATATTTTACAGACCTTCAGAACATGATTTTTGGGCTAATGTGGTCGGTATTACGCCCGTGCTGATTTACTTTCCCAGAAAAAATATCCGGTACCCACTTAAGGCTGGGTGAACCCGAAAGCCGTCGGTTGGGATCGAACCCTACCCCTTGTCCTTTTCTGTCCACAGTGCATCTTATTAATTCTGTTGTTTACTGTTTACCGTGCCACGACATCAAGCTTTCTATTTAAGAAAAATATTATCTTCTCCCTTTGTTGTTCGCGATCTCTATTTCCACGTATTTTGCCAGCTGTAACTAAGTATTCAAACTTTTCTCTGCTCATGATGTGCTCGAAAAAAAGTGTGGATTGTTACATTTTGATGTCTTTTTAGAAGCTCGCCTTTTGTGCCGGCCTCTTTGAGAATGCAGACAGCAAAACCACATAGTCGTCGAAGTTGAAGTGCAGTAAGTTACATAATTTACAAACTAACTCACTACCGGTGACGTTAATCCCTTACACGATCAGGGATATATTTCGGAGGTGATCTGAGCACTTATGGACCTGTCCGATGTTTAATGAGGATGACCTGTCGACCAAACTAAACTTACAAACAATTAGTGGCGTAGCGTGGTGGTGCGCTGAGAAGGATTGTTCTGGGCGCAAATTTTTAAACTAAATTCATAATAAATAAAATATGGCAGGTTAGAGGTGCAAACAGTAAAAAAAAAAAAACAGTCAAAGTGCCGTTAGAACATCGGAAGCTCTGTCAGAATGGTTTCAGGTTACAACAGGTGTAAGACAAAGATGTGTCCTCTCATCACTCCTCTTCATCATATATATGGACAAAATAAATCAGGAAACAACCAACAATAAGGAAAAAATCAAATAATAACATAGAGGTAGAAAACTCCAACATCAACGAGCTACTCTTCGCAGATGACCAATGCCTAATATATGAGGATGAACACCTGCCTCAACTGCGTATAGCATCTCTAGATAAAAGCTGCACAAACTACAGTATGAAAATTAACACAGCAAAAACAGAGACTATAAGAATAAGCAAATTAAGACACCCATTAAACATTAAGATCAAAGATACAGAAATAAAACAAGTAGAGGAATTCAAGTATTTGGGCACAATGTTCACAGAAGATGGAAAACTAGACAGAGAAATTGACATGAGAATACAAAAAGCAAATGCTGTCACATACCAGGTTTCACCATTGCTAAGACATCCAAACATTTCTATGCCAGCTAAACACCACAAATGATAAATAGCATTTTCATACCAACTTTGTGCTATGAAAGCCAAACATGGACCCTTTCTAAATCACAATTAAGAAAGATCACTACATGTGAGATGCGATAATTGAGAAAAGCAACAAACAACACAAGAAGAGATAGAATACCAAATGAAACCATAAGAAAAATGGTAGGAACAAAACCCTGCCAAGAATATATAGAACAACAAAAACTTAAATGGTTGGGCCACCTGGTCAGAATGAATCTGCACCAATCACCATCAAGGGCGTTCTTCTCGAGAATGCATGGGAAAATATCAAGAGGAAGACCCAGAAGAAGATGGATAGATGTGGTGACAGCGACATGTAACAACAAAGGAAAATCACTAATTCAGACAGTTCGAGCAGCTCAAGAACGACAAATGATATAAACCATGACACCTTTTAGGTATCAGTGAAAGAGAAAAGAAGAAGATGGATAGATGCGGTGACAGAGACATGTAACAACAAAGGAAAATCACTAATTCAGACAGTTCGAGCAGCTCAAGAACGACAAATGATATAAACCACGACACCTTTTAGGTATCAGTGAAAGAGAAAAGAAGAAGATGGATAGATGCGGTGACAGAGACGTGTAACAACAAAGGAAAATCACTAATTCAGACAGTTCGAGCAGCTCAAGAACGACAAATGATATAAACCACGACACCTTTTAGGTATCAGTGAAAGAGAAAAGAAGAAGATGGATAGATGCGGTGACAGAGACGTGTAACAACAAAGGAAAATCACTAATTCAGACAGTTCGAGCAGCTCAAGAGCGACAAATGATATAAACCACGACACCTTTTCGGTGCCAGAGAAAAGAGAAAAGAAGAAAGAAGAAGAGGCGCAAACTTTTGCCTTGCAGCAACTCACGATGAGCGCCCTTGCCAACGTCTGCTGTTGTTCAGAAAGGTCGATGAAATAAAGGCTAGAAAAGTAGGCCTCAATAAGTATGTGCCGAACATAAGACAAACACACTTGAATGTAAAGTGGAAAACACAGAGCAACACAATTTACAAGTAATCCAACGAATAAGAATATGAATTACATCATAACAGTTAGCCGGGTAGAGTTCTGCCCTACCAAAGGAGGAGTAAGACGTCTCCTTTCCTCCGCTAGTCTTCGGGAGACCCTTGGGCAAGGTGAAGCTCCCGTTTAGCCCCTCTATCAGGGTTATGTGAAGCCATTGGAGCAGGTGGTGGATGGTGTTGTGGGAGCAGCCGACAAGTAGTGCCGGTTATGGTCCCCACACCGCGATGGCAGGCAGATGATCTCATGTATAGAGACAATGGCTGCGATCTCCGATTAGTTCAGTCACTGCCAAGAAGGAAAGGAATGGCAAACTACCTTTTTATATTGCCAATACTAATCATGACTAATCACAAATTAATATTTACAGCTAACGTCGTTAATGGGGACTCCACAGCCACCTCGTCCGGTAGGGAGCGTCATGTGCTACAGGTGACACCCGATCGTCATCAAGCTACTGTATGCAAGATCAAAAATAAAGAGACACCAGCAATAGGAACTTGGAACATTAGATCAGAATTCCAGGTTGGTAAAATATAAAACAACAGCCAAGAAATGAAGAGAATGAAATTGAACATCTTGGGACTATGTGAGATGAGATGGAAAGGAGCAGGATTATTACAACGCGACAGTGGAAATGTAGTTTACTCTGGGGTAACCACACACGAAAGATGTGTATGCATCATTTAGATAGAGAAAGAAGCAAAGCAGTGAAAGGATTTTGGCCAGTATCAGATAGAATTCTGCTAGTAAAACTGAGAGGTAGACCAATGGATATCAACATAGTTCAAGCTTATACATCAACAAGTAATAGCGAAAAAGAAGACATTGACACTTTTTACAATGAGCTAGAGATGACCATGGAACAGTGTAAATCCCAAGAAATAACTATTATATCAGGGGATTTCAATGCAAAGGTATGAACAGCTAATGTGCAAAATGTGACTGGGGGGGGGGGGGATGGTCTTGGATAGACGAATGATAGAGGGGATAGATTGATAGATTGGGCAAAGACACATGAAATGATTATAGGTAACACCTTGTTCAAACAACACCCTAGGCGACTATGGACATGGCAAAGCCCAGACAAAAAAGTACACAATCAAATTGATTTTATACTGGTACAGAGAAGATTCAGAAATGGGCTAACATCTGTTAAAACAAGGCCAGGAGCAGTTGGACATATAAGAATAAAACTACAGAAGGCACAGAAATCCCCAAGAAATATACAATTAGAACTAGATATACTTAGAGTAGATAAACAGACGAGTGATAAGTTATTGGTTATTGGTTATGGAAGGCCTCGGCATCACAGCAAACGAATTAAAATCCATAATTGGTCAACCGCCCGTGCCAGTGGAATCATCCGAATTACCAACTCATCTCCCAAACAAAGAAAGGTAACTGTAGTCCCCATCGTAGCAGTCTCAGCACACGCCAAAAGACATAAGGCGAAACCGCGCAGAAAGTGAACACAGCCAACTGTTCTCTGTCATACGATATCATCATTCATCGTAAACAAGGAGTGATAAGTATAGCAGGATAGTACAAAATCGATATAATGCTATTGATAAAAAATTGGACATCGAGGAGCAGTGGGAAATGCTCAAACAATCGATTCAACAAACATCAAAAGAAATAATACCAGTGACCAAAAGAATAAAACAAAAAAAAGAAATGGGTGACAGAAGAAATATTACAACTAATGGATGAAAGAAGAAAACATAAGAAAGAAGAACGGACATACAAAATATTGCACAAAGAGATCCAGAACAAATGCAGAGAAGCAAAGGAAGGATGGTTAAAACAGAAGTGTGAAGAAATGGAAAAAAAAACAACAAAAGAAAGACTCAACAAATGTATGCACAATCAGTTAGTAGGAACCCAACAACATAAGTATGGAACAATTGACGTTTAAAGCCGGGCTTTGGTGCAGCCGGGATTTGGACCCACAACCTCTCTTTCTCGAGGCCGGCGTCTTGCCCCCAGACCAACCAGTCCCCCGTGGTTGCATATCACGGACAGTAAACAAAGCAATACAACGCCGGACAGAATTAGTAGCGCTGTGGGTTTTATGGTTAAGTTACGATGATTGTTTCTTCCTAATATTGGAAATTAGCTCGTTCTTTGCTTTGGCCTCTTTCAGAACGTTTTCATTGCTCTTCTTAGATGTCCATGGTATTATCAACATTTTTCTGTAAAACCACATTTCTACAGCCTCCAGTGACTTTCATGTCTGTTGTCCAATTGTCCATGATTCACATCCATATGTTAAGACTGGCTCTACATAACATTTAAGAACTCTTTTTCTTGTTCCTATTGTCAAAAATGGTTAATATCAAATTCAGAAGATAAAAGGCTCAGGAGAAAGGAGACTAGGCCAGGCACCAATAATAAATCTTGTTCGTTCTGCGGATGAATCTGTCTGTCCAATATTGCCAGATTCAGCCACGGGAGAAGCTGTTCGCCAAAGCAGCATCCAGCACAAGGCACTAACATTTTTACCAAACAACTGACTTATCATGATTGCTTGCTACCAGCTGTCTGTCAAAACGCCAAAGGCCATACACACACACACACACACACACATATATATACACACACAAGATAATGGTATAGTAGGAACCCAACAACATAAGTGATATTTCCCCATACACTTACCACGCAAAGAAATCATTTTCATGCTCATTATCATATTGCTACAGCAAAAGTACGGACGGGGCGGGCTCAACATACCTAACGGTATCCACCTCACGAGAAGGAAAACTCCTACGACAAACCAAGATCCAGCCTACCGGAGACGGAGTGTGTCAGTCATGGCGCAGGTTTAGGGGGAAAACCAGGACACACCCGCATTTGTGAGAACTGACCATAATGACCAGCTCATCGTGTGTCGTGATGTTGCTCCTAATCATCCACACATGAGTACCAGCAAATAAGACTAGTTCATATTGTGTCGTGATGTTCCAAAACCCTCCATCACAAACAAAGACAAAATGTCCAACTCACCTCCATCATGATACAAAACAAAAAGTTCAACTCACCTCCATCATGATACAAGACAAAAAAGTCCAACTCACCTCTATCATGATACAAGACAAAAAGTCCAACTCACCTCCATCATGATACAAAACAAAAAGTTCAACTCACCTCCATCATGATACAAGACAAAAAAGTCCAACTCACCTCTATCATGATACAAGACAAAAAAGTCCAACTCACCTCTATCATGATACAAGACAAAAAGTCCAAATCACCTCCATCATGATACAAGACAAAAAAGTCCAACTCACCTCCATCATAATACAAGACAAAAAGTCCAACTCACCTCCATCATGATACAAGACAAAAAAAGTCAAACTTACCTCCATCATGTTACAAGACAAAAAGCCCAAATCACCTCCATTGTGATACAAGACAAAAAGTCCAAATCACCTCCATTATGATACAAGACAAAAAGTCCAACTCACCTCTATCATGATACAAGACAAAAAAGTCCAAATCACCTCCATCATGATACAAGACAAAAAGTCCAACTCACCTCCATCATGATACAAGACAAAAAGTCCAACTCACCTCTATCATGATACAAGACAAAAAAGTCCAAATCACCTCCATCATGATACAAGACAAAAAGTCCAACTCACCTCCATCATGATACAAGACAAAAAAAGTCAAACTTACCTCCATCATGATACAAGACAAAAAGTCCAAATCACCTCCAGGATGATACAAGACAAAAAGTCCAAATCAACTCCATCATGATACAAGACAAAAAGTCCAAATCACCTCCATTGTGATACAAGACAAAAAGTCCAAATCACCTCCATTATGATACAAGACAAAAAGTCCAACTCACCTCTATCATGATACAAGACAAAAAAGTCCAAATCACCTCCATCATGATACAAGACAAAAAGTCCAACTCACCTCCATCATGATACAAGACAAAAAGTCCAAATCACCTCCATCATGATACAAGACAAAAGTCCAAATCAACTCCATCATGATACAAGACAAAAAGTCCAACTCACCTCCATCATGACACATGACAAAAAGTCTAACTCACCTCTAATCATGATACAAGACAAAATGTCCAACTCGCCTCCATCATGATACTGGACAAAGAAACAAGTTGACATAATCAAAAGACCATAACATTGAAGAACACAAAACACTTGTCTACAAGACTTGATCTAGACTTGGAGAGGCCGTAAGCCATCATAAGCTATCTAGCCTAAGTCTAAATCTACCCCTATTCTTCTTCTTCTTGTTCTCTTCATTTGCCTTTTAGGGTCCATGAGAGATATCATTTGTGGTCTTTGGTTCATCTGTTGGTATCTCCTACTGTTATGTTTCCCAGTGTTTCTAACATTCCATCAATCATCTTTTTCAGGGGACTGGTTTGTCTCGAGGAAAGACGCCAGTCTCAAGACAATGAGGTTGTGAGTTCAAATCCCGGCTGTTCCAGTTAGGATATTTATTTGTGATTTCTCTCTGTGGCAACTACCGCTGGTCTCCACAGCAAGGCCCGGCTTGAAACGTCAATTACTCATTGACACGAAAAATATGAGTACTTCTGAAGACAGAGTTATCTGCCTATGTGGCGAGGGACACCTGTGCACATGGCTGCTAGGGAAAAACGGATGAACATGCAAAATCAGTTCCTGGTCCCTAGTGACTTCGCCAGAGGTGAAAGCTGTCAAATGCCCAAAAAAATGTAATCTTTTTCGTGGTCAGCCCTTGGGTCTGGTGTTCTCTGTTTACTGAAGGTTCTTTCTGTTGTGTTTTGATCTTCCTGCCTTATAATGTGGCCAAACCATTTGATCTATTGTTTCTTTATATATTCTATGGGGGGTATCATTCCTAGCTTTTTTCTCATTTCTTCATTTCTGATCTTATCTTCTGAACCTAGTTGTATAACAATTTCAAAATGATAAATTTCAACCATTTGATCTATTGTTTCTTTATATATTCTATGGGGGGTATCATTCCTAGCTTTTTTCTCATTTCTTCATTTCTGATCTTATCTTCTGAACCTAGTTGTATAACAATTTCAAAATGATAAATTTCAACCCACATAACGTTTCCTTTCCATAGACTTTATTGCAAGTAAAGAAACAGACATAAGCATGGTTGCACTATTTTGTGCCACAACTATTTATATACGTATATAACAAATACTTAAACATATTTTAAATATGAAATAATTCAAATCAACAAGGATTAAACAGATTTTAGTGACATATTTGAGCGCTGGAAAATATTTACCAAATTTCACAGGGGTAGGTAAGCAAGGTCAGTATTATTACAGCATGCAGTTCATTGTTTTAAAATTGACATCAAATATTATAAGATTAATAGAACAATTTTATCACAAATGTTAATATATATATTTTGTCATTAGAAAGGTCTTTTCTGAGACGTTTAATGGCATGGGGGTTTCAATATTCAGGGATAAAGACTTGCAACATTTGTTGATATAGACTTCCAACATTTGTTGACAAAGACTTGCAACATTTGTTGATATAGACTTTCAACATTTGTTGATAAAGACTTGCAACATTTGTTGATATAGACTTTCAACATTTGTTGATAAAGACTTGCAACATTTGTTGATATAGACTTCCAACATTTGTTGATAAAGACTTGCAACATTTATTGATATAGACTTCCAACATTTGTTGATTTAGACTTGCAACATTTGTTGATATATACTTCCAACATTTGTTGATATAGACTTCTAACATTGCAGACATTTAAACATTCAACATTCAGTAACATTTAACATTCCTCATCCCAGTGTTGTGCTACCAATGGACCCTAGACTCAGAAACAATAAGAAAAATAACCACTACCAAGATGAAATGTGTTAGACGAATTAATTTTAAAACGAAGATTAGAAGTGAAGAACTGAGAAAAAAGATAGGAATAATTCCCGCCATAGAATACCTAGAGAAACAACAGATAAAGTGGGTTGGCCATCTGATAAAGACCGAAAGATACAATGCAACAGAACAATCATTCAACAAATACTGCAAGAATATCAGACACAAGGGATGCTCATAAAAGATGGATTGATAGAATACTATAAATACTAGGAAACATAAAAGTAGGGGTGGCCAACAGAAGAGCAAACGGCTGCAAACTATATCTCCCCTCGACGCTGCAAGGCAAATGATGGAGTAGACAAAAGGTAGTGTTCAATAATACTGCCTTCTAACATTCAATAATATTGACATTCTACAATCAATAACTTACATATGTAACATTCAATAACATTGACATTCTACAATCAATAACTTACATATGTAACATTCAATATCACTGATATTCTACAATCAACAACTTACATATGTAACATTCAATAACACTGACATTCTACAATCAACAACTTACATATGTAACATTCATTATCACTGACTTTCTATAAAAAACAACTGACTTATTAACATTCAATTGTAATAACATTCAATAAAACATATACCCAACATTCAGAAACAGACATTTAACATTCAATAAAAAAAAAAGGTTTAACATCCAAAAATAGAGTTTTAACATTTGATAACAGGCATTTAACATTTGAGTTTTAGCAAATGATAACAAGAGATATAATATTCAGTGACAGAGAAATTAACATCAATTAACAGAAAGGGTTTAAAGATGGACATAAGATCAATACAAGACCTAGCTTCTGTACGTGTTCTGTGTCAATAGGTAGAGTTATTGCTGAAGTAAAGAATATGCAAAGGCACCTTTGTTTACGTCCCTGGACATGCAGGAGTATGGGGAAACGAAAGAGCAGACAGGTAGGCTAACTGCGCTGTCATTGAGGATGGTCAACCATTAGATCGGGCGGACATCATCAATACCCTCCGATATGTGGAAAGGGCACAGGACTTTGAGAACCATGAATCCACATCATTACTTTGGATGAAACAGATAGTAGTTGAGATGGGCACAGCCAGAAATGAGAAACTTAGTGGCCGTATAAGAAGACTTATCAACCAACATAGACCTGGAGTCGTCAGTCTCTGGACACTGCAAAACTTGTTGAGGAGGAGAGATGAGCACCTGGACATATTTGGAGTGCAATGATGATGACCCACCAATAACTCAATTTAACAATTGATAACACAAAGATGGGTGGTGAAAAACACTACAAGTCCTATGTGATATCTAGCGGTGCTGGGCAGATCAAAATCAAGATACGGTCAATTCTGGTTAATCCAGAGTGCTTAGTGGAGTCTGTATGTATCTTTCTTCTTTCTACCTTTCATCTCCCTGTGGAGCATAGGTCTTCAACAAACACTTTCCAAGTCGTTCTGTTTCTTGCAATTCTTTTAAGATCATTCTATGTCTTCCCCATCATCTTCATCTCTGCTTCTATCTGTCTTCTCCAAGAATTCCTTGGTCTTCCTCTTTGTCTTTTCCCCTGGGGATTCCAAAAAAGGGCCTGTTGTGTAATACTCTCAGTTGGCTTCCGCAGTGTATGTCCTATCCAGCACCATCATCTTCGCTGTATCTCTTTATCCACTGGTATTTGACTGGTACATTTCCATTACTGTGATTTTGTCCTGCCATTTCCATCCTTTTATTCTGCCTAAGCATCCATTAATGAAAGTCTGTATCTTCATGATTGTCAATTTTGTTGTTTCACAACCATATAATAGGACTGACTTAACATTGGAGCAGAAAATTTTTATTTTTGTATTTAACCTCGTTTCTTTGGACTTCCATAAGTTTCCCAGTGCAGCAAAAGCTCCTCTTTTTTTTATATCCTTATTTTGGTATCATTTTCTGTTCCTCCCTCTTTATCTATATTACTGCCCAGATATATGTAAGATTGTACATCTAGTAGAGGTATTTCTCCTAATTTTATTGGGTTATTGCAGTCTGTATGTATACACTTCGAGAAATGAAATAAACTAGAATATAATAAATGAAATAATCTCAAACATGGATGAATACAAACATGCGTGTACATACATACACACAAGGTGGGACAAGATATGCATACAAATTAATGAATTTGTCTATATATATTTATATAAAGATAGAATGCATTATACAAATACGAGATTGTACTGAATTTGTACTCTGTCATCATCATCAGCCGCATTATGTTATGTTCAATGTCTTTAACTCTTACCATACAGAAGCTTTTAATCGGTGCAAACAGAAGATATTGCAGAGAATTTTATGGTTTAAGAATCAATTTATATTTATCTAACATATTAACATATGGACTTTCAGATAACTGAACAAGGAATTAGATTTCACCAATACCAAGATGATACAAGGCATGTAAAAAGAATATGGTTTGATGACGATTCACACTAATCAAATTGAGAGTGGTACACTATGTGGCGAAATGTACAGAGAGAGTTAAATCTGTGGTTGAGAAAAGTACAGTGGCAGTGCCCTGATTCATATTGCAATGGTTGCAGTTTGTTTCCTCTTGGACATTCTTCTGTCAACATAGAAGCATAAAAATGAGTACATGATTCGAAGAGTTAAATTAAAGTAGCAACATGGAGGAAGTTTAGTGACACACTGAAATGTAAATGTTGAGATCTCGGCTTGTGAGGATATTACATTTGCTATTCCTGTATCAAGTGCAGAGTGTCAAATACCTAGGACACAATAATAACATCAGATGGAAGATGTACAGCAGAAATAAAAAGCAGAATAGCTCAGGCAAAATAGCATTTTAGGAGCTGTGATAGCTCAGTGGTTAGTGAACTGGACTACAAAGGACAAGGGGTAGGGTTCGATCCCAACCGATGGCTTCCGAATTCACCCAGCCGTAAATGGGTACCAGATTTTTTTCTGGGAAAGTAAAGTGACACGGGCATAATACCAACCACATTACCCCGAAAATCATGTGCTGAAGGTCTGTAAAATTTATTGTCACTAACACCATATTCCCTATACGCCACTTGGTGTGGCTGGGTTCTTTACTTACTTTACAAAGTAGCATTTCAGAAACTGAAAAACATATTATGCAACAAGTCTATGTCAATAGAAGTGAGAAATAAAGTTCATCAGTGCTATACAGAGTCACTTGACCTATGGAAGTGAATCATGGTCAGTAGACAAACAAATGAAAAGACGATTAGAGGCCACAGAGATGGGATTTCTCAGAAGAATGTTGAGAGTTCCCTGAACAGCTAAAATGACCAATGATGAAGTTCTCAAAGAGGCCAGTACAAAAAGGGAGCCTCTTAAAATACATCAGAAAGAAACAATTTTCGGGTACATCTTGAGAAGAGGAAAGTTGGAATACTTGGTTACAAATGGCACAAGATAGGGAGAGATCATGGATGATAAGGAGAGAAGATACTAGATAGCTTTGTGTTGTGATACATTTAACAGTCAACAACAGAATTGATACAATGGGCTGTAAACAGAGAATTATGAAAGGACATGATGTGCCCACACCACCTGGTTAGGCACATGATGATGATCCTTGAATTAGGGGTCCCCCTGGTGCTATGGAGTTTGAGCACTGTGCTGGGGTCTTCCTATGTAACAAGATGAGAACATTCACGGACACTATCAAGGTACTATATCAAAACCCATCCCTACATAACATGCTATGAGATATATTTACCAATCATGATATCTGTTGTTGACTAACTCTATCTACATTGTTCTTGCAGGCCAAAGATTGCACACTGAGCAGAAATAATCAACACACAAATAATCCTCCTCTGCTCTTTCTTTCAGCATCATTAGACTTTGCACAAGACCTGAAGTGTATCTCACTACTTGTTCCTGTTCTGGAGCAATTCTATCTCTGCAAAGGAGGTTATACTGTTATTAACTCCATGTGTGTTTTCTCTGTGTTTAAGTCTGCCTCTTTTTCTCTTATCCTCTGGTTTTTTTTGTGCCATTTGTGTCATCTGTGGTTTGAAAAGACAAAAGATAGATAGATAGATAGATAGATAGATAGATAGATAGATAGATAGATAGATAGATAGATAGATAGATAGATAGATAAGATAGACAGACAGACAGACAGATTGATGATTGGATGGATGGATGGGTTTGTAGGTGGGTAGGTATATGTTGTTGTTGTGTTCGCCAGCTTTCAACTCTGGCGAAGTCCCTAGAGACTAGGAACTGAGTTTTGCGTGTTAATCCATTTTTTCCCTGGCAGCCGTGTGCACAGGTGTCCCGCCGCACAGGCAGATAACTCCAACTTAGGAGGTACTCATGTTTTTTTCCGTCGATGAGTAACAGACGTTTCAAGCCGGGCCTCGCTGCTGAGACCAGGGGTGGTTGTCGCAGAGAGAAATCATAAATAAAAATCCCAATCGGTGTAGCCGAGATTTGAACCCACAACCTCTCTGTCCCGAGGCCGGCGTCCTGCCTCGAGACCAGCCAGTCCCCCATGGACTTGGAATATGAGGAAACTGCAACAAGGAACACTTTTCATGCATAGCCTGCAATGGTTCCTGCCGCCTATCCACCATATACCAGAAGTTCATGTCCTCCCGAAAGTGATCGTCATATTTTTTTAAAAATGTGGTAGGTATATGGACAGACAGACAAACAGGTGGTATATAGGCAGCTAGACAGACAGACACAGGCAGGCAGTTGATAAACAGACTCTCTGTATGTTGAATGGACCAAAGAATTGGCGAACAAGTAAAATGAAATCTGAGTAATTAAGACACAACTGTAGCAAAAACAGAAGGAAGTGATTCGAGGCATTCAAAACTCAATATGAACCAGAAATAAATATCCAACCAAAAAAATAAACAAAATAAATTTGAGCAACTTTACAATTCAAAGTAAAAACATAAAATTTATGCAGGATTTTAAAAGAAAAATAACATAAAATAAAATTCATTTTGCATAAACTCATAAAATTATAACATTTCATGAAATGAAAGTTAACATAACATTTTTTTTGCATAAATTCTAAATGAAAACAAATGCAATAAATCATAATTTAAAAAAATAGGATGTTTCAGGTCTATGAATTTTGAGATTCATATATTATTTGTGCTTCATCTTCTTCTCTTCTTTCCTTCATCTCTCTGTGGAGCATAGGTCTTCAACAAACACTTTCAGCTCCCTGTGGAGCATAGGTCTTCAACAAACAATTTCAGCTCCCTGTGGAGCATAGGTCTTCAACAAACACTTTCAGCTCCCTTTGTAGCATAGGTCTTCAACAAACAGTTTCAGCTCCCTGTGGAGCATATGTCTTCAACAAACACTTTCAGCTCCCTGTTGAGCATAGGTCTTCAACAAACACTTTCAGCTCTCTGTGGAGCACAGGTCTTCAAAAAACACTTGAGCACAGGTCTTCAATAAACACTTTCAACTCCCTGTGGAGTATAGGTCTTCAACAAACACTTTCAACTCCCTGTGGAGCATAGGTCTTCAACAAACACTTTCAGCTTACTATGGTGCATAGGTCTTCAACAAACACTTGAGCATATGTCTTCAACAAACACTTTCAACTCCCTGTGGAGCACAGGCTTTCAACAAACACTTTCAACTCCCTGCAGAGCATAGGTCTTCAACAAACACTTTCAACTCCCTGTGGAGCACAGGCCTTCAATAAACACTTTCAACTCCCTGCAGAGCATATGTCTTCAACAAACATTTTCAACTTCCTGCAGAGCATAGGCCTTCAATAAACACTTGCAACTCTATGTGGAGCATAGGTCTTCAATAAACACTTTCAACTCCCTGTGGAGCATAGCACTTCAACAAACACTTTCCAATCCATTCCTGTTTCTTGCCACTCTTTTAAGATTATTCCATGTCTTCCCCATCACCTTAATCTCTGCTTCCACCTGTCTTCACCAAGAATATTTTGGTCTTCCTCTTTGTCTCTTCCCCTGAAGATTTCAAAATAAGGGCCTGTCGTGTAGTACTCTCATTATTTGTGATTGCCACTCATCAATGTCTTGTTAAAGTCAAAATGAATGTTTCTTTAGCTCGGAGAGTGACAGGACCTCAGTGGTTAGTGAACTACTTTACTAAGGATAAGAAGTCTAGTATGATCCCAAATGATAGTTCCTAAGTTCACGCAGTCATAACACTTTCCGCATATCAAACTGCAAACATAGCTTTAGTACCTGATGCAAGAAACCAAGAGCCTGACTGATTAATGTTTCTGCAGTTACTTTTACTAAAATTGTGTAATTCTCTTATTTAACCTCTTATCTGACACCCTGAACAAATAATTTGAATAAACCACATGTTTTAGATCAATTTCATTCATTTTCTTGCTTTCTTTTTTCAGAAAAATGATCTGGCCACTATTTCTTAAACCTCTTGGTAGCAAATGTATTAAATTGGTACGTGAATTCCTTGGGAAATTAGGGTGCTCTGATGTGATACTTAAAGAATAGTGACAATGTGACCTTCCAGGCATGTCGTAAGAGGCGACTAAGGAGGTTGATCGATGGCTTGACAAGCTGTCATTGTAAAAAGTATTGTTATGGAAACAGCGCCATATATTTTAGACGCAGTTATCTCTGCAATACGTACCATTTTGGCACGCAAGGTTTCTGTTTTGAGATTGTGGTTCTGCCCTATGTGCCATCTTCGGCTCGAAAGGACAATAGATAGTTAGAGATAGATAGATGTGATACTGACCACATAAAGCGTGCCATGGTTACTGGCAAGTACAGACATAGCACAATATGTTCCCATACACCTTAAGTTGTGGACTGAACCCTTTTCTTATCCAGTAAATCTGAAACACTTTATTTCGAAATATTATGTTCCATGTACATCATCTTTGACACAGCTCCACACAATTTTCATATTCTTTCTCACAGATGCAATCAACTAAACAATACAATGTATAGAAACCTATCTTATATAGAAACATTTTATGTATGAAACTAAAAAGTAAAACATTGTAAAAATAAAGAAATAAATGTTATAAATGTTTTGTAAAATACAATACTTGATATCACATCTTAAATTAAGCTCTGTATATGATCAATTAAAATGAATAATTGTGGGGAAAAACATTGAGTAAATTTATAATTAATATCTTAATGAAACGGACATGATAAATGTATAAAAGTAAATTATTAATCATAGATTAATTAGTTAATAAAACATAGTTCATTGCACTCAGTGCAGTCCGAATGGTGCTCAGTTTCTTTGAAGTGATGGTTCAATATTGGGGAGAATTTAGTGGTCTAGAAACAAAATATCAACTTCTAGACAGGAAGGTCTCAGGTTCAAATACCCGGAGGGGTTGGGAATTTTAGACATTGAATCTGTGATTTCTTCATGGATTTACTTTACCCCAGTCTCTGGGTAGTGACATCCGATGTCTAGCCCTCTCTGGGCAGTGTCATCTGATGTCTAGCCCTATCTGGGTAGTGACATCCCATGTCTAGCCCTCTCTGGGTAGTGACATACTATGTCTAGCCCTCTCTGGGTAGTGACATCTGATGTCTAGCCCTCTCTGGGTAGTGACATCTGATGTCTAGCCCTCTCTGGGTAGTAACATCTGATGTCTAGCCCTCTCTAGGTAGTGACATCCTATGCCTAGCCTTCTCTGCGTAGTGTCATCCGATGTCTAGCCCTCTCTGGGTAGTAACATCCGATGTCTAGCCCTCTCTGGGTAGTGACATCCGATGTCTAGCCCTCTCTGGGTAGTAACATCCAATGTCTAGCCCTCTCTGGGTAGTAACATCCGATGTCTAGCCCTCTCTGGGTAGTAACATCCGATGTCTAGCCCTCTCTGGGTAGTAACATCCGATGTCTAGCCCTCTCTGGGTAGCAACATCCGATGTCTAGCCCTCTCTGGGTAGTAACATCTGATGTCTAGCCCTTTCATATAAAAGCGAAAAGCAGGAAGTTTCATGTGTACCTTTCAAGCCGTAGCTGGCCCATAGGGCGTAGAAAACTCCTTTTCTTATATACATTTTTTTATTCTAGCAGTTTTCAATCCTTGTAAAGATTTTTATCAAATCTTACCATTTATCTCTGTTCTGTGCAAGCAGCTCTATCTCATTGAGGGAGCCGATTCCTGCTGCTCTTGCCTCTCTCATCAATGTTCTTCTCAGTGTCTCTCTGGGTCATCCTCTTTTCCTCTTGCCTGTTGTTTCCCACATGAGGGCTTGCTTTGCTATTCGGTTATTATCTCTTCTCATCACATGTCCAACATATGACCATCGTCTTTTCTTTATTACTGAAGATATTAGTAGTTGATTGGCCATTTCTCTAATTTCCTCATTTGTTTTGAAATTGTTCCACGCTATACCAAGTATTTTCCTTAGACATTTATTTTCGAATGCGTTCAACTTTGTTTCTTTGTTACTTGAGCTATGTTTGATGACAAAATAAGGCTGACATGCAGGCCAAGGATGGTAGTGGAATGGAACTGTCAAGTTGACCAATCACATTCCAGGAGAAAGTAAGATAGAAAGATCCAGAAGTACCAAGATCCTGCAGGATTATCACCCCTGTCTTGATTGGAAGGAACAAGCCATCATCTTATGATTAAGAATAGGGCACAATATACTTTGAAATCACATGTACACAAAGTTCAAGAATGGAAACACAAAGATGTGTACATGTGGACAAGCAACACAGACTGCATCATATGTACACCAAGACTACAGTCAGTACAATGCCCGCTGGCCAAACAGACCTATCATTCCCATCATCAAGTACCAAGCCTGCCGGTGTAGGTGATCATGTCTCTCCACAACTTTCGATCTCGACAGTTATTTATCATTTCTGTTGTTGACCTTCTGTCAAGCCATTCTCTTAAGCTGTCTGGCATAATTTCTCTTTGCTTCCCTCTCAATCTCTTCATCCCTCAACTTTCTCAGTTGTCACAATATATTCCAGCCTTTCCCTTCTCATTACATGGCCATAAAATGATGATTGTTTCTTCCTAATATTGGAAATTAGCTCTCTTTTTTGCTTTGGCCTCTTTCAGAAGGTTAATTATTACTCTTCTTAGCTGTCCATGGTATTCTCAACATTCTTCTGTAAAACCACATTTCTACAGCCTTTACTAAACACAAAACTTTGTCCCCTCACAGGAGTTGTTAAAGACAATCAAATTTATTCTTATTCTTTCCTTCCTCATTTGCTTTTCAGCATCAAGGGGAGATATAATTTGCAGTCTTTAGCTCTTCTGTTTGCCTCTGTTGCTGTTATGTTTCCTAGTGTTTCTAATATTCCGTCAATCCATCTTTTCCGTGCTCGGCCCTTAGGTCTGGTGTTCTTGCAACGTCTATTGAAGCCTCATTGTGTTGTGATCTTAGATTCATTGATAAAACTATTTTGTAGACATAGACCTTTGTGAGCAAAAGAAAAAGAAGGCGACAAATTCATGAAGTCACAGGATTATTCATCAATAACTTTTTAGTTTTTCATTCAAATAGGATCATATCATCAAGAAAATATTTCTTGGCTTTAAGTATTCTTTCAATAATAACATCAGCTGGAAGAAACACCACAGAAATAAAAAGCAGAATAGCAAAGGCCAAAGTAGAATTTCAGAAATAATAACATCAGTTGGAAGAAACACCACAGAAATAAAAAGCAGAATAGCAAAGGCCAAAGTAGAATTTCAGAAAATGAAAAATGTCTCGTGCAACAAGTCTATGTTAATAAAAATGAGAAAGAGAGCCCATCTGTGCTATATATAGTTAATTCTGACCAATAGAAGCAAATCATGGACAGTGATTTGACATGAGACAAACAGATTAAAAGAGGATTGGTGGAAATGAAATTTATCAGAAGAATGTTGAGAGTTCCCTGGCCGGCCCAAAAAAACTAACGAGGAAATTGTCAGAGACCAACACAAAAAGGGAGCTCTTAAAAATATAAGAAAGAAACAATCAACATCTTTTGGGCAATCATGAGAAGAGGAAAGTTGGAAAACTTTGTTACAACTGGCAAAATACAGGGAACGAGAGATTGTGAATGGCATAGAGAGAAGATGCTGGATACTTTGGTGTTGTGGCATAGTTAAACAGTCAACAACAGGGCTAATGACTGAAAGTTGTGGAAGGACATGGTCACCTACACCAACTTTGTATGTTGATGAAATGTCTTTTAAAGAAGCACTTTGTAACTAGAAGCATTTTATAACTAGAAGCACTCTGTAACTAGAAGCACTTTGTAAATAGAAGCACTCTGTAACTAGAAGTACTTTGTAAATAGAAGCACTCTGTAACTAGAAGCACTTTGTAACTAGAAGCATTTTATAACTAGAAGTACTTTATAACTAGAAGCACCCTGTAACTAGAAGCACTTTGTAACTAGAAGCACTTTATAACTAGAAGCACTTTATAACTAGAAGCACCCTATAACTAGAAGCACCCTGTAACTAGAAGCACCCTGTAACTAGAAGCACCCTGTAACTAGAAGCACCCTGTAACTAGAAGCACCCTGTAACTAGAAGCACCCTGTAACTAGAAGCACCCTGTAACTAGAAGCACCCTATAACTAGAAGCACCCTGTAACTAGAAGCACCCTGTAACTAGAAGCACTCTGTAACTAGAAGCATCCTGTAACTAACCTGTTTACCATCACTGTGGTCTAGAACAATTATCATCATAAAACATTCCAGTATCATAGAATATGTGATATGGGGGCATAGGTATAGGTGATATTGGGATATAGGTATAGGTGACTGGGATATAGGTATAGGTGATATTGGGATATAGGTATAGGTGATATTGGGATATAGGTATAGGTGATATTGGAATATAGGTATAGGTGATATTGGGATATAGGTTTTAGGTGATATTGGGATATAGGTATAGGTGATATTGGGATATAGGTTTTAGGTGATATTGGGATATAGGTATAGGTGACTGGGATATAGGTATAGGTGATATTGGGATATAGTAAAGTAAAGTGTAAAGTACCCCCATCACGCCAAGTGGCGTATAGGGAATATGGTGTTAGTGACCATAAATTTTACAGACCTTTGGCATATGATTTTTGGGGTAATGTGGTCGGTATTACGCCCGTGCCGCTTTACTTTCCCAGAAAAAAAATCCGGTACCCATTAAAGGCTGGGTGAACCGGAAGCCGTCGGTTGGGATCGAACCCTACCTCTTGTCCTTTGTAGTCCAGTTCACTAACCACTGAGCTATCACAGCTCCCATATTGGGATATAGGTATAGGTGATATTGGGATATAGGTATAGGTGATTGGGATATAGGTATTGGTGATTGGGATATTGGGATATATATGTATAAGTGATATTGAGATATAGGTGATATTGGGATATAGGTATAAGTGATATTGGGATATAGGTTTAGGTGATATTGGGGTATAGGTTTAGGTGATATTGGGGTATAGGAAAAGGTGATACTGGACTATTAGTGATACTGGGCATAGGTAATATTGGGATATAGTTATAGGTGGTATTGGGGTATAGTAGTAGCCTCCGCCAGTCATAGTTGACTATGGATTTTTCAGCGCCCCTAGAAATGTTATATTTTTTCTTTTCTTCCCTTTCGCTGTGTATTCTCTTTTTCTATGAATCTTTCTGCTTCTTGTTTGAGGTAGACCTTTAGAGTGTGTTTCAGAGATTGTGGTCTGCAGCTATTTCTTCCCAGGCTGCATGGTTTTTAGTTGTGGGGTATTGGTGATATTGGGACATAGGTGATATTGGGACATAGGTGATATAGGGGCATAGACCATCAACAACATTTCTCTGATCAATTTCACCCTTTATTGTATCTTCCAATCTTCTTCAAGTAATTTATTTTTGTGATCAATGTTTTGTCTTCATGTATTTCTAGATCTTCCTTGTTTTCTCTTTCCCTGTTGTTTCTAGATGAGAACTTGTCTGGTAAAGCTTTTGGCTAGCTTTCAAAGTGATGTTCTATCTGTTCTGGCCTTTCACGATGAACTAGTGTTTTGATCACCTTAGGTTGTCCTCTCTAATGGTGTTCATCACTACAGGTTGTCCTCTCTAATGGTGTTCATCACTACAGGTTGTCCTCTCTAATGGTGTTCATCACTACAGGTTGTCCTCTCTAATGGTGTTCATCACTACATGTTTTCCTCTCTAATGGTGTTCATCACCACAGGTTGTCCTCTCTAATGGTGTTCATTGCTACATGTTGTGGTCTCTAATGGTATTAGTCATCACAGGTCGTCCTCTCTAATGGTGTTCATAACCACAGGTTGTCATCTCTAATGGTGTTCATCACCACAGGTTGTCATCTCTAATGGTGTTCATCACCACAGGTTGTCATCTCTAATGGTGTTCATCACAACAGGTTGTCCTCTCTAATGGTGTTCACTACCACAGGTTGTCCTCTCTAATGTTGTTCATCACCACAGGTTTTCATCTCTAATGGTGTTCATCACCACATGCTATCCTCTCTAATGGTGTTCACCACCACAGGTTGTCCTCTCTAATGGTGTTCATCACCACATGTTGTCCTCTCTAATGGTGTTCATCACCACAGGTTGTCATCCCTAATGGTGCTCATCACTACAAGTTGTCATATCTAATGGTGTTCACCGCCACAGGTTGTCATCTCTAATGGTGTTCATCACCACATGTTGTCATCTCTAATGGTGTTCATCACCACATGTTGTCATCTCTAATGGTGTTCATCACCACAGGTTGTCATCTCTAATGGTATTCATCACCACAGGTTGTCATCTCTAATGGTGTTCATCACTATAAGTCGTCATATCTAATGGTGTTCACCACCACAGGTTGTCCACTCTAATGGTGTTCATCACCACATGTTGTCCTCTCAGCTGGTTCCGATGAGATGGTAAGATTCTTTTAGAAATGATAACCTGATTTTTCTTTGCCATCAGGTTATCATTTCTAAAAGAATCTGACCATCTCATCGGAACCAGCTTTGTATGCAGGTACCAATAAATGTCTCCAGTTTCCTTGTAGTTTTAGTGCAAGTTGTCCATCTTATACAATAGGACTGATATGATATCTGCAGTAAACAGTATGCATGTGAGAGCTGGAAAACAACAAGAGACAAAGTTGAACGCATTCGAAAATAAATGTCTAAGGAAAATACTTGGTATAGCGTGGAACGAATTCAAAACAAACGAAGAAATTAGAGAAATCTCCAATCAACCACTAATATCTTCAGTAATCAAGAAAAGATGATGGTCATATGTTGGACATGTGATGAGAAGAGATAATAACCGAATAACAAAACAAGACCTCATGCGGGAAACAACAGGCAAGAGGAAAAGAGGATGACCCAGAGAGACACTGAGAAGAACATTGATGAGAGAGACAAGAGCAGCAGGAATCAGCTCCCTCAATGAGATAGAGCTGCTTGCACAGAACAGAGACAAATGGCGAGATTTGATAAAATATCTTTACAAGAATTGAAAACTGCTAGAATAAAAATTTAGATAAGAGAAAGAGTATCTAGGTCTATGTCCTATGGGCCGGCTATGGCTCGAAAGGTCAATAGATAGATAGTAAACAGTCTAAGTTTAGTTGTTAATGACCGAATCCCTTGTCTTTCCTGATAGTTTCAAGTAGGTGATGATATCGCTCCACAAATTTCAATGTTTACGTTTAAAGTGTGGCAACATATGGTGTTACTAGGGACTTACTTAATCGCTAAGAATGAAAATGAGTTACAAGAAATGTTGGACATTATAGTGAAAGAAAGCAAAAATAAAGGACTCAGCCTTAACAGCAAAAAGACAGAGGTAATGGTAAAAACTAAGAAAACAACATCACCTCAGTGCAAAATAAAGACAAGTGGAACAATATTAAAACAGGTAAATGAATTTAAATATTTGGGAAGTTTGTTAACCTCAAACGGAAGATGTACAATAGAGGTGAGATGCAGAATGGCTCAGGCAAAAGCAGCTTTCCAGAAAATGAGGAAGATACTATGCAATCCATTTTTGACAATAGAAACAAGAAAAAGAGTTCTTAAATGTTATGTAGAGCCAGTCTTAACATATGGATGTGAATCATGGACAATAGGACAACAGACAAGAGAATCACTCGAGTCTGTAGAAATGTGGTTTTACAGAAGAATGTTGAGAATGATCTGTATATCCAATATTGGCAGATTAAGCCACAAGAGAAGCTGCTCAGTAAAACAGTATCAGACACTAATATATCACCAAACTACAGACAAATTATGATTGCTTGCTACCAACTATCTGTCAAGACGCCATATAGTTGAACGCTGCTCCAGTGATGTATTTACAGCATTATTCTCCTACCAGAGACATAAATCACGGGATTGTTCAATGTTGAGGTAACGTGCACACTTTTACTACCAGAAGGCATCAGGTTCAGACCATATTGGGAGTACCTACTTACAAAATTACTACCATCTTCCAAAATAATTAACCAACTTTCTGAAATCACACTGGGTACCCTCTTTAGTATTATATAGTTTGAACACTGTGCTGAGATTTGCTATTGTTTGTTGTTAGGATCATCATCACTGCACATCAGACATCATCATCATCATCGAGTGCCATCTCCACATCGAAGGTTGGCTACCATGGAGCGCCATTCCACTCTATCTCTTGCTTTGATGGTGCAGATTGTCATAGACTGACTTGTCCATCTTATGATGTAACTTTCCATGTTAGTCTTGGTCTGCCTCTACCTCTTTCACCTTGTATTTCCCCTTCCAATATTACTTTTATTAGGCTGTTGTGTCTTTTAACAAGCCCAACAAATTTCATTTGTCTTCTTCTAATTGTGTTTAGTAGTTCTCTTTTCATTTTTAGTTGTTTTA
The DNA here is from genome assembly GCA_032433765.1 of Megaustenia siamemsis. Taxonomy (NCBI): domain Eukaryota; kingdom Metazoa; phylum Mollusca; class Gastropoda; order Stylommatophora; family Ariophantidae; genus Megaustenia; species Megaustenia siamemsis. Next base: position 12,532,550 of record JAVIAB010000102.1, read on the forward strand.
AAACTTCATCGTTTGTTTTCTTTTCTTTCCATCACCAAGCCTTAAATGTGTACCAGATTTTTTCTGGGAAAGTAAAGCGGCATGGGCGTAATACCGACCACATTACCTCAAAAAATCATGTGCCGAAGGTCTGTAAAATGTATGATCACTAACACCATATTAACTATACGCCACTTGGCGTGACGGGGGTACTTTACTTTTTTTTACTCAGAGATCAGGGGAGGGTAATGCTATCAAGAAACCCCAGATAATTTTGTTCTGTTTTTTAAAAAAACACTACTGCCTGTGGTGGGCTTTGAACCTACGTCCTTCCTGCCCAGAGACAGATGTGACACCTCAAAACTACCCAGTATACCCCTGATCTATTGTCCGAGTGTAGTGATGAAGGTCCAAATACAAATCATGCACGACTTCCTTTATATTTTTCACTGTAATCTTCCCTTCTGCTCTAGTCAAGAAGCTCCATCAAGATTCTTGTAAACACACACACAGCCATCAACAAATATAATAACAACATCTATTAAAACATTGTATTATGAATGTCTACAAATGTGGTCACGTATAAACACATACAGCTGGAGTATATGAAAATAAAAACACAACTTTCTTCCAAATTAATTTCTCGGTACAGAAATTACCTCATAGTGTTCACACAAAAATATATCTCTTGGATTGGTACATCTTAAAGGTCATTTAAATGTAAGATACAAAGTAAAGATGCTCTGTATAGAAGGTTCAAAAATTTAAATTGTAGAAACATGAAACAAATCATAAATGGTATCTTAAATGGATCAAACATTGATAATTTTCTTTCTAATTCTTGGATTTTCTCACTTAATTTTATGTTTTCAGTGAGTAGAGCAAATGGTTTTACTTTTATGCTGTTTGGGCTACAATCTTAGAAGTAGGGTAATAATCTTACAATCTGGATACTATTTTCCGAATTTGGGCCACATTACAAATCTAGATTACATTCTGAGGATCTGAGTCACATTCTTATAGTCAGGATAATATTTTCTTAATTTTGGCAACATTCTGAGGATCTAGGCCACATTACAAATCTAGAACACATTCTGAGGATCTGAGTCACATTCTTATAATCAGGATAATATTTTCTTAATTTTGGCAACATTCATTTTGAATCATTGTTAAGATCCCAAAAAAGGGCAATCTTAGAGATTGTAACAACTGGAGAGGCGTGACACTTTTGTCAGTTGCCTCAAAGTTATTCTGTAAAATCATCCTAAATAGAATAAAGGATTCAATAGATACAGTAATGCGTGAAGAACAGGCTGGGTTTAGAAAAGGGAGAAGCTGTCTTGACCACATTTTCACTCTACGACTTATATTGGAGGAACACATTGAAAAGCAAAAACCTTTTGTACTTAACTTCATCGACTTCAAAAAAGCATTTGATAGTATTCATAGAGATTCTTTGTGGAAAATTCTGAAGCAATATGGCTTACCATCAAAAATCATAAATATTATCAAAGACATGTATGATGGTTACACATGTGCAGTTCGAACAGAGGAAGGACTGAGCGAATGTTTCCCAATAGAAACTGGGGTTAAACAAGGATGTATTTTATCGCCCTTGTTATTTGGAATTGTTATGGACTTCATAATGAAGAAATGCTGCACTGGTAATAAAGGCATCGAATGGATACAAGGAGACCATTTGGAGGACCTCGACTTTGCTGATGACATAGTTCTCATCAGCAGTCAGATAAAAACGATGCAGGAAAACACAAATGAACTATCATCAATAGCCAGCAAAATTGGGCTTGAGGTCAATCATGAAAAGACTAAAGTCATGAAAAGTTTAATTCCAACAAGTGACAAAATATACATGGAAAACAAACCAGTAGAAGAGATCGATCACTTTATCTATCTTGGAAGTCACATTGATCGAGAAGGGGATACGAGCAAAGAAATTAGAATCAGACTGGCTAAAGCAGCAATGTCTTTCAGAAGCCTTGAAAAGTTGTGGAAATCAAAACTCATTAGCACAAACACAAAACTTAGGCTATTCAAATCAAATGTACTATCAACCCTTACGTATGCGTGTGAAAGCTGGAAAACAACAAGAGATATAGAAACAAAGTTGAACGCATTCGAAAATAAATGTCTAAGGAAAATACTTGGTATAGAATGGAACGAATTCAAAACAAACGAGGAAATTAGAGAAATCGCCAATCAACCACTAATATCTTCAGTAATAAAGAAAAGACGATGGTCATACGTTGGACATGTGATGAGAAGAGATAATAATCGAATAGCAAAGCAAGCCCTCATATGGGAAACAACAGGTAAAAGAAAAAGAGGAAGACCCAGGGAGACACTGAGAAGAACATTGATGAGAGAGGCAAGAGCAGCAGGAATCGGCTCCATCAATGAGATAGAACTGCTTGCACAGAACAGAGACAGATGGCGAGATTTGATAAAATATCTTTAAAAGAAAACTGCTAGAACAAAAATTCATATAGGAGAAGGTGTATCTTGGTCTACGCCCTATGGGCCGGTTACGGCTCGAAAGGTCAATAGATAGATAGATAGGCCACATTACAAATCTAGAACACATTCTGAGGATCTGAGTCACATTCTTATAATCAGGATAATATTTTCTTAATTTTGGCAACATTCTGAGGATCTAGGCCACATTACAAATCTAGAACACATTCTGAGGATCTGAGTCACATTCTTATAATCAGGATAATATTTTCTTAATTTTGGCAACATTCTGAGGATCTAGGCCACATTACAAATCTAGAACACATTCTGAGGATCTAGGCCACATTAAAAATCTAGAACACATTCTGAGGATCTGAGTCACATTCTTATAATCAGGATAATATTTTCTTAATTTTGGCAACATTCTGAGGATCTAGGCCACATTACAAATCTAGAACACATTCTGAGGATCTAGGCCACATTACAAATCTAGAACACATTCTGAGGATCTGAGTCACATTCTTATAATCAGGATAATATTTTCTTAATTTTGGCAACATTCTGAGGATCTAGGCCACATTACAAATCTAGAACACATTCTGAGGATCTAGGCCACATTACAAATCTAGAACACATTCTGAGGATCTAGGCCACATTACAAATCTAGAACACATTCTGAGGATCTGAGCCATATTCTTAGGATCTGGGCCACATTCCTACAATCTGAGCCACATTACATCAATCTGAGCCACAGTCCTACAATCTGAGCCACATTCCTACAATCTGAGCCACATTATTACAATCTGTGCCCCATTCCTACAATCTGAGTCACAGTCCTACAATCTGAGCCACATTCCTACAATCTGAGCCACATTTTTACAATCTGAACCACATTCTTACAATCTGAGCCACATTCCTACAATCTGAGCCACATTATTACAAACTGAGCCACATTATTACAAACTGAGCCACATTCTTACATTCTGAGCCACATTCCTACAATCTGAGCCACATTCCTACAATCTGAGCCACATTCTTACAATCTGAGCCACATTCCCACAATCTGAGCCACATTCCTACAATCTGAGCCACATTCTTACAATCTGAGCCACATTCCTACAATCTGAGCCACATAATTACAATCTGAGCCATATTCCTACAATCTGAGCTACATTCCTACAATATGAGCCACATTCCTACAATCTGAGCCACATTATTACAATCTGAGCCACATTCCTACAACCTGAGCCACATTATTATAATTTGAGCCACATTCCTACAATCTGAGCCACATTCCTACAATCTGAGTCACATTCTTCCAATCTGAGGCACATTTTTACAATCTGAACCACATTTTTATATATTATATATAATAATATATATATATATATATATATATATATATATATATATATATATTGTTTCTTGCAGCTTTTTTAATTAACTTTTTTTGTTCAAGCAAATGGTTCCATCAGCAGTTTTCAATAATTTACTCAAACAAATTAATAATGGGCAGTCAATGAAATCAATACAACTAGATTGTTTTGTTTTAGTTATCCTTTTACTGTTTTTATTTACTGCATCTATTGGAAGCTACTTACCCTTCAATTTGATGGGCATTGTCAAAGGTTTCAATTAACAGCAAAACATCCATTGTACAGGAAATGACCTTAATCTCAAAGGATGATAATGCTGATGAAATGATGATAAAAATTGTAAAACAAGACCTCAGATTAAGAGGTCATGTTAATCTAATGTTAAATGGAAAATATGGCTGGTTTTAGGCGATATTAAGAATAACACTGATAAGAGAGGCAACAATAGCATGTATATAACACCTTACTGGGATTGAGAGGCTCACCCAGAAGAGTGGACTTTTATATCATGTTATATTGCTAGGTCATATGTTGGACATGTGATGAGAAGAGATAATAAACGAATAGCAAAGCAAGCCCTCATATGGGAAACAACAGGTAAGAGAAAAAGAGGAAGACCCTGAGAGACACTGAGAAGAACATTGATGAGAGAGGCAAGAGCAGCAGGATTCGGTTCCCTCAATGAGATAGAGTTGCTTGCACAGAACAGAGACAAATGGCGAGATTTGGTAAAATATCTTTAAAAGAATTGAAAACTGCTAGAACAAAAATTCAGATAAGAGAAGGAGTATCTTGGTCTATGCCCTATGGGCCGGCTACGGCTCAAAAGGTCAATAGATAGATATATTGCTAGCCCTATTTGATGTCTAACAGAGCTTGAAGAATGATGATGGTGGATGTTGAGATGTGTACATCATATTTAAGGATCAGGCACGATAACCTGGACTGAGACTCATTCTTTCTATCTCTGCCATGCTTCTTGGTGATAAACACAGATATAAAATATCATATTTATTATAAAATAGTGTAAGGGACTGGTAGTGAAGTTGTAGAAAACATGAACAATAAACATAAAATGGTATGATAGCAACTAAACTTACAGTGAAAGACAAACAACATCCTGGAAATGGTTCAAAGGTAGATGAAGCGAGACGGGTCTTGGACATGGTTAAATGGTGGATAATGAGAAAGATTTTGAAAAGGGTGGATAATGAGAGAAGGATTTTGAAAATGGCTAAAGGGGTAGATAATGAGAGAAAGATCTTGAAAATGGCTAATGGGGTGGATAATGAGAGAATGATCTTGGAAGTGGCTAATGAGGTGGATAATGAGAGAAGGATCTTGTTAATGGCTAATGAGGTGGATAATGAGAGAATGATCTTGTAAATGGCTAATGAGGTGGATAATGAGAAGGATCTTGTTAATGGCTAATGAGGTGGATAATTAGAGAAGGATCTTGTTAATGGCTAATGAGTAGGATAATGAGAGAAGGATCTTGTTAATGGCTAATGGGGTGGATAATGAGAGAAGGATCTTGTAAATGGCTAATGGGGTGGATAATGAGAGAAGGATCTTAGAAGTGGCTAATGAGGTGGATAATGAGAGAAGGATCTTGTTAATGGCTAATGAGGTGGATAATGAGAGAAGGATCTTGTTAATGGCTAATGGGGTGGATAATGAGAGAAGGATCTTGTAAATGGCTGATGGGGTGGATAATGAGAGAAGGATCTTAGAAGTGGCTAATGAGGTGGATAATGAGAGAAGGATCTTGGAAATGGCTAATGGGGTGGATAATGAGAGAAGGATCTTGGGAATGGCTAAAAGGTGGAAAATGAGAGAAGGAACATTGTCAATTTCATGAAGCACTGGATGATTGAGAATGTGAGGAGCATGACTCAATGCGCTATATTCTCTACGCTATATTCTGATAACTGGGAAGGGAAGATGGATGAGAATAAAAAATAAAGAAAGAAGAACACATTAACACAATTATTTTTGTCATTTTAAATATGTTGATTCTGAAATTTCTGCAGCCATTCATAATTTGATTGAAATGTCAAACAATGAACTAAATTACTTAAAACTGACAGACAATGAGGCATGTTCAGACTGATAGTCAAAAGACCAGCATTCTCCTGTGGACAGACTTCTTGGTGATGTGCCAAACTGATGCATTACAACATGGATTCAAGGTAAAATGTAACACAAGCACATGCTACATTCAATTCATATAGATTGATTCTACAATATACTACTAATTAACAACAACATGCTACTAATTAATATTATGGCATACCATAGATCAATAACAAAACATTACAAGTTATTTAACTCTTAACTTTTTATAGACAAAACGGAAGAGATTTCTGAGACAAAATTTTTCATAGTTTTAAGAATCAGTCTACATATTTATCTAACATATAACATTATATTTGAATTTTTAGATAATTGAACAAGGTATTAGATTTCACCAATATCAAGATGATACAAGACAAGAATATGCTTTGATGACGGTTCACACTAATCAAATTGAGAGTTGTGCACTATGCGGCGAAACGTATGCGGCCGAAATCAGCATGACGAACAGTGCAGCGAAATATACAGAAAGAATCAATTCATGCTATAAAATAACAAAACATTACAAGTTATTTAACTCATGCTACAAAATAACAAAACATTACAAGTTATTTAACTCATGCTATAAAATAACAAAATATTACACTAGAACATAGTAAAGTTTTAGTGAGAGAAGAACATATTTAGAAACAACATATCTTTTCTACAAAATTATAAATCAATAAAAACATCACATATTCTACATACTACACGTATAAATGTAAAGACATAATATTAAATTAGATAGTCAGATCTCAAAGGATAGAAACTATTTCTTCTTTTTTACTTTATTATCATTCTCTCTTGTTGGGGATTCCATAAACCTAAGCCAAATTCACAGTTACAGGCAGCAGGAAATTCTTTAAATTGTAGCTGATTCTATTGTCGCAATAGCTGATTCTGTTGTAGTAATAGCTGATTCTGTTGTAGCAATAGCTGATTCTGTTGTAGCAATAGCTGATTCTGTTGTAGCAATAGCTGATTCTGTTGTAGCTATAGCTGATTCTGTTGTAGCAAGAGCTGGTTCTGTTGTAGCAAAAGCTGATTCTGTTGTAGCAATAGCTGATTCTGTTGTTGCAATAGCTGATTCTGTTGTAGCAATAGCTGGTTCTGTTGTAGCAATAGCTGATTCTGTTGTAGCAAGAGCTGGTTCTGTTGTAGCAAAAGCTGATTCTGTTGTAGCAATAGCCGATTCTGTTGTAGCAATAGCTGATTCTGTTGTAGCAAGAGCTGGTTCTGTTGTAGCAAAAGCTGATTCTGTTGTAGCAATAACTGATTCCGTTGTGGCAGTGACTGTTTCTGTTGTAGCAGTTGATGTCAACCTACTGACACCAGTACAGTTGAAATCAAAGCTCTATGCCTTGCTGTTTGTTACTGATATTGTAGTAGCTTTGCTCATGTATGTCTTTCCAGGAATATAAAATATATGTGTGTCTTTCCAAGAATATAAAATACACCTATGTCTTTCCAGGAATATAAAATACATGTATGTCTTTCCAGGAATATAAAATACATTTTTGTCTTTCCAGGAATATAAAATACAAGTATGTTTTTCCAGGAATATAAAATACAAGCATGTCTTTCCAGGAATATAAAATACACGTATGTCTTTCCAGGAATATAAAATACACGTATGTCTTTCCAGGAATATAAAATACAAGTATATCTTTCCAGGAATAAAAAATACATATATTTTTTCTATTATGCATTCAAAGTGATTAGAAGGTGTATCTTAAAATTTAAAGATTTGTATGGTTAATAATTGAATATCCCATCCCTCGACAACACTCTCAGATTTGACAGTCTATGATCATTATGTTGCAAGCATTAACAACTAAATAAATTATTTGAAAAGTGTTCCTTGTTGCAGTTTCCTTATATTGCAAGTCCGGCTTGTTGCAGTTTTCTTATATTGCAAGTCCAGCTTGTTGCAGTTTCCTTATATTGCAAGTCCGGCTTGTTGCAGTTTTCTTATATTGCAAGTCTGGCTTGTTGCAGTTTCCTTATATTGCAATTCCAGCTTGTTGCAGTTTCCTTATATTGCAAGTCCAGCTTGTTGCAGTTTCCTTATATTGCAAGTCCGGCTTGTTGCAGTTTCCATATATTGCAAGTCCAGCTTGCTGCCAGAGCTACTGAGTTAGTGCTCTGTGTATGCTGTGAGCTGTGTTTTTCATCCAAATTGTGTTTTGATATTCTCATAGTTTATGATGAATGATTATATTGTATGACAAAAGGACAGTTCAGCTGTGTTCACTTTTGGTGCCGCTTGGCCTAATGTCTTTTGACGTATGCTGTAGCTGCTATGATGGGGACTGCAGCTGCCTTTCTTTGTTTGGATCCTTCAATGAAATGCGTTTTAATTCGGATGATTCCACTGGTACTAGCGGTTGAGCAATTTATGGATTTTAATTTGCTTGCAGTGATACCAGGGTCATTGACTAACCATAACCATAAATTATTTGCACAAAATATTGACTTTTGTTCAGGTTCAGATAATCTTCACCTATAAATGACTAAAACCCTGCAATTCTCTTATTTAAAGCTCTTGTCCTACTTCCTACACAAATTGCCATAACAAAACATGTGCTTTAGATTACTTTTAATATATTGATTTTCTTGAGAGCTGTGATAGCTCAGTGGTTAGTGAACTGGACAACAAAGGACAAGAGGTCAGGTTCGATCCTGACTGACATCTTCTGGGGTTCACTCAGCATTAAATGGGTACCAGATTTTTACTGGGAAAGCAAAGCGGTACGGGTGTAATACCGACCACATTACCCCAAAAATCATGTGCCGAAGGTCTATAAAAATTATGGTCACTAACACCATATTCCTGGGTGGGTGCACAAGTGCCTGCGCCTGCGGTTGCAATCGCAGGGTCGGCGCACCATCAGCCGACCAAGACCTAGCATATCGACCTCCTCGTGGTCACCCCTGGTAACAGTCTGCATCAAAACAGACTGGCTAACAGAAGCTAGGATCGCCGTGTTCTCCATAGTGGTGGCTGTTACTGATATAGAGGACCCAGTATTCCAGTACCTCTGGGCAGGACTAGTAGTTTCCCAGCATAGCCTGGGTCAGACGAACTCCAACCTCTCCAGTAATAGCCGGGAATGTCAAGAAAGCCATTATGACCCACCACATCTTATGAGTCAAAGGGCAACAAGCTTGTATAAACTCGTGGCAATCCATCAACAACAACAACACCATATTCCCTATACACCACTTGGTGTGAGGGGGCTCTTTACTTATTGATTTTCTTGCTCTTATTTCAAAATAAAAAAATAGTTTTAGGATAATGGCCTGGCCATAGTGTGTTATGCCCCTTGGTAGCAAATATGTGAATGATTTTCTTGTTTTATGGGAAAGACGACAGTTCTCACAAACAATTTTTTTTATTATGTGCAATATTTTTTAATATAAAGAAGGCATGGATTATATATATATTTAAAAAAATATTTTTTAAATAGGAGTTTGTATTATTTATATTGTAATGTCTATCATCTGAGTCATTCATTAACTACTGAATTAATTTTATAATGAATTTTGTTAATAAATCAAAAGGTAAAGGCAATTTTAAAGCATACGACATTAAAGGGTGTGATTAGTATTAAATGCATAATCTCTTGGATGGATGGTCTTCATCATCATCATTGAGTGCCGTCTCCACATCGAAGGTTGGTTACCATGGAGCACCATTCCACAACAAGTCCGGCTTGTTGCAGGAGCTACTGAGTTAAGTGCTCAGTGCACACTGTGAGCTGTGTGGTTAAACCGTTTTGATCATGTTCCGATATTCCAATTGCTTACTATGAATGCTGATATCGTATGACAGGGAACAGTTGGCCATGTTCACTTTCTGTGCGGTTTCGTATGTCTTTTGGTGTGTGCTGAGACTGCTATGATGGGGACTACAGCTACCTTTCTTTGTTTTGGAGATGAGTTAGTAATTCGGATGATTCCACTGGCACGGGCGGTTGAGCAATTATGGATTTTAATTCATTTGCAGTGATACCGGGGCCTTCCATAACACCAACCAACCAACCATTCCACTTTGTCTCTTGCTTTGATGGTGCAGGCTTTCATAGGCTGTCTTGTCCATCATTTAATGTTACTCGTCCATGTTAGTCTTGGTCTGACTCTGTCACTTTTACCTTGTATTTTTCCTTCCAAGATTACATTTTAGTAGGCTGCTGTGTCTTTTAACATGTCCTAAAAATCACATCTGTCTTGTTCTAATTGTATTTAGTAGTTCTCTTTTTATTTTTAGTTGTTTTAAGACTTCATCGTTTGTTTTCTTTTCTTTCCATCCAATTCTTTCTATTCTTCTATAGATCCACATTTCAAAGGCTTCAATTTTGTGTTCTGTTTTCTTGTCTAATGTCTATGTTTCTGCACCATACAGGAATGTTGAGAAGATGTAACATTTTAATATTCTGTGTTTTAGCCCTGGTGTTATTTGTTTTGATGTTAGTATATTTGTCATGGCATTAAATTGGTGGTACATACCATTTTAAAGAGTGTGATTAGTATTTTACCCATAAGCCAATGAAGACTGGGTGATGGGGATTTTGTGTGTGTGTGTGTGCACTGGCAAGTGTTCTTTCTTGCTCTTATTAACAATTTTAACTATCTTAAAAAGCCATTTTAGCTGACTGTATAAAAACAAAACAACTCAATTCATTGGGTGACAAAGTCAGCAAGCATTAAACTACATGACTATCATAGTTATAGAGTTGATATTTAACACATAAACAAGTCTTAAAACAAAACACTGACCAAATTAGATATAAATAACAGGGAAATAAATAAATAAATAATCATTCTTAAATAGCATTGGCATCACATGACATTTTTCAATGAGTATATAAATAGCACCAACAACAGAGAAGAAAAAATTTTAAAGAAATACAAAAACACAACTCCGACAGTTCTCATTCCCAACGAGCTCCTGGCTTTTTTCGTTCCAGCAGATAGGTTTTCATGTCTCCCTTACCCTTGACAGCGATAATATCTCTGTAAGAAAACTCAAACATATCGCTAAGTAGGTCAACTGTCGCTTGGGGCACTTGGATGCGGTTGTCTTCACCTGTTGAGTACATACGGCTGGCAATGTTCACAGTGTCTCCCCAAATGTCATAAAGGAGTTTGGTTGTGCCTATAACACCTGCAGTTACTGGCCCGTAATTGTAACCAATATTCAGGATAAAGCTGAAGTTGAAAATGCTCTCATTGAAGCGAGCAACGACTACCTGAAGTTCCATTGCAAACTCCATGAGAGCAAAGAGATGAGCATATTTATGTTTATTTTGAGCTCGGCTTTCCTCGTTAAGTCCAGCTGCTGCCATGAATGATGAACTGATCGTTTTAATCTTTTCAACATCCTTGAAGCGCGGTTCGCTCAGCAAATCCTCATAATCGCTAACCAGTTCATTCAGCACTCGAAGGTATTCCCGACCACCGGCGTACATCTCATCATAAAACTCATTGAAGTTGACGATGCTTGCAAAGATGACCCCTACATCATGATGGTTGCGGGAGTAGCTATGATTGTTTTTGAAGATCTCTGCCAGGTGGGCGGGTATGATGTTGTGAAGTAGCCACTCCGCTTGGTCTTTATTAAGCTGCATGTTTTCTTGATCTCTATGAGCTTTGACGCTGGCATTGAAGCTGAGGCGATAGGAGTTCTCAAACTCATAATTGATAACACAGATGAGAAATAATAGAAGAAGAGTACTGAGGATTAATTCAAATCGGAGCATGTTTTCTCCAGAGAAGAGATGTTCTGGGATGGGGCGGTGTTGCGGTGTAGATGGGGTGGATGTAAGGGTATTGTTGATGTTAGAAGAATTGAATGTGACATTAGTAATGACAACATCAGTCCAAGGGAATGTACACGGGTGGAGAAAAAGAAGAATAATGAGAATAGTTCCAACAATGATAGCCATGAAGGTCTTGACAAAAGAGCTTAGCATGGTGTAGTTGCAGTATTGCAGCAAACCGACCACAATGCTGAAGCAAAAGAAGCGGTCATGCCAGTTGTCACTGATTGCCAGGTCACATGACAAGCTGATGTATACCAGGAGGGCTGGGATTGCAGCCATGACAACACCCAGGACGTTCCGGAAGTACCAAGACAGTGTGAAGTTGAACAGGGCTGGAAAATTTTTCTTCTTGGCCTGGGAATGTCAGAAAATAAATATGTTCAAAGTAACAAATAAACAAATAACAACAAATAACAGCAAATAGTAACAAATAACAATATTATGTTGTAGTAATAGCTGATTCTGTTGTAGTAATAGCTGATTCTGTTGTAGCAAAAGCTGACTCTGTTGTAACAATAACTGATTCTATTGTGGCAATAGCTGATTCTGTTGTGGCAGTGGCTGTTTCTGTTGTAGCAGTTGATGTCAACCTACTGACACCAGTACAGTTGAAGTCAAAGCTCTATGCCTTGCTGTTTGTCACTGATATTGTAGTAGTTTTGCTCATGTGTGTCTTTCCAGGAATATAAAATACATGTGTGTCTTTCCAGGAATATAAAATACAAGTATGTCTTTCCAGGAATATAAAATACATGTGTGTCTTTCCAGGAATATAAAATACATGTGTGTCTTTCCAGGAATATAAAATAAGTGTGTGTCTTTCCAGGAATATAAAATACATGTGTGTCTTTCCAGGAATATAAAATACATGTGTGTCTTTCCAGGAATATAAAATATATGTGTGTCTTTCCAGGAATATAAAATACATGTATGTCTTTCTATCTATCTACTGACCATTTGAACCGTAGCCGGCCCATAGGGCATAGACCCAGATACTCTTTCTCTTATCAAAATTTTTATTTTAGCAGTTTTCAATCCGTGTAAAGATCTTTTATCAAATCTCGCCATTTGTCTCTGTTCTGTGCAAGCAACTCTATCTCATTGAGGGAACTGATTCCTGCTGCTCTTGCCTCTCTGATCAATGTTCTTCTCAGTGTCTCTCTCTGGGTTGGCCTCTTTTCCTCTTACCTGTTGTTTCCCGCATGAGGGCTTGCTTTGTTACTCGGTTATTATCTCTCCTTATTACATGTCCAACATATGACCATCGTCTTTTCTTGATTACTGAAGATATTAGTGGTTGATATGTTATACTCAGTATTTTCCTTAGACATTTATTTTTAAATGCGTTCAGCTTTGTTTCAATGTCTCTTGTTGTTTACCAAGTCTCACATGCATACGTAAGGGTTGGTAGTGCGTTTGATTTGAAAAGGCTAAGTTTTGTGTTTGTTCTGATGAGTTTTGATTTCCACAACTTTTCAAGACTTTCTGAAAGGTATTGCTGCTTTAGCTATTCTGATTCTAATTTCTTTACTTGTATTCCTTTCCCAATCAATGTGACTTCCAAGATAGATAAAGTGATCGATCTCTTCCACTGCTTTATTTTCCATGTATATTCTGTCATCTGTTGGAATTAAGCTTTTCATGACTTTAGTCTTTTCATGATTGATCTCAAACCCAATTTTACTGGCTATTGATGATAGTTCATTTGTGTTTTCCTGCATCGTTTTTATCTGACTGCTGATGAGGATTATGTCTTCAGCAGATGTCGAGGTCCACCAAATGGTCTCCTTGTGTCCATTCAATGCCTTTGTTACCAGTGCAGCATTTCTTCATTATGAAGTCTATAATAATTCCAAATAACAAGGGCGTTAAAATACAACCTTGTTTAACCACGGTTTGTATTGGAAAACAATATCTCAGTCCTTCATCTGTACGAATTGCACAGCACATGTGTAGCCATAATACATGTCTTTGATAATATTTATGATGTTTGATGGTAAACCATATTGCGTCAGAATTTTCCACAAAGAATTTCTATGAATGCTGTCGAAGGCTTCTCTGTTAATCATGTCTCATTTCTTTATGTGTGTATGTGTTTAGTCATATCTCATATCTTAGTGTGTATATGTGTTAGTCATGTGTCATATCTTTGTATCTTTGTGTGTGCATGTTTGGGTTAGTAACATCTCATATCTTTGTGTGTGCATGTCTGTGTCTGTCACATCTCATATCCTTGTGTGTGCATGGTTATGTTAGTCACATCTCATATCTTGTGTGTGCATGTCTATGTTGGTCATATCTCATATCTTTGTGTGCATGTTTATGTTAGGCATGTGTCATATCTTTGTGTGTGCATGTCTATGTCAGTCATATCTCATATCTTTATGTGCATGTTTATGTTAGTCATGTGTCATATATCTTGATGTGTGTCAGTGTTAGCCATGCCTCGTATCACTGTGTGCATGTCTATATTAGTCACATCTCATATCTTTGTGTGTGCATGTCTGTGTTAGTCACCTCTAGTGACTCGGGCAGATGGTGCTCGTAAACCTGGGAGGGCCAACCATCTAAGAGCAGAATCCCCCTACAGAAAAGATCATCTGCTGCCTTGCAGGAAGATTGGGGACAATCAAAGGCTAAGGAATGCAAACCTGAATAAAATGCTGGCTGAAATCGGATGCACTGGGCCACTGGCGCAGAACACAGTGCAATGTTTTAACGGGTGTTCAATTCAACACTTAACCTGACAGCTGACTTCATGTGAGAGTCTGGAATCCTACTCTGATTGAGTCCTGATCGCAGAGAGAGAGAATGCTTTTCTGAAGTCAATGAAGTTACGTACAAAAGCTTTTTGCTTTTCAATGTGTTCCTCCAATATAAGTCGTAGAGTAAAAATGTGATCAAGGCAGCTTCTCCATTTTATAAACCAAGTCTGTTCTCCACGCATTACTGTATCTATTGAATCCTTTATTCTATTCATGATGATTTTGCAGAATAATTTTGAGGCAACTTACAAAAGTGTCACACCTCTCCAGTTGTTCCAATCTCTGAGATTTCCCTTTTTTTGGAATCTCTCTCTCTCTCTGCGATCAGGACTCAATCAGAGTAAGATTCCAGACTCTCACATGAAGTCAGCTGTCAGGTTAAGTGTGTTTATCACCCCCACAGACAGAACATTACAATTAGAGTCTGCCAGATCCACTCTGATTGAACACCCATTAAAATGTTGCACTGTGTTCTGTGCCAGTGCATCCGATTTCAGCCAGCATTTTATTCAGGTTTGCATTCCTTAGCCTTTGATTGTCCCCAATCTTCCTGCAAGGCAGCAGATGATCTTTTCTGTAGGGGGATTCAGCCCTTAGATGGTTGGCCCTCCCAGGTTTATGAGCAATATCTGCCCGAGTCACTAGAGGTGACTAACACAGACATGTACACACAAACATTTTTGGAATCTTAACAATGATTCCTTTTTTCCACTTATGAGGCACCTTCTCTGCTTTCCAAAGGATGTTGAACATTTTCTGGAGGTGCATTAAATTATGGCTATCAATTGCCTTGAGGATCTCAGCTGTTAACTTATCCTCGCCAACAGCCTTGTTGTTGCCTGTACGCTTTAAGGAGGTCTCAATTTCAAATAATAAAATATAAACACAAAAATAATAATGTTCAACTCCAATATAAGAAAGTCCTATTTATGGCTGTGAAACATAGAGAACAACAAAAATTATAGTCAGGATGATAGACTTTCATTTATCGGATCATCATTATCATCATGTGCCATATAAGATGGCAGAGGTCTTAATGTCTGACAATCTTTGTTATCAAGTGTTGTACCTTGCTTTTCTCGCCACATTTTCCTGTTGTGAGTCAGTCATCCAACCTCTGTGAGGAGGCTGATGCCTACTATTGTTACCTCTCACCTCAGTGTTCTTTCTAGTGTTTTTCTAGGTTTCTCTTCTACTACAAAATGTTAGTTAAGGTATATTTCTATAAAATATCATCATCATGTGCCATACCGGTTGGCGTAGGCGATCATGTCCTTCCACAATCTTCTATCCATAGTACATCGTATCAGTTCTGTTGTTGACTGCTTTCCATGCCATGACACCAAGCTTTCCAGTATTTTCTCTCTTTGTTGTCCATGATCTCTCTTTCCTTTTATTTTGCCAGTTGTAACCAAGTATTTCAACTTTCCTCTTCTCATGATGTGCCCGAAAAATGTTGATTGTTTCTTTTTGCTTTTTTTAGTAGCTCCCTGTTTGTGTTGGTCTCTTTGAGAATTTCCTCATTGGTCTTTTTAGCTGTCCAGGGAACTTTCAACATTCTTCTGAGAAATCCCATCTCTGTGGCCTCTAATCATCTTTTCATTTGTTTTTCTACTGTCAGTGATTCGCTTCCTTAGGTCAGAATTGGTTCTAGATAGCACAGATGAACTCTCTTTCTCATTTCTATTGACATCTATAAAATATATATAACAAAAAAACCATATAAAATGTGGGAACAAATGATAAATTAGTCTGCTGCTGATGTTAGAGTTCATCAGCTTTATATCTCTAGCAAAGTCCAGAGGGACTGACCTTTTCCTGAATATAATTTTTTCCAATTTTTGACACTGGTGACCATATGTTCTAGTGTCCCCTGCCCAAACTCTCCAACTTCAGAGGTAATCTCATATTTTTATTGTCAAGGGTTTTAACATTATGGGTAGATTTTTCTTTTATTAATTTTGCCCAGGCAGCAGCCATATTTTAGCCTACTCTTTTTTATTTCCAACTACCAAGGGTTCTTTAACATGTGCAGAGTGTACACGGGACCTCCTGTTTTTTACCATTTTCAGAGAGGGCTAGACATCGGATCTCACTACACGGAGACTAGGGGAAGTTACAGCCATGGATTTTATTTTATTTACCACATCTGTGGTGGGAAGTGAACCCAGAACTTACTTGTCCTGAGGTTGATGTCTTACCTCTAGATCACTCACCCCCTACCCAAAATTAATTAGTTTCAAATCTGAAGCATATTTTTGTGCATCCCCTCCCCTAGTTTCCACATTACCCCACAAATCATGTGTTGAAGGTCTGTAAAATTTATGGTCACTAACACCATATTCCCTATACGCCACTTGGTGTGACGGGGGTACTTTACTTTTTTTTTTTTTTTTTTTAACCTCCCCTAGTTTGAAAATGATTAGAATATAAATAAAATAGTAAAAGGGCAAATAACCTCCAGGAAAATGATGTTGGATAAGGCATCCCAGAGTACCACTGCCTCCACAATGAGGCTCAACACAGTGACAATGATGAGGCCAGGAGTTCGAGCAAAGTCAAACATAACATGGCAGCATACAATAAGGATGAGCAGAGCCACCAGT
The DNA here is from genome assembly GCA_032433765.1 of Megaustenia siamemsis. Taxonomy (NCBI): domain Eukaryota; kingdom Metazoa; phylum Mollusca; class Gastropoda; order Stylommatophora; family Ariophantidae; genus Megaustenia; species Megaustenia siamemsis. The sequence continues at coordinate 12,549,688 of JAVIAB010000102.1, forward strand.
GAAATGATTGCCTCTACAGCAGTTTGGTACCGTGGAGAGGACAACATGTTTTCGTGGAACAAATGGCTGTAAACAAACAAACAAAATTTTACAGTTATGACAATCAGAAAATCAAAACATACAACAAACTAATAAAATGTGTTAACAATGTCAAAACCAGCTTTTCAAAAAATGTGGAAGATGCTGTGCAATCCATTTTTGACAATATAAACAAGAAAAAGAGTTCTTAAATGTTATGTAGAGCCAGTCTTGACATATGGATGTGAATAATGGACAAAAGGACAATAGACAAGAATATCACTGGAGGCTGTAGAAATGTGGTTTTACAGAAGAATGTTGAGAATACCATGGACAGCTAAGAAGAGTAATGAAAACGTTCTGAAAGAGGCCGAAGCAAAAAGACAGCTAATTTCCAGTATTACGAAGAAACAATCATCATTTTTTTGGCCATGTAATGAGAAGAAAACAGCTGCGAATTATTGTAAGAACTGGAAAAATCAAGGGACAAAGCGATAGAGTGAAGCAAAGAGAAAATATACCAGACAGCTTAAGAGAATGGCTTGGCAGAAAGTCAACAACAGAAATGATAAATAACTGTCGAGATCGAAAGTTGTGGATAGACATGATCACCTACGTCAGCAGGCACAGTACTTGATGATGATTGTTAAAACAATTATTTTATACAAATAACACCTGTCATTGTATTAAACTGATGTAATTAAAATATGGATTTAAGCAAGAATGGGAAAAATTGAGGGAATAGTAGTAGTAGCCTCCGTCAGCCATAGTTGACTATGTAGTATTCAATGCCCCTAAGAATTGTCATTTTTTTCTTTTATTTTGTCGTGTATTCTCTTTCTCTATGAATCTTCTTGTTTGAGGTGAACCTTTAGAGTGTGTTTCCAGAGATTGTGGTCTGCAGCTTTGTCTTTCCATGCTGTAGGGTTTATGTTCAGAGTCTTCATGTCGTGTTTACACACATCTCCAAATCGAAGTTTTGGGTGCCCCCTAGTTCTTTTACCGTCTGCCAGTTGTCCGTAGAGTATATCTTTCAGTATGCGACCATCTTTCATATGGTGTACATGGCCAAGTCAGCGTAACCTACATTGTTTGAGCAGCGTGTAGATATTTGGGAGGCCTGTGCAAGTCATGACCTCCACGTTTGTCACTTTATCCTTCCAGGTGATACCAAGAACACAGTGTAGACATCACATATGGAATGTATTTAGTCTTCTCTCCTGTTTTACTTGATGGGAAAAATTGAGGGGATAGAGAAGAACAATAACAAAAATATAGATCTCTCTCTCTCTGCGATCAGGACTCAATCAGAGTAGGATTCCAGACTCTCACATGAAGTCAGCTGTCAGGTTAAGTGTGTTGATCGCCCCCACAGACAGAACATCACAATTAGAGTCCACCAGATCCACTCTTGATTGAGCACCCGTTAAAACGTTGCACTGTGTTCTGCACCAGTGCATCCGATTTCAGCCAGCATTTTATTCAGGTTTGCTTTCCTTAGCCTTTGATTGTTCCCAATCTTCCTGCAAGGCAGCAGATGATCTTTTCTGTAGGGGGATTCTGCCCTTAGATGGTCAGCCCTCCCAGGTTTACGAGCACCATCTGCCCGAGTCACTAGAGGTGACTAAAAATATAGATCAAAAGACAGTATGGTTAAAGCTTCATGTTACATTACAAGTGGACAACACAAACCAAAAAGACTGCATATAGAACAAATCCATAAGTGTTCAAATCTTTTCTTCAGTATATCTCTCAGAATGTTACAACTGATGACACCAGCCCTACATCGGTTTACTAGTCTTCTTTGATGTCCTACATAATCTTGCCTGACTTCTCCCTTTCTAACTTGCCGTTCTTTCATCATGATCACAGATTCACATTACTTGAGTTACTGACTCATCCAGCCTCCCTGGAATATCAACACAGGCTTTTGCTCATCCATTCTTGACAGCAACTGTATCTGCAAGCCTATTAGCATATTCATTATTTTCTATCTATGCCATAGCAGACAAATTTATCACATTTTTTTTCATTCCTTACCTTTTTAACTCTAGAGATACGGTTATGGTGATTCAAATGAAGTATCTCTACTGAAGTTCTATTAACAGTATTTTCATGTTTTGCCACGTATTTTCATTATCTGACATATATTATGAGAAGTTTTCGCTACTAAATAATCAACACTAAAGCTGAACTCCATGACAGTTTAGGTAATTCAGCATATCAAGACAGGCACTGTCTTAAAGCCCACAAGGAAAGAGAAAGCAGGAAGGCCCAGGAATACATGGAGAAAAGACGTCATGGAAGGCATCACAAGACACTGGCCTACATAAGAGAAATAGAAAATATGTCCAAGATAGAAATGGGTGGAGAACTCTGTCTGTGGCCTAAGTTCTATATATGGCTTTTGTTCTATCTTAGGCCTATGTTCTGTTTGTGGCCTATGTTCTATCTATGGCCTATGTTCTATCTTAGGCTTTTGTTCTATCTGTGGCCTATGTTCTATCTATGGCCTATGTTCTATCTTAGGCTTTTGTTCTATCTATGGCCTATGTTCTATATTAGGCTTTTGTTCTATATATGGCCTATGTTCTGTTTGTGGCCTATGTTTTGTCTGTGGCCTATTTTCTAGCTTAGGCCTATGTTCTATCTAAGGCTTTTGTTCTGTCTGTGGCCTATGTTTTGTCTATGGCATATGTTCTATCTTAGGCTTTTGTTCTGTCTGTGGCCTATGTTCTGTCTATGGCCTATTTTCTAGCTTAGGCATATGTTCTGTTGTCAATGGCCTATGTTCTATCTTAGGCCTATGTTCTGTCTATGGCCTATGTTCTATCTTAGGCTTTTGTTCTATCAATGGCCTATGTTCTAGCTTAGGCCTATGTTCTGTCTATGACCTATGTTCTATCTTAGGCTTTTGTTCTGTCTGTGGCCTATGTTCTGTCTATGGCCTATGTTCTATCTTAGGCCTATGTTCTGTCTGTGGCCTATGTTCTATCTTAGGCCTATGTTCTGTCTGTGGCCTATGTTCTAGCTTAGGCCTATGTTCTGTATGTGGCCTAAGTTCTAGCTTAGGCCTATGTTCTGTCTATGGCCTATGTTCTATCTTAGGCTTATGTTCTGTCTGTGGCCTTTTATTCTGTCTGTGGCTTATGTTCTATCTTAGGTCTATGTTCTGTCTGTGGTCTAAGTTCTGTCTATGAGCTATGTTCCAATGAGGGGTCTAAAGGACTTTGATTGACTGATTGATTTTTTTCTTTCTCTCCTCATTTGCTTTTCAGTGTTGAGAGCCAATATGGCTTGTGGTTTCTTGCTTTTCTATTAGCCTCTTCTGCTTGTTATTCCTCCAAGTGTTTCTAGTATTCTTTTATCCACCTTATTCTTGGTCAGTCTCTTGGTCTGGTGTTCTCATATTTGTTGGTGACTCATGTTAGATTTAGTTCTTTGTGTCTTATCACATGCCAGAAGCACTTAATCTGTTGTCACTTTATGCATTCAATAGCTGCTTCTGTTCCTGGTCTTTTTCATTACTCTTCATTTCTGATTTAATCTCTCAGACTGTTTCCTGTCATGCATCAGACACACTTCATTTTCTCCATTGTGCAGCTCTGAGCACTGTTGAGTAGAATCCCTCATCTGATGGGCACAGCCAGAAATGAGAAACTTAGTGGACATGTAAGAAGACTTATCAACCAACACAGAACTGGAGTCGTCAGTCGAGACACTGTGGGACTTGCTGAGGAGGGGATCTGAGCACCTATGGACATGTTCAGAGTGTAATGATGATGACCTGCAAATAACTCAATAACAATCCCTCATCTGATGGGCACAGCCAGAAATGAGAAACTTAGTGGACATGTAAGAAGACTTATCAACCAACACAGAACTGGAGTCGTCAGTCGAGACACTGTGGGACTTGCTGAGGAGGGGATCTGAGCACCTATGGACATGTTCAGAGTGCAATGATGATGACCCGCAAATAACTCAATAACTGAGGAGGGGATCTGAGCACCTATGGACATGTTCAGAGTGCAATGATGATGACCCGCAAATAACTCAATAACTGAGGAGGGGATCTGAGCACCTATGGTCATGTTCAGAGTGCAATGATGATGACCCGCAAATAACTCAATAACTGAGGAGGGGATCTGAGCACCTATGGACATGTTCAGAGTGCAATGATGATGACCCGCAAATAACTCAATAACTGAGGAGGGGATCTGAGCACCTATGGACATGTTCAGAGTGCAATGATGATGACCCGCAAATAACTCAATAACTGAGGAGGGGGATCTGAGCACCTATGGGCATGTTCAGAGTGCAATGATGATGACCCGCAAATAACTCAATAACTGAGGAGGGGATCTGAGCACCTATGGACATGTTCAGAGTGCAATGATGATGACCCGCAAATAGCTCAATAACAATCCCTCATCATTGAGCTATTACTGCTACAGGTTAAGGGCACTGATTGATTAATTGACAGAATTGCGAACAGATCAGCAATGAATGTGTGGAGTTAAAAAGTTCAGATTTAATATTGTGAGTTGCTCTATCTCTCTCACCTTTCCTTGTACTTATGCCTGTACATATCCTCTAGATCTGGTTCAAAGTTTAGGCAGAATTTATTCAAGCTAGGTTTGAAGAAGGCCTCATTGTCCATGTTTTCCTTTGACATCAACTGTGGATAATTTATTAGTAAGTGACACAAAAAGGTAATCAATAATTGCAAATTTCACATATTTTTCAAAGCAAACCTCTACCAAAAAAAAAATACACATCAGACCACAAAAATCATACACATCAGACCACAAAAATCATACACATCAGACCACAAAAAGCATACACATCAGACCACAAAAATCATACACATCAGACCACAAAAATCATACACATCAGACCACAAAAATCATACACATCAGACCACAAAAACCATACACATCAGACCACAAAAATCATATACAGATCACAAAAATCATACACATCAGACCACAAAAATCATACACATCAGACCACAAAAATCATACACATCAGACCACAAAAATCATACACATCAGACCACAAAAATCATACACATCAGACCACAAAAACCATACACATCAGACCTCAAAATCATACACAGATCACAAAAATCATACACATCAGACCACAAAAATCATACACATCAGACCACAAAAACCATACACATCAGATCACAAAAACCATAAACATCAGACCACAAAAATCATACACATCAGACCACAAAAATCATACACATCAGACCACAAAAACCATACATATTAGACCACAAAAACCATACATCTCAGACCACAAAAACCATACACATCAGACCACAAAAATCATACACATCAGACCACAAAAATCATACACATCAGACCACAAAAATCATACACATCAGACCACAAAAATCATACACATCAGACCACAAAAATCATACACATCAGACCACAAAAATCATACACATCAGACCACAAAAACCATACACATCAGACCACAAAAATCATACACATCAGACCACAAAAATCATACACATCAGACCACAAAAAGCATACACATCAGACCACAAAAAGCATAAACATCAGACCACAAAAATCATACACATCAGACCACAAAAATCATACACATCAGACCACAAAAATCATACACATCAGACCACAAAAACCATACATCTCAGACCACAAAAATCATACACATCAGACCACAAAAATCATACACATCAGACATTGCTGCTTTAGCTATTCTGATTCTAATTTCTTTACTTGTATCCTCTTCTCAATCAATGTGACTTCCAAGATAGACAAAGTGATCCATCTCTTCCACTGTTTGTTTTCCATGTATATTCTGCCATCTGTTGGAATTAAGCTCTTCATGACTTTAGTCTTTTCATAATTGATCTCAAGCCTAATTTTACGGTGTATTGATGATAGTTCATTTGCGTTTTCCAGCATCGTTTTTATCTAACTGCTGATGAGGACTATGTCATCAGCAAAGTCGAGGTCCTCCAAATGATCTTCTTGTATCCATTCGATGCCTTTGTTACCAGTGCAGCATTTCTTCATTATGAAGTCCATAGCAACTCCAAATAACAAGGGCGGTAAAATACATCCTAGTTTAACCCCAGTTTCTATTGGGAAACATTCGCTCAGTCCTTCCTCTTTACGACCAGCACATGTGTGTATCTGCAGAAGTCTGGTTAAATGACAAATGCAAATAAAGTCTCAGTTACAGACCACTGTGTAGAAGATAACATTTAAAAGATGAAATAGAAATTGAATAATGCTGATAACAATTATAACATTGATTCCAACCACTCTTGCCACGAAATGATAAATGCAGTAAATTAATCATATCAAACATACCGCAATGAGTTGTCTGTCTTGGTTGGTAGTAAATGACTCGCTGCGATTCTCTTTCAGTAATATGGCACTCGCCCCAGTTTCTGTTAGAAAGATAAAACATGAAAGTGATATGTCGTATCAGCAAAATAAACAGGTCTTCACATGAGATGTTTTGTATTTAAATAAATCAACACAGTTTCATGTATTCAAATATCCCAACGAGTACATCAGTGTTTTCATGGAATAAATTAATGCCATTATTTTCATGAAATGATACTGTGTTTATATATACATGGTATGTTGACATGTAAATGGTTCTGTAATGAAAGATGAAATGTCAACATTTACAAGGAATGTTATGTTAGTCATCATCATCAAGTACCGGGCCTGCTGGCGTAGGTGATCATGTCTCTCCACAACTTTTGATCCCGACAGTTACTTATCATTTCTGTTGTTGACCTTCTGTCAAACCTTTCTCTTAAGCTGTCTGGTATTTTTTCTCTTTGCTTCCCTCTATCTCTTCGTCCCTCAATTTTCCCAGTTGTTACAATATATTCCAGCTGTTCCCTTCCCATTTCATGGTCAAAAAATGATGATTGTTTCTTTCTAATATTGGAAATTAGCTCTCTTTTTGTTTTGACCTCTTTCAGATCATTTTCATTACTCTTCTTAGCTGTCCATGGTATTCTTAACATTCTTCTGTAAAACCACATTTCTACAGACTCCAGTGATTTTCTTGTCTGTTGTCCTATTGTCCATGATTCACATCCATATGTTAAGACTGGCTCTACATAACATTTAAGAACTCTTTTTCTTGTTTCAGTACCATTACGAAAAGACATATCAATATTTAAAAAAAAACCGATGTAGCATTGATATTTATGGGAAATTATTTATCACTTTTTAGGAAACATGTAATGTAGGAGGAAAAGAGGCCAACCCAGAGATACACTGAGAAGAACATTGATCAGAGAGGCAAAGGCAGCAGGAATCAGCTCCCTCAAAGAGATCAAGATGCTTGCACAGACCCGAGACAAATGGTGAGATTTGATAAAAGATCTTTGCAAGGATTGAGATTGTTAAAAAGAACATTTAGAAAAAGATAAAGGGTATCTGGGTCTATATCCTATGGGCTGACCATGGCTGGAAAGGTCAATAGATAGATAGATAGATATATGTCAACACAGTAATCCCTCAGTTATCGCGGTTAATAGGGACCTGAACCGGTCTTGATAAGTGAAAAACCGCAAAGCAGTGTCAACCTGCGGAACGATATCGAGGCAGTTTTATGGATATTCATTTCATCCTTTTTTATGTAGCGAACCGTCGATGCGTTCAATCCATAATGGCATGCAACAGACGCATAGCTATTGCCTGCCTTAAGCATGTCCAATAAATTAACTTTCTCGTTCACAGTCATAATTTTTCTCTTCTTCTTGGGTTCACTAGAGGATTTCGAGGGTGGAGGACGTCTAGGAGCTATTTTCAAGGGCGTCACAAGCACTATTTTGCACAAAAAGACACAAGAGAACAGCAAAAATTAGCACACCTCGAGACTAAGCATCACTCAAACATTGATTTGAATGAGCACGGCCGTCTTCGCTGGGTATGAGAGCGAAGGTGGGGGAAATGTATAGGCCAATCAGCTTGCGAGATTCCCGAGTCGGGAGGGATAGCAAATGGCGGGATGCTAGCAGCCAATCAGAGATGTGGATTTTGAATTGTGTGGGCACTCCCTGCCTTCTGCTGGCGTGCGGGCAACTTTCACGCCATAATTCCTCAATTTTGAATTTTTAACAATCCGCGATGTACTGAGGCCACGATAAATGAACCGTGAAGTAGCGAGGTATGACTGTATTGATAAAATATGATAATAAATATTAACAAAATATGATACAATGTCAATATTTATCATCAACATCAAGTTCCATGCCAGTAGGCATAGGCGATCATTTCTCTCCACATCGCTCATTCCTTCATGCATGTCATAATTTCAATCTGTGATCTTATATTAACCATTTGGATAAACTGTTCAGTAATTTTTTTCTCTTGGTTTTCCTCTAATCCTCTTTCCATTTAATATTTATAGGAAATGATATTCTTCTATAAATGTATTCCACATTTCAATGGCTTTTCAATTTTGTGTTCTGTTTTCTTGTCTATGTTTCTGCACCATACAGGAATATTGAGAAGATGTAAGTAACATTTTGCTATTCTTAGTTTTAGTCCTGGTGTTATTTGTTTTGATGTTAGTATTTTTTTCATGACATTAAAATTACTTTTTGCCATACCTATTCTTTTGTTTATTTCAGTTGTATATTTTCCATCACTGGTTATAGTATATCCCAGATAGTTGTAGCTCTGAACTGTCTCTAGATGTATTCCTTCAGCTTTGATATTTATTTGTAGGTCTTGAGAATTTTCTTTGTTTATGATCATAGTTTTAGTCTTTTCGATATTTATAGGAAAGAATATATTAATATTTACAAGAAATGATGTAATGTCATTATTTACAACCAATTTTATCATGTCAAAAAGTTCAAAGGTACGTTGTCAATATTTACATACTAAATTAAAAAAAAAATCTGCTCATATATATGTATTTCATTTTCATTCATTGAGTGCCGTCTCTACATCGAAGATCTGCTACCATGGAGCGCCATTCCACTCTGTCTCTTACTTTGCTGGTGCAGATTGTAACAGGCTGACTTGTCCATCTTTTGAAGATATGTGTCCATGTTAGTCTTGGTCTACTTCTTTTACCTTGTATTTTCCCTTCCAAGATTACTTTTATTAGGCTGCTGTTTCTTTTAACATGCCCCCAAAATCTCAATTGTCTTGTTTGAATTCATGATAAACTTATATATGGTTATACACTGTGAAGGTACATTAGATATCATCAACTCAAGTATACATGCTTCAAAATCATCCCAATTACAGACTTTATAAAACATATGTTCATTTAACATGAATTACATTTGTGCTCATTTGAAAGTCATATTTCATATGTAAGATTGAATAGAATCTAAATCAGTTTTTTTTTTTAACTATAAATTTTTTTAAAAATAAACCACATAGAACATATTATTGAAAGAATATTTAAATTTGTTGAATAAACCCACATGTCTATCTATCGACCTTTCCAGCCATGGCCAGCCCATAGGGCATAGACCCTGATACTCTTTCTCTTTTTCTAAATTTCCTTTCTAGCAGTCTTAATCATTGCAAAGATCTTTTATCAAATCTTACTATTTGTCTTTGTTCTGTGCAAGCATCTCAATCTCATTGAGGGAGCCGATTCCTGCTGTCTTTGTCTCTCTGATCAATGTTCTTCTCAGTCTCTCTCTGGGGCAGCCTCTTTTCTTCCTACCTGTTGTTACCCACATGAGGGCTTGCATTGCTATTCGGCTATTACCTCTTCTCATCACATTTCAACATTATAAAAAAATAAAAGTAAAGTACCCCCATCACGCCAAATGGCGTACAGACAATATGGTGTTAGTGACTATAAATTTTACAGACCTTCGACACATGATTTTTGGGGTAATGTGGTCGGTATTATGCCCGTGCCGCTTTATTTTCCCAGAAAAAAATCCGGTACCCATTAAAGGCTGGGTGAACCGGAAGCCGTCGTTTGGGATCGAACCCTACCTCTGTGTCCTTTTTAGTCCAGTTCATTAACTACTGAGCTTTATTGGCTCCCATCCAATTTCCACATACACTGCATGGTAATTTAAACTCCTGAGCGTATTTACCTTCTTAATAGTAATATATGGTTGTCAATCATGGACAATCTTGCAAACAACAATGAAGACAACTGCTTCATAAAAAAAAAAAAAAAAAAATTCTACAGGAAAATCTTAGGATACCTTGGCTAATGAAAAAAGATCATATGAAGGCATGTTAAAAGACTAAAACATGGAAAAGAGCTGGTTTATATACAACAGATGGGCTATGTATGATGAGTGCAACATATGTGACTAGTAACAGAGATACTTTCAGATAGGCTATGTATGATAAGTGCAACATATGTGACTAGTAACAGAGATACTTTCAGATAGGCTATGTATGATAAGTGCAACATATGTGACTAGTAACAGAGATACTTTCAGATGGGCTATGTATGATGGACAGAATACATTAAAGATCTTTATAATGATGAAGGAACGGAAGTAAATATTAAGGATAATGGAGAAGGACCAGAAATACTCAGAGAAGAAGTGGAAGACGCCTTGCACAATATGAAAGCAGACAAAGCTCCTGGGCCAGATAATATAACTAAAGAAGAGATTGAAGCCATGGGTGATTTTGGAATAGAAATAATAACAAAAATATTGAATGATATCTAAAACAGCGGATATATACCAGACGACATGTTCAAATCAATATTCATAGCCCTACCAAAGAAATCGGGTGCGATTGAATGCGATGATCATCGCACAGTAAGCCTTATGAGGCATATGACTAAGATATTACTAAGAATCATCATGCGAAGAGTGTGAAGCAAGATCAGTCCAGAAATTAGCGATGAATAGTGTGGTTTTGTTAGAAATAAAGGAACAAGCAATGCCATTTATATCATAAAATCTTTAGTAGAAAGAGCCATAGAGGTGAAAACAGATCTATACCTATGTTTCATAGATTACACCAAGGCATTTGATAGAGTAAAGCACCAAGAAATAATCAAAATTTTAGAAAGCATAAACATAGACAGCAAAGATCTAAGAATAATAAAGAACATGTACTGGCAACAAACAGCAGCCATAAGAACTGGAAACCAATTGGGAATGTTTCAACAAATAAAACAGGGTGTTAGACAAGGTTGTGTGCTGTCACCAGATTTGTTTAATATTTATAGTGAGATTATTTTAAGATCCATAAGGGACATGCCTGGAATAACAACTGGAGGTCATAATATAAATAATCGAAGATATGCTGATTATACAGTCTTAATCGCTAAGAGTGAAAATGAGTTACAAGAAATGTTGGACATTATAGTGAAGGAAAGCAAAAATAAAGGACTCAGCCTTAATAGCAAAAAGACAGAGGTAATGGTAACAACAAAGGAAAAGACATCACCTCAGTGCAAAAAAAAAGACAAGTGGAACAATATTAAAACAGGTAAATGAATTTAAATATTTGGGAACTTTGTTAACCTCAGACGCAAAAATGAAGAAGATACTATGCAATCCATTTTTGACAATAGAAACAAGGAAAAAAAGAGTTCTTAAATGTTATATAGAGCAGGTCTTAACATATGGATGTGAATCATGGACAATAGGACAAGAAAATCACCGGAGTCTGTAGAAATGTGGTTTTAAAGAAGAATGTTGAGAGTACCATGGACAGCTAAGAAGAGTAATGAAAAAGTTCTGAAAGAGGTCAAAGCAAAAAGAGAACTAATTTCCAATATTAGGAAGAGACAATCATCATTTTTTGGCCATGTAATGAGAAGAGAACAACTGGAATATATTGTAATAACTGGAAAAATTGAGGGACAAAGAGATAGAGGGAAGCAAAGAGAAAAAATAACAGACAGCTTAAGAGAATGGCTTGGCAGAAGGTCAACAGCAGAAATGATAAATAGCTCCTGAGGTCGAAAGTTGTGGAGAGACATGATCACCTACGCCAGTAGGCCCGGTACTTGATGATGATGATGATGTATGATGAGTGCAACATATGTGACCAGTAACAGAGTTACTTTCAGATAGGCTATGTATGATAAGTGCAACATATCAGACTAGTGACAGAGATACTTTCAGATATGCTATGTATGATAAGTGCAACATATGTGACTAGTAACAGAGATACTTTCAGATGGGCTATGTATGATAAGTGCAACATATCTGACTAATGACAGAGATACTTTCAGATGGGCTATGTATGATAAGTGCAACATATCTGACTAATGACATAGATACTTTCAGATGGGCTATGTTGAATACAGCATTCTGTAAAGGACATGTGACCTGATGATGATGCTGCATTAATTACATAAAACAGTACCAACAATATGTGTATCTGAGAGGTTAATAGCTGGCGACTGCTTCACATATTTTATAGTTTGATCTAAGTGAAAGAAAGCAGCACTGCATGCTATGGTATACTATGTTATGTTATACTATGTTATGTTATACTATGTTATGTTAGTTCCAGATTATCTTCATCACACATCAAACTGTCCATATGTGTTCAGGTCTGTTTCTCAGCAAATCCCCAAGCAAGAAATGACTAAGAAATGATTCACAAGTCACCCCTTGTTATCCCTGTAACTCTCTTGAATTTAGACAATATTCCAGTTGAAGAATTGTTAGACAATATTCCAATTGCAGAATTGTTAGACAATACTCCAATTGAAGATTTGTTAGACAATATTCCACTTTAAGAATTGTTAGACAATATTCCAATTGAATATTTTTTAGACAATATTCCACTTTAAGAATTGTTAGACAATATTCCAATTGAAGATTTGTTAGACAATATTCCACTTTAAGAATTGTAAGACAATATTCCAATTGAACAATTGTTAGACAATATTCCACTTTAAGAATTGTAAGACAATATTCCAATTAAACAATTGTTAGACAATATTCCACTTTAAGAATTGTTAGACAACATTCCAATTGAAGAATTGTTAGACAATATTCCAATTGAAGAAATGTTAGACAATATTCCAATTGAAGAATTGTTAGACAATATTCCACTTTAAGAATTGTTAGACAATATTCCACTTTAAGAATTGTTAGACAATATTCCAATTGAAGAATTGCTAGACAATATTTCAGTTGAAGAATTGTTAGACAATATTCCAATTGAAGATTTGTTAGACAATATTCCAATTGCAGAATTGTTAGACAATATTCCAATTGAAGATTTGTTAGACAATATTCCAATTGCAGAATTGTTAGACAATATTCCAATTGAAGATTTGTTAGACAATATTCAAATTGAAGAATTGCTAGACAATATTCCAATTGAAGAGATGTTAGACAATATTCCAATTGAAGAATTGTTAGACATTATTCCAATTGAATATTTTTTAGACAATATTCCAGTTAAAGAATTGTTAGACAATATTCCAATTGAAGAATTGTTAGACAATATTCCAATTGAAGAGATGTTAGACAATATTCCAATTGAAGAATTGTTAGACATTATTCCAATTGAATATTTTTTAGACAATATTCCAGTTAAAGAATTGTTAGACAATATTCCAATTGAAGAATTGCTAGACAATATTCCAATTGAAGAGATGTTAGACAATATTCCAATTGAAGAATTGTTAGACATTATTCCAATTGAATATTTTTTAGACAATATTCCAGTTAAAGAATTGTTAGACAATATTCCAATTGAAGAATTGTTAGACAATATTCCAATTGAAGAGATGTTAGACAATATTCCAATTGAAGAATTGTTAGACATTATTCCAATTGAATATTTTTTAGACAATATTCCAGTTAAAGAATTGTTAGACAATATTCCAATTGAAGAATTGTTAGACAATATTCCAATTGAAGAATTGTTAGACAATATTCCAATTGAAGATTTGTTAGGCAATATTCCAATTGAAGAATTGTTCGACAATATTCCAGTTGAAGAATTGTTAGACAATATTCCAATTGCAGAATTGTTAGACAATATTCCAATTAAAGAATTGTTAGACAATATTCCAATTGAAGAATTGCTAGACAATATTCCAATTAAAGAATTGTTCGACAATATTCCAGTTGAAGAATTTGTTAGACAATATTCCAATTGAAGAATTACTAGACAATATTCCAATTAAAGAATTGTTAGACAATATTCCAACTGAAGAATTGCTAGACAATATTCCAATTGAAGAATTGTTAGACAATATTCCAATTGAAGATTTGTTAGACAATATTCCAATTGCAGAATTGTTAGACAATATTCCAATTGAAGAATTGTTAGACAATATTCCAGTTGAAGAATTGTTAGACAATATTCCAATTGCAGAATTGTTAGACAATATTCCAATTGAAGAATTGCTAGACAATATTCCAATTGAATAATTGTTAGACAATATTCCAATTGAATAATTGTTAGACAATATTTTCATTCTGGTGTGATGTTCAAACCATTTGACTCTTTGTTGTTCAATCTAGTCAATAGCTAGTGCTACACCAACCAGCCTAATTTCTTTGGATTTCCATGTTTCCCAGTACAACAAATGCTCCTCTTGCTTTTGATATCCTTATTTTGGTATCATTTTCTGTTCCTCCATCTTTCTTTATATTACTTCCCAGATATATGTAAGATTGTAAAGAAGATGGAGAACAACTAAAATGACATGAAGATAAAGACTTTCATTAATGGATGCTTACGCAGAATAAAAGGATGGAAACGGCAGGACAAAATCACGAACATAGAATTATGGAAATATACAAGTCAACTACCAGTGGATAAAGAGATACAGTGAAGGCAATGGCGCTAGATAGGACACACACTGTGAAAGTTAACTGAGAGTATTACACAACAGGCCCTTTTTTGGATTCCCCAGGGAAAAAGACAAAGAGGAAGACCAAGGAATTCTTGGAGAAAACAGATAGAAGCAGAGTTGAAGATGATGGGGAAGACATGGAACGATCTTAAAAGAATGACAGGAAATAGAACGACTTGGAAAGTGTTTGTTGAAGACCTATGCTCCACAGGGAGTTGAAAGGAAGAAGATGAGATAACAACCAGCTAAGGTGGGTGTAACAATGTAGATGTAACAAGGTAGGAGTAAAAAAAAAAGTGGATGTAACTAGGCTTAAGTCTTAATTTAATCTCTTCTTGTTTTGTTTACAGATATTCATATACATTTAATTTCCCATGTTGTTATTTTATGTTTATGTCTTTCAAGAATTGTCCATGTATGACATCAGTAGCACAATGTGGGCATAAACAATGTTTCTATTAATTAATTTTTTTTTTCATATAAACTTAGTGGCTGTCAGTTGATATAGAAGACCTAATAACACTGCAGCACTTTTAGAATGCATTGTAGCACTGGTCTCAAAAGAATGAGGAATCACATGTTCACCAAATTCAAATAGGTACAACCAGCCTATGCCACTGTCCATTGGACAATATGACTACAAAACATGTTCTACAGGATTGCCCCCAGTACACAGACCTGAGAAGAGCAATGTGGTCCAAGCCCACCTCCCCGGAAGAAAAACTATATGGGGCAATTGATTCACTTAAACAGACAGCTGACTTCATGAGAGAGTCTGGAATCCTACTCTGATTGAGTCTTGATCGCAGAGAGAGGGAGAGAGATAATCGATAAGCTCCAACTCATCCATCAGTACCAGAGAAATCAATAAAGCTGTAGTAGTGTTATGTGGAGCCAATCTTGATGTATGAATGTGAAAACTGGATAATAGGACAACAGACAAGAATTTTTCTGGAGGCAATTGAAGTATAGTTTCACAGAAGAATTTTAAGAATACCATGGACAGATATAATGAGTAATGAGGGTTTTCTAAAAGAGTAATGAGGGTGTTCTAAAAGAGTAATGAGGTTGTTCTAAAAGAGTAATGAGGGTGTTCTAAAAGAGTAATGAAGGTGTTCTAAAAGGGTAATGAGGGTGTTCTAAAAGAGGCAGAAGAAAAAAAAAAGCTCTTCCCCAACATCAGAAGGATACAATCAACATTTTAGTGGCTGACCATGTCATGAGAAGGGAACAAGTGAAGTATATAGTGACAAGTGGAAAAATAGAGGTAAGAAGAGACAGTGGGAAACTGAGAGAAGAAAATATAGAGGGAAACAGAGAAGAAGAGATAGAGGGAAAATGAAAGAAGTAGATATTGAGGGAAACAGAGAGAAGAAGAGATTGGGGGAAACTGAGAGAAGAAGAGATTGGGGGAAACTGAGAGAAGAAGAGATTGGGGGAAACTGGGGAAACTGAGAGAAGAAGAGATTGGGGGAAACTGAGAGAAGAAGAGATTGGGGGAAACTGAGAGAAGAAGAGATTGGGGGAAACTGAGAGAAGAAGAGATTGGGGGGAAACTGAGAGAAGAAGAGATTGGGGGAAACTGAGAGAAGAAGAGATTGGGGGAAACTGAGAGAAGAAGAGATTGGGGGAAACTGAGAGAAGAAGAGATTGGGGGAAACTGAGAGAAGAAGAGATTGAGGGAAACTGAGAGAAGAAGAGATTGGGGAAACTGAGAGAAGAAGAGATTGGGGGAAACTGAGAGAAGAAGAGATTGAGTGAAAATGGGAGAAGTAGATATTGAGGGAAATAGAGAGAAGAAGAGATTGGGGGAAACTGAGAGAAGAAGAGATTGAGTGAAAATGGGAGAAGTAGATATTGAGGGAAATAGAGAGAAGAAGAGATCGGGGGAAACTGAGAGAAGAAGAGATTGGGGGAAACTGAGAGAAGAAGAGATTGGGGGAAACTGAGAGAAGAAGAGATTGAGGGAAACTGAGAGAAGAAGAGATTGGGGGAAACTAAGAGAAGAAGAGATTGGGGGAAACTGAGAGAAGAAGAGATTGGGGGAAACTGAGAGAAGAAGAGATTGAGTGAAAATGGGAGAAGTAGATATTGAGGGAAATAGAGAGAAGAAGAGATTGGGGGAAACTGAGAGAAGAAGAGATTGAGTGAAAATGGGAGAAGTAGATATTGAGGGAAATAGAGAGAAGAAGAGATCGGGGGAAACTGAGAGAAGAAGAGATTGGGGGAAACTGAGAGAAGAAGAGATTGGGGGAAACTGAGAGAAGAAGAGATTGGGGGAAACTAAGAGAAGAAGAGATTGGGGGAAACTGAGAGAAGAAGAGATTGGGGGAAACTGAGAGAAGAAGAGATTGGGGGAAACTGAGAGAAGAAGAGATTGGGGGAAACTGAGAGAAGAAGAGATTGGGGGAAACTGAGAGAAGAAGAGATATTGGAAACTGAGAGAAGAAGAGATTGAGTGAAAATGGGAGAAGTAGATATTGAGGGAAATAGAGAGAAGAAGAGATTGGGGGAAACTGAGAGAAGAAGAGATTGAGTGAAAATGGGAGAAGTAGATATTGAGGGAAATAGAGAGAAGAAGAGATCGGGGGAAACTGAGAGAAGAAGAGATTGAGTGAAAATGGGAGAAGTAGATATTGAGGGAAATAGAGAGAAGAAGAGATCGGGGGAAACTGCGAGAAGAAGAGATTGAGTGAAAATGGGAGAAGTAGATATTGAGGGAAATAGAGAGAAGAAGAGATTGGGGAAACTGAGAGAAGTAGATATTGAGGGAAATAGAGAGAAGAAGAGATCGGGGGAAACTGAGAGAAGAAGAGATTGAGTGAAATTGGGAGAAGAAAAGATTGAGGGAAAATGAAAGAAGAAGAGATTGAGTGAAAATGAAAGAAGAAGAGACTGAGGTAAAATGATAGAGTAAGGGAAGCAGAGATGAAGAGTTTAAGAGAGACTGACATAGAAGGAGAGATAGTGGGAAACTGAGAGAAGAAGAGATAGAAACAGAGAAACGATAACAGATAGGTTGTGAGAATGGCTTCACTCAACAACAAAAATGATAAATGACTGTGGTGATAGAAAGCTGTGGAGAGACATGATCACTTACACCAGATGGCATGTTGTTTCAAGTTTAAACAAAAAAAAACTCATCTCTGCATGACATGAAATTAACCATCACCCGCTTGACAAATAACCAATGTAACTCTCTCAGCCACTCACCCACACCCACAAATTATGAATTACAGTTACCACTAACCCAAGCAGATATATTTGGGCTATTATTTATGAAACCATCACAGAGTCAGTATCGTAGAGTGTACACTTATTAGTAACCATACATGACCAATAATGATATTATTGTCAGCAATTAATCCAACAAAACAGGTATTTAAACCAATTTGTGAAAACTGTAATCAATAAATAATCTATCTATCTATTGACCTTTCGAGCCGTAGCCGGCCCATAGACCAAGATACTCCTTCTCTTATCTGAATTTTTGTTCTAGCAGTTTTCAATTCTTTTAAAGATATTTTATTAAATCTCGCCATTTGTCTCTGTTCTGTGCAAGCAGCTCTATCTCATTAAGGGAGCCGATTTCTGCTGCTCTTGCCTCTTTCATCAATGTTCTTCTCAGTGTCTTTCTGGGTCTTCCTTTTTTAATAATATAAATAAATAATAGGAAAGTGATAAACAGCCTAGAGTTTGATTTTAAGCAATATCTGACAAGAACTGAGAAAAGAACAAAAACAAAACAAAATCCAACTGAAATCAAATTAGGCACTTACAAATCATCATCATCAATGAGGACCATCTCTGCACCGAAGGTTGGCTACCATGGAGTGCCATACCGCTCTCTCTTGCTTTGATATGCAGTTTGTCATAGGCTGACTTGTCCATCTTTTGATGTTACTTATCCATGTTAGTCTTGGTCTGCCTCTTTTACCTTGTATATTCTCTTCAAGATTACTTCTAGTAGGCTGTTGTGTCTTTTAACATGTCCCAAAATCTCATTTGTCTTGTTTGAATTGTGTTTAGTAGTTCATTTTTTTCTTTTCATTTTTAGTTGTTTTAAGACTTCATCCTTTGTTTTCTTTCCATTGTTTATTTCTGCACTAGTCTAGAATTAATTCCATTGAATTGTATACACAATATTTTCCTGAGACATAACTTTCTGAAAGCATCTGTTTTATTCTCTATTTATTTTGTTGTCTTTTTAGCTCTAAAATAAAAAAAGGAGACCAATGGCATAGAGATTTAATGGCTGCTAATATTGACTGAGACAAAAGAGAAAATATAAATAAAAGTAGCAAGTAACCAAATTTACGGAGAGCTCCTAAAAGTAAATAGAATTAGATGACTGACAGGAAACAGCTTGAGAGATAAGATCAGGAATAAGCTGAGGAATAATTTCTGCCATAGAGTACGTGAAAAAAACCAACAGATAAAATAATTTGGAAATATGATAAGAGATCAAAGCACTGCTTAACGAACTTTTTTTTAAAAATTGTGAGAACACTAGACTCAAGAGCCGATCACGAAAAAGATGGATCATTGGAATACAAGAAATCTTAACAGTAGCATATGCCAACAGAGGAGCAAAAAATAGTAATTTATATCTCTGAAAAAGCAAATGAGGAAGGAAAAATGGAGAAGAAAAGTAAATACTATTCAAATACTGATGTTTCTGTAAGAATGAAAAAAGTAGTAAGCTACTAAAAAGTAACAACCTAACAAGAAAGTAGTAGGGAGATTTAAATTGCAATGGTACGGTAACAAGTATTGAATTTTGTAAGAGACAATGCCCCTTCACCCATAACATTTCATCCAATAGTTCAAGCTTATACTGTGGATAAGGTCACAGGTTTTAAACCTTGAACTTATGAGTTGAGAGGATTAAGGGCATGCAGCTGGCTATGATTACAGTATCACCTTTCTTTCCAATTTGACTGATATTTTTAGTGGAATGTTCATTACAGTGGTTCTTGTTGCTTCGGCCTATGGAGGATTATGCATACAATCAGGATAACAAAACAGAAAAAAACATGATCATTGATCATTTTGTGAAACTATATAACAATAATATAGAATGAGCATAATTAATATTTTTAACAATAAGAAAAATAGAATCTACAGAGATGAAATGTGTTAGACGAATGACAGGAAATAGACTGGGAGATAATATCAGAAATGAAGAACTGAGAAAAAAGCTAGGAATAGCCCCCGCCATAGAATATATAAGGAAACAACAAATAAAATGGTTTGGCCACATGACAAGGCAGAAATAACAAAACACAACACAACAAGCCTTCAACAAACGTTGTAAGAACACCAAACCTAAGGGTCGACCACGAAAAAGATGGACCGATGGAATATTAGAAGCACTAGGAAACATAACAGCATCAGAGGCGAACAGAAGAGCAAAAGACCGCAAATTATATCTTCCCTCGACGCTGAAAGGCAGATGAGGAAGGAAAAAAGAAGAAGAAGATAGAATGAGCAAGAAATATATAATTTCATTACATGCATTAAGATTAATTTTGTTACTCACTACTATTGAATCAGAGATGGGAGTTAAGATGAGCAAAGTCAGGAATGAGAAACTTAGTGGGCATATAATATGACTTATCACCCAACATAGAACTGGAGTCATCAGTTGCTTGATGCTGCAGGACTTACAGGAGGGCATCTGAGCACCTATGGACATGTTCGGAGTGCATTGATGATGACCCGCAAATAATTCAAATCAATGTTAATTTTGTTCCTTCCACATCCTCAACATTATCTCTTAGAATTACTTCCACCCCCCTCAACATTATCTCCTAAAATTACATCCACCCCCTCAACATTATCTCTTAGAATTACTTCCACTCTCTTTACATTTTCATCTTAGAATTTGTTTCCTTAACATTTTTTGCTAAAATTCCTCCCATTCTCTTTAAATTTTCATCTTATAATTTCTTCCTGTAACATTTTCTGCTAAAATTTATTCCACTCTCTTTACATTTCCTCTTAGAATTCATTTCCTTACCATTTTTTGCTAAAATTTCTTCCACTCCCTTCACATTTTCATCTTATAATTTCTTCCCTTAACATTTTTTGCTAACATTTTTTCCACTTTCTTTACATTTCCTCGTAGAATTTCTTCCAATCCCTTAACATATTCTGCTAAAATTTTTACACTCTCATTGCATTTTCATCTTAGAATTTCTTCCCTTAATTTTTTTTACTAAAATTGTTTCCATTCTCTTTTCATTTCCTCTTTGAATTTCTTCCCTTAACATATTGTGCTAAAATTTCCTACACTCCCTTAAAATCTTTTCTTAAAATTCTTCCACCCCTCAACATCTCCTCTTAGTATTTTTTCGAGTACCACATTTTTTCCTCTTTAAAAAATCTTCTACTCCCTATCTTTATTTAGAATTTCTTCTATTCCATCAACATAGTAGTAAAGAACCTCATCACACCAAGTGCCGTATAGGGAATATGGTGTTAGTGACCATAAATTTTACAGACCTTCAGCACATGATTTTTGGGTTAATATGGTCGGTATTACGCCCGTGCCACTTTACTTTCCCAGAAAAAAAAATCCAGTACCCATTTAAAGCTGGGTAAACCTGGAAGCCATCGGTTGGGATCGAACCCTACCTATTGTCCTTTGTAGTCCAGTTCACTAACAACTGATTTATCGAGGCTCCATTCCATCAACATATCCTCCTATAATTTTGTCAACACTTTTTCAACGTTTTTCAATATCTTATGGAATTTTATACATTTTTCTTCAGCACCAATTCCTTTAAATTTCTTTCAATTGTTAACATCTTTCAGAATTTCTTCTATTATCTCATGGAATATTTATCACTTCTCAATATGTCCTTCAACAATATATATCATTTCTCAACATGTCCTTCAACAATATATGTCATTTCTCAACATGTCCTTTAACAATATATGTCATTTCTCAATATGTCCTTCAACAATATATGTCATTTCTCAACATGTCCTTTAACAATATATGTCATTTCTCAATATATCCTTCAACAATATATGTCATTTCTCAACATGTCCTTCAACAATATATGTCATTTCTCAACATGTCCTTCAACAATATATGTCATTTCTCAATATGCCCACTTAGAATGTATTTCATTTCTCAATATGCCCACTTAGAATATCTTTCATTTCTCAATATGCCCACTCAGAATGTATTCCATTTCTCAATATGCCCACTCAGAATGTATTTCATTTCTCAATATGCCCACTTAGAATGTATTTCATTTCTCAATATGCCCACTTAGAATGTATTTCATTTCTCAATATGCCCACTTAGAATATCTTTCATTTCTCAATATGCCCACTCAGAATGTATTCCATTTCTCAATATGCCCACTTAGAATGTATTTCATTTCTCAATATGCCCACTTAGAATGTATTTCATTTCTCAATATGCCCACTTAGAATGTATTTCATTTCTCAATATGCCCACTTAGAATGTATTTCATTTCTCAATATGCCCACTTAGAATGTATTTCATTTCTCAATATGCCCACTTAGAATGTATTCCATTTCTCAATATGCCCACTTAGAATGTATTTCATTTCTCAATATGTCCACTTAGAATATATTTCATTTCTCCATATGCCCACCCAGAATATATTTCATTTCTCAGTACGCCCACCCTGAATATATTTCATTTCTCAGTATGCCCACCCAGAATATATTTCATTTTTCCATATGCCCACCCAGAATATATTTCACTTCTCAGTACGCCCACCCTGAATATATTTCATTTCTCAGTACGCCCACCCTGAATATATTTTATTTCTCAGTATGCCCACCCTGAATATATTTCATTTCTCAGTATGCCTACCCAGAATATTTTTCATTTCTCAGTATGTCCACCCAGAATATATTTCATTTCTCAGTATGCCCACCCAGAATATATTTCATGTCTCAATATGTCCACCCCTAATATATTTCATTTCTCAGTATGCCCACCCAGAATATATTTCATTTCTCAATATCCCCACCCAGAATATATTATATTTCTCAGTATGTCCACCCAGAATATATTATATTATTCAATATGTCCACCCAGAATATATTATATTTCTCAGTACGCCCACCCAGAATATATTATATTTCTCAGTATGCCCACCCAGAATATATTTTATTTCTCAGTATGTCCACCCAGAATATATTTCATTTCTTAATATTCCACCTAGAATATCTTCCACTGCCTCAAATCTTTTCCTGGTTAACTCAACACCTCACCCCCACCCACAAATTAACTACTCTTTTATCTTTCTCTATACTGTGCACATAAAAAAAAGAACCAAAGAAAAAAAAATGTTGGCTAAAAAATCAGTCAAATCACAAACAG
The DNA here is from genome assembly GCA_032433765.1 of Megaustenia siamemsis. NCBI lineage: Eukaryota > Metazoa > Mollusca > Gastropoda > Stylommatophora > Ariophantidae > Megaustenia > Megaustenia siamemsis. The sequence continues at coordinate 12,572,879 of JAVIAB010000102.1, forward strand.
GTTACTCCACTTTATTTCTAAGGTAGAGACTGTTTACAAGCTGTGAATGAAAGAAAGAAAAAAATAGTGCACTTTGCACTTGTATTGATTCTTTGCACTTTTACTGAGGATGAAAGTTTGCCAGACTTTGAGTTCTCGCAACAAAGTTCATTCAAGGATCCCATTAAAGTTCAGTGATTTCAAAGTTAAATTTAAATAACAAGAGTCTACGGGTTGTTCAAAATAGTGCAGCTGAAATGAAAGTTCTTGAACTATTAGGCAGCCAATCACATTTAAGATTATTTCAACCAATCAATAAACAAGTCTGTCTGCAGGAAACAGGACAAACAAATGAGTTTAAGACATAAAACTAATTAAAGGTTTCTTGTGAATCAGTCTGCACTTTAAGTTCTAGTGATAACAAATATATAATCTGGGAGAAACATCAAGTCTAAATGTGAAAAATATAAAGAATTGAAAGTGAGAGAGACTGAGCTGGTTAAAGAAAAACAAATTAGAGACTTTTATACTGAATTTGCATATGGTTTGACAATAATTACTTTCTAATGTCAGTGTTATTCAATAGATGGATTGACAATAATTACTTTCTAATGTTAGTTTTATTCTATAGGTGGATTGACAATAATTACTTTGTAATGTCAATGTTATTCAATAGATGGATTGACAATAATAACTTTCTAATGTCAGTATTATTCAATATATGGTTTGACAATAATTACATTCTAATGTCAGTATTATTCAATATATCTATGTATTGACCTTTCGAGCCGTAGCCGGCCCATAGGACATAGACTCAGATACTCTTTCTCTTATCTAAATTTTTATTTCAGCAGTTTTCAATCCTTGTAGAGATCTTTTATCAAATCTCGCCATTTGTCTCTGTTCTGTTTCCAGCAACTCTATCTCAATTAGGGAGCTGATTCCTGCTGCTCTTGCCTCTTTGATCAATGTTCTTCTCAGTGTTTCTCTGGGTCAACCTTTTTTCCTCTTACCTGTTGTTTCCCACATGAGGGTTTGCTTTGTTATTCGGTTATTATCTCTCCTCCTCACATATGCAACATATGACCAACGTCTTTTCTTGATTACTGAAGATATTAGTGGTTGATTAGCGATTTCTCTAATTTCCTCATTTGTTTTGAATTCGTTCCATGCTATACCAAGTATTTTCCTTAGGCATTTGTTTTCGAATGCGTTCAACTTTGCTTCTATGTCTCTTGTTGTTTTCCAGCTCTCGCATGCCTACATAAGGTTTGACAGTATGTTTTATTTGAATAGTCTAAGTTTTATGTTTGTGCTGATTCAATATATGGTTTGACAATAATTACTATCTAATATCAGTGTTATTCAATAGATGGTTTGACAATAATTACTTTCTAATGTCAGTGTTATTCAATGGATGGTTTGATAATCTAATGTCCGTGTTATTCATTGGATGGTTTGACAATAATTACTTTATAATGTCAGTGTTATTCAATGGATGGTTTGACAATAATTACTTTCTAATGTCAGTGTTATTTAATAGATGGCTTGACAATAATTACTTTCTAATGTCAGTGTTATTCGATGGATGGTTTGACAATAATAACTTTCTAATGTCAGTGTTATTCAATGGATGGTTTGACAATAATTACTTTCTAATTTCAGTGTTACTCAATAGATGGTTTGACAATAATTACTTTATAATGTCAGTATTATTCAATAGATGGTTTGACAATACTTACTTTCTAATGTCAGTGTTATTCAATAGATGGCTTGAGAATAATTACTTTCTAATGTCAGTATTATTCAATAGATGGTTTGACAATACTTACTTTCTAATTTCAGTATTATTCAATAGATGGTTTGACAATAATTACTTTCTAATGTCAGTATTATTCAATAGATGGTTTGACAATAATTACTTTCTAATTTCAGTATTATTCAATAGATGGTTTGACAATAATTACTTTCTGATGCCAGTATTATTCTATAGATGGCTTGACAATAATTACTTTCTAATGTCAGTATTATTCAATAGATGGTGTGACAATAATTACTTTCTAATGTCAGTATTATTCAATAGATGGCTTGACAATAATTACTTTCTAATGTCAGTATTATTCAATAGATGGTTTGACAATAATTACTTTCTAATGTCAGTATTATTCAATAGATGGTTTGACAATAATTACTTTCTAATGCCAGTATTATTCAATAGATGGTTTGACAATAATTACTTTCTAATGTCAGTATTATTCAATGGATGGTTTGACAATAATTACTTTCTAAAGTCAGTGTTATTCAAAAGAGGAATACAAAGAGGAAAAGCAAGAGAGGATGGAAGAGTAGAGAGGGAGATAGATAGATAGAAAGAGAGAGCGGGTTAGAAGGAATAACTCACTGAATATCCACTTTATATGAAAGTGGAAAAAAAATATAATAAAAATAATGATGTAAAAGGAGAGAGAGAAAGATATATATATATATATATATATATATATATATATATATATGGAATAAGTCAGTGGAAAAACACCTTATTTTAAATGAAAAAAAAACATAATAAGAAAAATGGGCTGTGAAAGAGAAAGAGAAGAAGAGAGAGAAGAGCAAAGAGAGTGAGAGAAAGACTTAAGTGGGTGAGAAAAGATGGTTTGACTATATTGTTGTTGTTCTTGCGTTCACCAGCTTTCATCTCTAACGAAGTCCCTATAGACTAGGAACTGAATTTTGCGTGTTAATCCATTTCTCCCTAGCAGCCATGTGCACAGGGGTCCCTCGCTGCACAGGCAGATAACTCCGACTTTGGAGGTACTCATGTTTTTTTCCGTCGATGAGTAACTGACGTTTCAAGCCGGGCCTCGCTGCTGAGACCAGGGGTGGTTGTCGCAGAGAGAAATGATAAATAAAAATCCCAACCGGTGGAGCCGAGATTTGAACCCACAACCTCTCTGTCCCGAGGCCGGCGTCCTGCCTCGAGACCAACCAGTCCCCCATGGGCTTGGAATATGAGGAAACTGCAACAAGGAACACTTTTCATGCATAGCCTGCAATGGTTCCTGCCGCCTATCCACCATATACCAGAGTTCACGTCCTCCCGAAAGTGATGATCGTCATATTTCTTTAAAAATGTATAGTGCTTGATGATGTTAGGCCATCATTGTTGACTCCAATTTCGAACATATAAACACACAGTTAGTCGTCAGATTATCCCTGTCACACATCAAACAAGAGACCATAAGTTTAGCGTAACGCCGGTCTAGGGATTTATGATGAGCCATTACGATGACGTGCACACATAACAATGGCGCAAGCACAGCAATGATGCGCCCTTTAGAATCCTGATTACTCTAGTGAATGTAGCCTACGACGAACAGAACACAGTGCAAATTCCCTAAGAGATAAAATTGCGGCTGACGAAGCATTTCACTTTAATAAGTAACATGGAAATAACTTGCGTCAAGCAAATCCAACAACGGTCATGAACAGCACCAATGTGACGTAAAGCGCAGAACAAGCCTAGATGATGGAAGGTCGCATTCACAACACTTGATTTGTTGAAAATGGAATATTGCCGACTTACGACATTGTTTTATCAGCGCAGATGTAATAAGTAGATCATTATCTTGACTTTAACGCATTGGAGTGCGATGGAAAACTAAAATTAATCAGACATCGAATGCACCTGTTTTTTGAGATTGTGGTTCTGCCCTATGTGCCGTCTTTGGCTCGAAAGGACAATAGATAGATAGATAGATAGATAAAATGCACTTTTTACAGCGATCGAGAGAACGTGGACTAGATCCGACATCTTAGAAAAATAAGTCCAAAGTAGAAGATGAGAACCAGAGAAAGTGGAACTGACATTGAATAAAATGAAAACCAAACAAAAATAAAATAAAAAGCATGAGAAGGAGGAGGTGTAACAAAGAATGAGAGAAAGGAAGATAGTGCTTTAACTGAAGCGACTGCTATCCTTCTTTGTCCTGTTTTCACTCAATGGCCAATTATCTTTGTCAAATGCTCATAAAAGGCAATCATCATCATCATCATGTGTCATACCGGTTGGCGTAGGCGATCATGTCCTTCCACAATCTTCTATCCACAGTGCATCGTATCAGTTCTGTTGTTGACTGCTTTCCATGCCATGACACCAAGTCATCTAGTATTTTCTCTCTTTGTCGTTCGCGATCTCTCTTTCCTTTTATTTTGCCAGTTGTAACCAAGTATTCCAACTTTCCTCTTCTCATGATGTGCCCGAAAAATGTTGATTGTTTCTTTCTGATGTTTTTTAGGAGCTGCCTTTTTGTATTGGCCTCTGTGAGAACTTCCTCATTGGTCTTTTTAGCTGTCCAGGGAACTTTCAACATTCTTCTGAGAAATCCCACCTCTGTGGCCTCTAATCGTCTTTTCATTTGTTTGTCTACTGTCCATGATTCGCTTCCATAGGTCAGAATTGGTCATATAGCACCGATTTGACATAGATTTAAAAGGCAATAATAATATTACTTGAGAACAGCACTGGACCAACTATGCAATAAATTTCAGACAGTAGTCATGCAGTGGATACCATCACACTGTAATATACATGGGAACGAACGCGCAGACAAATTAGCTAAAGAGGGAGGAAGATTACCACAAGAGAACCATCTGGTCAGCTACGATGAAGCCAAATCCATCATTAAAGGCCAGTATCATGAAAAATGGAAACGAGAACACACAAAGCATAACGAGAGGGACGGATACCTCCAACTATCAAGGAGGGATCAAGTCATCATACTTCGCCTACGCACTGGCCACAATAGAATTAGAAACCAAATGTTCACCAAATTCAAAATAGGTACAACCAGCCTATGCCACTGTACACTGGACAATATGACTACAAAACATGTTCTACAGGATTGCCCCCAGTACACAGACCTGAGAAGAGCAATGTGGTCCACACCCACCACCCTGGAAGAGAAACTATATGGGGAAATCGAATCACTTTAAAAGACAGCTGACTTCATAAGAGAGTCTGGAATCCTACTCTGATTGAGTCTTGATCGCAGAGAGAGAGAGAGAGAGAGAGAGAGAGAGAGATATTTTTAAAAAAGTACAGAGCCCCATCATGCCAAGTGGTGTATAGGGAGTATGGTGTTAGTGATCATAATTTTTATAGACCATTGGCACATGATTATTGGGGTAATGAAAAAAGTAATGAGCCCCCATCACGCCAAGTGGCGTATAGGGAATATGGTGTTAGTGACCATAAGTTTTACAGACCTTCAGCACATGATTTTTGGGGTAATGTGGTCGGTATTAGGCCCGTACCGCTTTACTTTCCCAGAAAAAATCCGGTACCCATTTAAGGCTGGGTGAACCCGGAAGCCGTCGGTCGGAATCGAACCCGACCTCTTGTCCTTTGTAGTCCACTTCACTAACCACTGAGCTGTCATGGTTCCCCTTGGGGTAATGTGGTCGATATTATATTTATCAAAGACAGAAAAAGAAGAGAACAAATTCTACATAAATAATGGGGTGTAAAAGGAGAGAGAGAGAGAGAGAGAGAGAGAGAGAGAGAGAGAGAGAGAGAGAGAGAGAGAGAGAGATACAGAGAAGAGAGGGGAGAAAAAGAAGGAATAGCTCAATGGAAAATACACTATGTGAAGGGAGACAATTTTTTATACAGTCAACCGCCTACTAAAAGTAATCTTGGAAGTGAAAATACAAGCAAAAGAGGCAGAGGCAGACCAAGACTAACGTGGATGACTAACATCAAAAGATGGACAAGTCAGCCTATGACAACCTGCATCATCAAAGCAAGAGACAGAGCGGAATGGCGCTTCATGGTAGCCAACTTTCGATGCGGAGACGGTACTTAATGATGATGATATCTGTGCCATTTTACTTTTCCAGAAAAAAATCTGGTACCCATTTAAGACTGGGTGAACCCGGAAGTTGTCGATCAGGATCAAACCCAACCTCTTGTCCCTTGTTGTCCTGTTAACTAACCACTGAGCTATTGTGGCTCCTTAAAAGGCAATAAGTAGGTGTAACTGCGATATGCCGCAGTTTACAACAAATTGCAAAACCAGCACTTTTTAAACCCGGGATATCAAAATTATGCAACACCTTCAATGGGGACATGTTTTGCCCTCCCTCCCTACCTACTCAGCTTGTTAGACTAATTAGTTTACAGAATCAACAAGGCAGTCGTTCAAGAATTAATGAAACAAAAAAAAAACAATGAAATTGTTAACTAAATCACATAAGAAATGAAACCATCATCATCAGGTTGCATGCCATTTGCAGAACGTTGCATTCACCACAGCCTGTCTGAAAGAATCTCTGTCTCTAGCCAAATCTCTCACTTCTTCTGTAGTCATGTTCAAGGTTTCCTTGAAGTCTTGAAATCACCTTCTTGGTCTGCCTCTGATGCATTGCCTAGGAACCATGCCTTCCATAATTGTTCTTTCCAGCCCACTGTGTCTTTTGACATGGCCTTAGTATCTTAATTTCCTCTGTAGAATGGTGTCTCTACTGTACCGATGCTTGAGGTGGGGTGCCCACGTTCCTTTCCTCACAAACTTAGCTTCCAAGAGCATATCTCTGATAACTATCTAAAGAGGCTGGGTCTCTCTTTCTCTCTGTATAGAATAGTGACACTGTGACCTTCCAGGCATGTCGTAAGAGGCGACTAAGGAGGTTGATCGATGGCTTGACAAGCTGTCATTGTAAAAAGTATTGTTATGGAAACAGCACCATATATTTTAGAGCAGTGATCTCTGCAATATGTGCCACTTTGGCACGCAAGGTTTCTGTTTTTGAGATTGTGGTTCTGCCTTATGTGCCGTCTTTGGCTCGAAAGGACAATAGATAGATATATATCTCCTTTCACATTTTATTATTAATATTGAATTTGTTTCCCTTAACACAAAGTGTATATTCCATAGAGTTATTCCTTCTCTTTTTCTCTGTATCTCTCTCTCTCTCCCCTTTAACATTCCATTATTTATTTTGAATTTGTTTCCCTTCCAAAGTGTATTTTCCATAGAGTTATTCCTTCCCTTTCTCTGTGTCTCTCTCTCTCTCTCTCTGTAACTCACTCTCTCTCTCCCCTTTAACATTCCATTATTTATTTTGAATTTGTTTCCCTTTCAAAGTGTATTTTCCATAGAGTTATTCCTTCCCTTTCTCTGAGTATCTCTCCCTCTCTTCAACTCATTCTATCCTTTTATACCCCACTATTTATATAGAAATTGTCTCCCTTCACATATTTCATTTTCCATTGAGTTATTCCCCTTCTATTTCTTTCTTCTGTAACACCCAATTATTTTTTATACAGAGCTTTTGGGTCAGGAAGATTCCTCTTTGTCCTCCTTGGTATTTTACTCAAAACCTTCAGGTCTTCACTAGCCACAACATCAGTGGGTTCTCTGATGCTATATAGAAGAGACTTGAAAACAAGATTAACACGTACTTTGATGCTATAAAGAGGAAACATAAAAACAAGATTAACACGTTCTTTGATGCTATATATAAGAAACTTAAAAACAAGATTAACAAGTTCTCTGATGCTATATAGAGGAAACATAAAAACAAGATTAACACATTCTTTGATGCTATATATAAGAAACTTAAAAACAAGATTAACAAGTTCTTTGATGCTATATATAAGAAACTTAAAAACAAGATTAACACGTTCTTTGATGCTATATATAAGAAACTTATAAACAAGATTAACACGTTCTTTGATGCTATATATAAGAAACTTAAAAACAAGATTAAAACAAAGACACACAGCTAACAATATAGTGGAACTGTCCTGAAAAGAAAAGGGTTGACAGAGGGTGTTGCACAAAATCATCTTATTGAAGTTCACAAAGAGAAATGCAGTGAAAAGGAAGTGTTATGAGAAATAAAGTAATTAGATAAATGCAAAACAAGCATGCAATGTGACAATAGCAAAACAATAGTTAAAACATGATTTCAAAATGATGTTATAAAATAATTATTGTGCTGAAATAAAAAAATAACACCAGACTGTCAAAGATTTACCTTGATCGTCAATGATATTGTCATGATTATCATAGACTTCGTTCCCAGAAAACATACCCACTGGGGTAGAGACACCATTCTGTATCAAAAAAATAAAATGATACAGCATTCTGTAAATGAAAACTTAAATAATAATAACACACCATTCTGTTTTTTGAAATAATTAAGACATGTAATTAAACATTAACTGAGAGTATTACACAACAGGCCCTTTTTTGGAATCCCCAGGGGAAAAGACAAAGAGGAAGACCAAGAAATTTTTGGAGAAGACAGATTGAAGCAGAGATGAAGATGATGGGGAAGACATGGAATGATCTTAAGAGAATGGCAAGAAACAGAACGACTTGGAAAGTGTTTGCTGAAGACCTATGCTCCACAGGGAGCTGAAAGGTAGAAGAAGAAGAATTAAACATTTTAAAAAAACTATCTTTACGGCATTTCTTGTACATTTCTGGTGTCTGTCGAGGGGGACTTGTAGGGTTGGAGAATAAAGGCAGCTTGTCCAGTGCAGTCATCATTAGGTGTTCAGGTCTGAGTTTTTATTTCACTCCTGATAGAAAATCTGAAAAACTTGGGCACAATAATAACAAAGATGGAAGATGCACCACGGAAACAAAAAGCAGAATAGCTCAGGCCAAAATAACATTTCAGAAAATGAAAAATATCTTATGCAACAAATCTATGTCAAAAGAAGTGAGAAAGAGAGTTCATCGGTGCTATATAGAACCAATTCTGACCTATGGAAGTGTATCATGGACAGTAGACAAACAAATGAAAAGACGATTAGAGGCCCACAGAGATGGGATTTCTCAGAAGAATGTTGAAAGTTCCCTGGACAGCTAAAAAGACCAAAGAGGAAATTCTCTATGAGGCCAACACAAAAAGGGAACTCCTAAAAAACAAAGGAAGAAACAATCAACATTTTTCGGGCACATCATGAGAAGAGTTGGAATGCTTCGTTACAACAGGCAAATTAAAAGGAAAAAGAGATAGTTGGCGACAAAGAGAGAAAATACTGGATAGCTTGGTTCATGGCATGGAAAGCAGTCAACAAAAGAACTGATACGATGCACTGTAGATAGAAGATTGTGGAAGAACATGATCGCTTACTCCAACCGATATGGCACATGATGATGATGAGGAAAAAAAAACTTTTCACTCTACAAGGGATCCAAACCCACTTTCTTGGTATGGAGTCTGACAAGTTATCGATTCGGCCACCGGCTCTCCCTCCATTACAGATTGAAGATATAAAATAGGTATGTCATTCTGCAATGAAAATATGCAATCCATTTTTGACAATAGAAACAAGAAAAAGAGTTCTTAAATGTTATGTAGAGCCAGTCTTAACATATGGATGTGAATCATGGACAATAAGACAACAGACAAGGAAATCACTGGAGTTTGTAGAAATGTGGTTTTACAGAAGAATGTTGAGAATACCATGGACAGCTAAGAAGAGTATTGAAAACGTTCTGAAAGAGGCTAAAAGCAAAAATAGAGTTAATTTTCAATATTAGGAAGAAACAATCATCATTTTTTGGCCATGTAATGAGAAGGGAACAACTGGAATATATTGTAACAACTGGGAAAATTGAGTGACGAAGAGATAGAGGAAAGCAAAGAGAAAAAATACCAGACAGCTTAAGAGAATGGCTGTCAACAACAGAAATGATAAAAAAACTGTCAAGATTGAAAATTGTGGAGAGACATGATCACCGTTGCCAGCAGGCCCGGTACTTGGTAATGATGATGACTCCACATAAATCAATATTTGATTTATAAAAAAAAAAAAAAACTAAATATTTAATAATAATATTCAGTAAATATCAGTGATAACAATTAATTATTTATAGGGGAAAAAAGGCAAAAATAAACAAAGGAGGGAAACCTGGTGAGATGCAGATGATATTACACATACAATGTGCCAGTGATTGAAGAAAAAAGAGCACTAATGTTTCCTTGCATGTCTCAAGTTTTGTTCAAGTGATTTAAAGGAGGGACTGGTTGTGGGTTCAAATCTCAGCTGCATCGGCTGGAGTTTTTATTTATGATTTCTTTCTGCGGCAATCACCCCTGGTCTCAGGAGTGAGGTCCGGTTTGAAACGTCAATTACTCATGGATGGAAAAAATATGAGTACCTCCGAAGACAGAGTTATCTGCCTGTGTAGCGAGAGACCCCTGTTAGAAATTCCACCTCCTTCAACTGATGACTACTAAAGGGATTGATTGCCCTTAGAAGGACATTAAAGTGGGCATAGATACATTGTGTTGTAGTTTACAGTGGAACTGTGATATTTATGTCTCTCGGAGCATCACATCAGACTTCAGCATGTTATTTTTGAGGACTGGGTTGTCTTCCTACCTGATCCCTACTCGCTTGGCCAAATTAGACGAGTTAGACTGTTCTTTGGAGGCACCGTGAAGAGGTGGAACAGTGTTTCAATGGTTCTGGTTCACCGATCCTGGCGCAAGCCATCAGTTATGAGTCACTAACAGCTTCCAGTCTTGCTGCTGCGAGGCACTATGTCTCCATCAGCTATGAGTCACTAACAGCTTCCAGATCCTGCTGCTGTGAGGCACTATGTCTCCATCAGCTATGAGTCACTAACAGCTTCCAGATCCTGCTGCTGTGAGGCATTATGTCTCCATCAGCTATGAGTCACAAACAGCTTCCAGTCCTGCTGCTATGAGGCACTATGTCTCCATCAGCTATGAGTCACTAACAGCTTCCAGATCCTGCTGCTATGAGGCACTATGTCTCCATCAGCTATGAGTCACTAACAGCTTCCAGTCCTGCTGCTGTGAGGCACTATGTCTCCATCAGCTATGAGTCACTAACAGATTCCAGTTCTGCTGCTGTGAGGCACTATGTCTCCATCAGCTATGAATCACTAACAGCTTCCAGTTCTGTTGCTGTGAACCGCCTTTGCCTCCGAATGTCGAAATGAATAATGGGAAAATCCGAAGGTTAGCATTAAGAACCACTGCAACAGCTATTTCACCTCTAGGATCTGCCAGGATTGGAGGCGTGTTTCCATGAGACAGGAGAAGAATGGCTACATGTCCAGTGCAGTTGTCACAAAATATTTTAGTTAGCACACTTTCTCCCCTCGCCCAATCATTTCCAGAAAAGAATACATGATCTAACAGAGAAATTGTACAACTAAGATCTCCTTCTTCTTCACCTCATAACCCTAGGGGGTCATAATGTCACCACTGACAGATATTATTTAATAACACTGGAGGTCATAATGTCACCACTGAGAGATATTATTTCATAACACTGGAGGTCATATTGTCACCACTGACAGACTTCATCTCATAACCCTGGGGGGTCATATTGTCACCACTGACAGACTTCATCTCATAACACTGGGGGTCATAATGTCACCACTGACAGACTTCATTTCATAACACTGGGGGTCATATTGTCACCACTGACAGACTTCATCTCATAACCCTGGGGGGTCATATTGTCACCACTGACAGACTTCATCTCATAACACTGGAGGTCATAATGTCACCACTGACACACATCATCTCATAAACCTGAGAGTCATAATGTCACCACTGACAGGCATCATCATGCTTCTCCATTATTTTATACCTCCAGTAGAGAGGAGTAAGACAGGGGTGAATACGATCCCTCCTATTGTTTTAACCTACATGGACTATATATGTAAGTTAGTCAAACCATCAAAGACAGAGGAGATCAATGAGCTTCCATTTACAGATAATCAGGTACTGATATATGGAAAAGTAGGAGACTTACAAGAACACTTATAAGACTCAATGGCACAGACACATAATACAAATTCAAAATCAACATCAACAAAACAGAAGTCATGAATATTGCAAAAGAGAAACAGAACACTGAGATTAAATGTGTCAGAAGAATGACAGGAAACAGTCTGAGAGATAAGATCAGAAATGAAGAACTGAGAAAAAAGCTAAGAAAACGCCCACCAAAGAATATATAAGGAAACAACAGATAAAATGGTTTGGCCATGTGACAAGGCAGAAAGATCAAAACACAACGAGCCTTCAATAAATTAGGTGGGAATACAATCCCAAGGGTCGACCACGAAAAAGATGAATCGATAGAATATTAGAAGCACTAGGAAACATAACAGCAGCAGAGGCAAACAGAAGAGCATAAGACCGCAAATTATATCTCCCCTCGATGTTGAAAGGCAAATGAGGAAGAGAAGTAGAAGAAGAAACAGAACACCAACAGAACTATAGATGGCAGACAACAAAAACAAGCAGCTGAATTTAAATATCTAGGAAGTTTAACGACAAACAACAATTCACAAACAACAGAAATAGACTCAAAAGATGCCACAAAGTTTATCAAATCATTGGACAGCTATCACCAATATTGTCCAACAAGGAAATAACTCTAGATACAAAAAGGGCACTCTACAATACAACCTTCATTCCAACCAATGCAAGTCCTGGACCCTAGATGCAAGAATATTAAGAAAATGATCTCTACTGAGATGAAATGTATTAAACGAATGACAGGAAACAACATGAGAGATAAGATCAGAAATGAAGAACTGAGAAAAAAGCTAAGATTAATTCCGACTGTAGAATACATAAAGAAACAACAGATAAAATGGTTTGGCCACATGATAAGGCAGAAAGATTAAAAAAAAAAAAAAACATGACTCATCAATAAACGCTGCAACAACACCAGACACAAGGGCCGACCACGAAAAAGATGGATTGATGGAATATTAAAAACACTAGGAAATATAACAGCAGCAGAGGCGACCTGAAGAGGAAAAGACTGCAAATTATATCTCCCCTCCACGCTGAAAGGCAAAATAGGGATGGACAGAAGAAGAAGAAGTAGAAATAAAATAGATATGTTTCACAAAACCAAATATTTGCATAAAAATTAATACATTTTAACCCATTTGCTTAAGAAAAACAAAATCAAATATTTGCCCCAAAAATTAATACATTTTAACCCATTTACTTAAGAAAAACAAAATCAAATATTTGCCCCAAAATTAATACATTTTAACCCAATTGCTTTGTTTGATATTGTGACTGCGAATTTATCTTTAATTCCTTGTTCTTTAAGAAACCCTACATTGAAATACATTCTACCCTTATTCGTTGTATTATACCTTTTTAATTTAATTTTAAGTTTGGCTAACAGAAGATGATGATCAGAAGCTATATCTGCCCCTCTATATACTTTTACATCCTGTAAGGATGACTTAAACTTATTATTAATACATATGTGATCAATTTGATTTTCCGTTCTATGATCTGGTGACACCCATGTAGCTTTGTGTATTCTTTTATGTTGGAATATTGTTCCTCCTAGGCTCATTTGATTAAGGGCGCAGAAATTCACAAATATCTCTCCATTCTCGTTTATATCTCCAAGTCCATGTTTTCCCATAATCTCTTCGAAGCCTCTGTTGTCTGATCCTACCTTAGCATTTAGGTCTCCCATCAAGATTATAATATCCTTGGCTCGTCTTGCATCCATCTGGCATTGTAGCTGTTTATAAAAATCATCTTTAACTGAGTCATCTTTATCGTTGGTTGGTGCATAGCATTGTATAATGTGTAATTTTATTTTGTTTTTGGTTGTTCTAAATGTTGCTCTCACCAGTCTTGGTCCCACTGCCTCCCATTCTATTAGTGTCTTCTGTGCATTTTTTGATAGCATTATAGCTACCCCTTCTCTATGTTGTGCTCCTGGAATATAGAAGATCATTGGAAACAGGTAAAAAATATATGGAAAGAGACATGCGAAGAAACACTGGGGAAAAGAGAACGCCAGAATAAGGCATGGATGACAGCAGAGACCCTGGATAAAATTAAAGAAAGAAAGAACAAGAAAGCAGACAAATAAAAGCAAAACAAGAAGTAATAAAGCCAAGACACAGGAAGCTTACACAGAGGTGAACAAAGAAGTGAGAAAATGCATTAAAAGGGATAAGAGGAAATATATAGATGAACTAGCTAAAGAGGCAGAAGAAGCAGCAAATAAAGGGAATATGAAAGAACTGTACAACAGCACAAAGAAATTAGGTGGAAAATACAAACAGATCAACGCCTTTATCAAAGACAAGAAAGGAAATCTGCTTAGTAATATAAGGGAACAAATGGAGAGATGGAAAGAACACTTTGAAGAACTTTTGAACAGATCCGGCTCAAATAATCCTCCAGATATACTACCAGCAGAAGAAGAGTTACACGTTAACTGCGGAAAACCAAGCAAAGAAGAAATAATGAAAGCCATCAAATTATTAAAAGATGGTAAAGCCACAGGACCAGATGAAATTCCTTCGGAAGCCATCAAAGCAGATATTAACACCTCTACCAAGATGTTACAGGATCTATTGGATAAAATTTGGGAGAGGGAAGAAATACCTAAAGACTGGAGAGAAGGTTATATGATCAAACTACCAAAGAAAGGAAGTTTACAGGAGTGCACAAATTATAGGGGAATTATGCTACTATCAGTGCCAGGAAAAATATTAGGCAGAATCATTCTGGATAGACTAAAAGAGGCTATAGAGAAACACTTGAGAGATGAACAAGCAGGTTTTAGGAAGAACAGATCATGTGCTGATCAAATAACTACCCTACGTATAATAGTTGAACAAAGTTTAGAACTAAAATCCCCACTATATATTGGATTCATAGATTACGAAAAGGCATTTGATAGTTTAGACAGAAGAATGCTTTGGAAGTTGCTGAGTCATTACGGAATCCCCATAAAGTTTATTAACCTGATAAAAACAATGTATGAAGGAACAAAATGTAGTGTGGTGCATGAAGGACAGCTTACAGAAGCATTTGAAATAAGAACAGGAGTAAGGCAAGGATGCCTCCTGTCTCCATTTCTCTTTCTACTGGCCATAGATTGGATTATGAAAATAACTCAAAACAACAGAAATGGGATCCAGTGGTCACTGACCAAACAACTTGATGATTTAGACTTTGCTGATGACATAGCTCTCCTATCACACAGCCATCAACAGATGCAGGATAAAATGAGTATATTAGATGAGAGATCACAACAGCTAGGACTAAAGATTAATAGAGATAAGACCAATATTATGAGAATTAATGCAGTTGGCAATAACCATATAAAACTAGGAGAAATACCTCTACTAGACGTACAATCTTATATATATCTGGGCAGTAATATAGATAAAGAGGGAGGAACAGAAAATGATACCAAAATAAGGATATCAAAAGCAAGAGGAGCTTTCATTGCACTGGGAAACATATGGAAATCCAAAGAAATTAGGCTAAATACAAAAATAAAAATTTTCAACTCAAATGTTAAGTCGGTCCTATTATATGGCTGTGAAACATGGAGAATGACAAAATTGACAATCACGAAAGTACAGACTTTCATTAATGGATGCTTGCGCAGAATAAAGGGATGGAAATGGCAGGACAAAGTCACTAACGTGGAATTATGGAAATGTACCGGTCAAATACCAGTGGATAAAGAGATACAGCGAAGACGATGGCGATGGATAGGACACACACTACGGAAGCCAACTGAGAGTATTACACAACAGGCCCTTTTTTGGAATCCCCAGGGGAAAAGACAAAGAGGAAGACCAAGGAATTCTTGGAGAAGACAGATAGAAGCAGAGATGAAGATGATGGGGAAGACATGGAATGATCTTAAAAGAATGGCAAAAAACAGAACGACTTGGAAAGTGTTTGTTGAAGACCTATGCTCCACCAGGAGCTAAAAGGTAAAAGAACCCAATTGCTTAAAAAAAACAAAATAAAATATTTGCCCAACAATTAATACATTTTAACCCATTTGCTTAAGAAAAACAAAATCAAATATTTGCCCCAAAAATTAATACATTTTAACCCATTTACTTAAGAAAAACAAAATCAAATATTTGCCCAAAAATTAATACATTTTAACCCAATTGCTTAAAAAAAACAAAATCAAATATTTGCCCCAAAAATTAATACATTTTAACCCATTTACTTAAGAAAAACAAAATCAAATATTTGCTGCAGACGTACAACATCTCATACAATAATTATTTACCAAATGAAGGTTGTTTGTCATCGACCCCAATTTGCAATTCTAGAATGAATGTGCAACAACTCTATTATGAAAGCAAATATGGAAAACAACTGTCATTATTTCCAAATGTCCACTTCAATTAGTGATACCATAAAACCAGAAAAGAGCATGTTTTTGCTGATGTCATGAACTATTTACTCAATTTCCATTAAGTTAATAGTTACACTAGTCAATCAATTTGGTAAACAGATATAATTTTTTAAAATATAAAAATAATTTTTATACCTGAAGAGAAAACTTAATAATAAAATTAGTATTTAGTTTCTTTTCTTATTCTGTGCACTCGGAGACAAGCTTTTAATTTGGTTTAATTAGCTTTGCAATTTTCCCAAAAGTGTTTTATGATTTAATATTGTTACTATTCAGCATTTTTTGGTAATTGCATACAAGAAATATTATTATTAATATTTGCTTTTGTTACTGAAAATTTGTTGTGCATTTTCATCAATAAAATAATATAACATGTTCTAGCCTACATGTGGCGTGTGGTTGTTAGTGCATGTTTCTATGTGATGTTCTAGCTTACATGTGGAGGGTGTCAGTAGCAGTGTTTTAGTGCATGTCTCTATGTGATGTTCTAGCTTACATGTGGAGGGTGTCAGTAGCAGTGTGGTAGTGCATATCTCTATGTGATGTTCTAGCTTACATGTGGAGGGTGTCAGTAGAAGAGTGGTAGTGCATGTCTCTATGTGATGTTCTAGCTTACATGTGGAGGGTGTCAGTAGCAGTGTGGTAGTGCATGTCTCTATGTGATGTTCTAGCCTACATGTGGAGGATGTCAGTAGCAGTGTGGTAGTGCATGTCTCTATGTGATGTTCTAGCTTACATGTGGAGGGTGTCAGTAGCAGTGTGGTAGTGCATGTCTCTATGTGATGTTCTAGCCTACATGTGGCGTGTGGTTCTTAGTGCATGTTTCTATGTGATGTTCTAGCTTACATGTGGAGGGTGTCAGTAGAAGAGTGGTAGTGCATGTCTCTATGTGATGTTCTAGCTTACATGTGGAGGGTGTGAGTAGCAGTGTGGTAGTGCATGTCTCTATTTTATGTTCTAGCTTACATGTGGAGGGTGTCAGTAGCAGTGTGGTAGTGCATGTCTCTATGTGATGTTCTAGCTTACATGTGGAGGGTGTCAGTAGAAGAGTGGTAGTGCATGTCTCTATGTGATGTTCTAGCTTACATGTGGAGGGTGTCAGTAGCAGTGTGGTAGTGCATGTCTCTATGTGATGTTCTAGCCTACATGTGGAGGATGTCAGTAGCAGTGTGGTAGTGCATGTCTCTATGTGATGTTCTAGCTTACATGTGGAGGGTGTCAGTAGCAGTGTGGTAGTGCATGTCTCTATGTGATGTTCTAGCTTACATGTGGAGGGTGTCAGTAGCAGTGTGGTAGTGCATGTCTCTATGTGATGTTCTAGCTTACATGTGGAGGGTGTCAGTAGCAGTGTGGTAGTGCATGTCTCTATGTGATGTTCTAGCTTACATGTGGAGGGTGTCAGTAGAAGAGTGGTAGTGCGTGTCTCTATGTGATGTTCTAGCTTACATGTGGAGGGTGTCAGTAGCAGTGTGGTAGTGCATGTCTTTATGTGATGTTCTAGCTTACATGTGGAGGGTGTCAGTAGCAGTGTGGTAGTGCATGTCTCTATGTGATGTTCTAGCTTACATGTGGAGGGTGTCAGTAGCAGTGTGGTAGTGCATGTCTCTATGTGATGTTCTAGCTTACATGTGGAGGGTGTCAGTAGCAGTGTGGTAGTGCATGTCTCTATGTGATGTTCTAGCTTACATGTGGAGGGTGTCAGTAGCAGTGTGGTAGTGCATGTCTCTATGTGATGTTCTAGCTTACATGTGGAGGGTGTCAGTAGCAGTGTGGTAGTGCATGTCTCTATGTGATGTTCTAGCCTACATGTGGAGGGTGTCAGTAGCAGTGTGGTAGTGCATGTCTCTATGTGATAATCTAGCTTACATGTGGAGGGTGTCAGTAGCAGTGTGGTAGTGCATGTCTCTATGTGATGTTCTAGCTTACATGTGGAGGGTGTCAGTAGCAGTGTGGTAGTGCATGTCTCTATGTGATAATCTAGCTTACATGTGGAGGATGTCAGTAGCAGTGTGGTAGTGCATGTCTCTATGTGATGTTCTAGCTTACATGTGGAGGGTGTCAGTAGAAGAGTGGTAGTGCATGTCTCTATGTGATGTTCTAGCTTACATGTGGAGGGTGTCAGTAGCAGTGTGGTAGTGCATGTCTCTATGTGATGTTCTAGCCTAGAAGAGAAAAAATATTAGGTAGCTTAGTGTCACGGCATGGTAAATAGTCAACAACAGAATTGAAACGATGCACAGCAGATAGAAGATTGTGGTAGAGCATGATCGCCTATGCCACCCGGTATGGCACATGATGATGATGAACTTTGTTCATTAGTGATATGATCTATATACTGCCAGCACGTCACCACGGCACAGTTTTGCTAGCTCACACTCAAACTAAAATAAAATTGGCATCATTTAAAGAGACCAACATGAAACAGTGACCAACCTCTAGGTCTATGGCTAGGGCGGTGTTGACTTCATGATGGATGTTATCAGACGAGTTACTAGTAGTCTGAAGAATAAAATAAGCAAGAACATTAAAATTATATTTAGAAATGTCTGGATCAATTATAGTCATAGTGCACTTACAGTATGTTAATATATATTAAAAGGGATTCGATAGTTATATGGTAATGTCTAAGTTGCACTAAGCTACTGAGTCTAGTGGTCTGTGCACACCGTGAGCTGTGTTTTTCATCCGGATCGTGATTTGACATTCCGATTGCTTATGATGAATGATGATATCAAATGATGAAGGACAGTTCAGTTGCATTCACTTTTGTAGCTGCTTGGCCTTATGTCTTTTGGGGTGTGCTGTAGCTGCTATGATGGGGACTGCAGCTGCCCTTCTTTGTTTGGATCCCTCAATGAGATGAGTTTTAATTCGGATGATCCCACTGGTACGGCAGTTGAGCAATTATGGATTTTAATAAGTTTGCAGTGATACCGAGGCCTTCGACTAACCATGACCATAGCCATGGTAATGTCTCTTGTTGTGTGTAGTCTGAGAAAATATTTACATTTTGTTTGACTTCTTCTGCAGTGATCAGCTGTTGGTACACGTTAGACATTTAGACCAGCTTGGGTCATGAACAAGATGGTGAGTTTGAGGTCTTCGCAGCTTCCCCATAACTTGTCATGCAGTGTTGTTGCTGTGGGCCATATTTGTGTTCTTAGGGTGTTGAGAGTGCTGCAGTCATGCAGTGTTGTTGCTGTGGGCCATATTTGTGTTCTTAGGGCGTTGAGAGTGCTGCAGTCATGCAGTGTTGTTGCTGTGGGCCATATCTGTGTTCTTAGGGTGTTGAGAGTGCTGCAGTCATGCAGTGTTGTTGCTGTGGGCCATATTTGTGTTCTTAGGGCGTTGAGAGTGCTGCAGTCATGCAGTGTTGTTGCTGTGGGCCATATCTGTGTTCTTAGGGTGTTGAGAGTGCTGCAGTCATGCAGTGTTGTTGCTGTGGGCCATATCTGTGTTCTTAGGGTGTTGAGAGTGCTGCAGTCATGCAGTGTTGTTGCTGTGGGCCATATTTGTGTTCTTAGGTTGTTGAGAGTGCTGCAGTCCTGTAGGATATGCTCAGGAGTTTGGATGCTCCACAGTCACATGTTGCAAAGTTACTGAGTCCTATCTTGTATATGTGTGCTCTACGACCACAGTGACCTGTTCTGAGTCTGAATATCTTGGTCTGCTCATGTCTCCTGAGCTTGTTTAAGCTGTCATGTTCTGGCTCATATTTTCCACATAACTCTCTTCATTCTATTTTCCTTCTTGTTTAAGAATTGTTTTTATTTCTTCGAGGCTCTGGGGTTGGTTGGACTGTTGAAGATTCCCAGCTGAGTGGCAGTGCTCCCTAGCGTTTGGCTTTTCGTGGCAAGGCACTGTGCAACCACCAAGTACGGGTTCGATCCTGCTGTGGTCCATATTTTTTCTGTTGTTGATTATTTGTCATTTTTTCCGAGTGCTGTAAACATACCTCTTCCTCTAAATTGATTCGCTGATTATCGCCTCGGAAGTTTCCCTCTATAATAATATTCATTTATTATTATTTGTCTCCTGAAGAATCCCACCTGGTTTTGCAAGTTCATCTGCTTCCTCGTTTCCAGGGATGCCGCTGTGTGCTGGTATCCATTGCAGGACTAGTTCTGTCTTTACTGACAGCAAACAAATGTTGTTCTTAACTCTTTCAGTACAGAAGGTTTTTATCAATTTTAAAAGCAGAGATTTCAGAGACAAAATTGTTCATGTTTTAAATATTAATCTACATGTTTATATTTATCTAACACATAACATAATATATATGAATTTTTAGATGATTAAACAGGGAATTATATTTCACCAATACCAAGGTGATACAAGACTTATAAAAAGAATATTGTTCGATGACAGTTTACACTAATCAAATTGAAAGTGACGCACTGTGCATCTAAACGTACATGACCGAAATCGGCATGACGCATATTGCACCGAAAGGTTAATACCTTGAATGAGTCTGTCCTGTTTCTTCACATTGCTTGCATGACTGACTTGTTTTATATCTCTTCAGTATTATTGCTACTCATCTTTTCCACTGTTACTGATGAGAACCTTTAATACACTTCTTCTTCAGCTATCACCTATTAGGTGGGCGTTTTATGTGTCGTGTCACGAGTTGAAGATAAGCCACAATATTTGCACCATTCACATGAGGCATTTGTTTTTGAATGCATCTAATCAATTTCCTAATTTGTTAGATCTTTTCCAGCTCTCGCAACCATAAGTAAGGGTATATAATACAATTAATTTGAAAATTAAAAACAAATGCATGGAGGAATAGATGACCTACAAGAACACTTAAATAGACCTAACAGCACAGGCAATCAATACAACATGCAAATCGACATCAACAAAACAGAAGTCATGAATATCACAAAAGAGAAACAGAGCATCAAAGTAACGATAGATGACAATTTTTAAAAAGTGGAGGATTTTAAATATCTAGGAAATCAAGTGACAAAGGACAATTCACAAACCAGAAATAGACTCAAGATGCAACAAAGCTTGTCAAATCATTGGACAACTATCCCCACTATTGTCCAACAAGGAAATAACTCAAGAGGCAAAACAGGCACTGTCATGCAATCTTCATCCCAACGTTGTGCTACCAATGTCAGTCCTGGACTCTAGGTTCAAGAATAATAAGAAAATAACCTCTACCGAGATGAAATGTGTTAGATGAATGACAGGAAACAGCCTGAGAGATAAGATCATAAATGAAGAACTGAGAAAAACAAGCTAGGAATAATTTCCACCATAGAATACATAAAGAAACAACAGATAAAATGGTTTACTCACATGATAAAACTGAAAGATCAAAACACAACACAATGAGACTTTAATAAAAAGTGAGAAAACGATACTCAAAGGAAAAAGATGGATTAATAGAATATTAGAAACGTTAAGAAACATAACAAAAGCAGAAGCCAATAGCAAGTGACTTCAAATTATATCTATCCTTGATGCAGAAAGGCAAATGAGGAAGGAGAAAAGAAGACTGAAAATACTATACTTGTACACTCATAATAAAGCTATTTATTTGTTGATCATCCAACGGAAAATGTATACTCTGTTTATGATTATTTAAATTTTCTGTTCAGGTGCAGCCACAATAAAAGTGCATATTACAATGTTATGTTACGATCACCATCATTGCACTTCAGTCACACCTATAGGTGCTCCGATCTTCTCCATGATATATTGAGTAACTCTGAGGAGAACCATGATCCACATGTGCGAACTCTGAGGAGAACTATGATCTACATGTGCGAACTCTGAGGAGAACTATGATCCACATGTGCGAACTCTGAGGAGAACTATGATCAACATGCACAAACTCTGATCAACATGCACAAACTTTGAGGATAACTATGATGAACATGCACAAACTCTGAGGAGAACTATGATGAACATGCACAAACTCTGAGGAGAACTATGATGAACATGCACAAACTCTGAGGAG
This sequence comes from Megaustenia siamemsis, assembly GCA_032433765.1. Lineage (NCBI taxonomy): Eukaryota > Metazoa > Mollusca > Gastropoda > Stylommatophora > Ariophantidae > Megaustenia > Megaustenia siamemsis. Next base: position 12,595,069 of record JAVIAB010000102.1, read on the forward strand.
AACTATGATGAACATGCACAAACTCTGAGGAGAACTATGATGAACATGCACAAACTCTGAGGAGAACTATGATGAACATGCACAAACTCTGAGGAGAACTATGATGAACATGCACAAACTCTGAGAAGAACTATGATGAACATGCACAAACTCTGAGGAGAACTATGATGAACATGCACAAACCCTGAGGAGAACTATGATGAACATGCACAAACTCAGAGGAGAATTATGATGAACATGCACAAACTCTGAGGAGAACTATGATCAACATGCACAAACTCAGAGGAGAACTATGATCAACATGCACAAACTCTGAGGAGAACTATGATCCACATGCACAAACTCTGAGGAGAACTATGATGAACATGCACAAACTCTGAGGAGAACTATGATGAACATGCACAAACTCTGATGAGAACTATGATCAACATGCACAAACTCTGAGGAGAACTATGATGAACATGCACAAACTCTGAGGAGAACTATGATGAACATGCACAAACTCTGAGGAGAACTATGATAAACATGCACAAACTCTGAGGAGAACTATGATGAACATGCACAACCTCTGAGGAGAACTATGATAAACATGCACAAACTCTGAGGAGAACTATTATCCACATGCACAAACTCTGAGGAGAACTATGATGAACATGCACAAACTCTGAGGAGAAATATGATCCAATGCACAAACTCTGAGGAGAACTATGATAAACATGCACAAACTCTGAGGAGAACTATGATGAACATGCACAAACTCTGAGGAGAACTATGATAAACATGCACAAACTCTGAGGAGAACTATGATGAACATGCACAACCTCTGAGGAGAACTATGATAAACATGCACAAACTCTGAGGAGAACTATGATAAACATGCACAAACTCTGAGGAGAACTATGAGCCACATGCATGAACTCTGTTGCATAGCTTGAGATGTATACTGATCAGATTTCAATGTATGAACCACATTTAAGAGCAACAGTAGTAGGAAACTCTTTGTACAGAGCTTCACAGCAGGAGGCAATCTGATCATCGGATGAGGACCCCCCGTCGAGCAAGTGTTTCAGCCCTTTAGCTTCTTGACACTCTAGGGGAAGTGGGCCCGCCTGGGTCATGACTCCCAGGCGTTGACCTCCTGTGGCATTACCTCTAAGGCTTGAGCTATACTGTTGCATGCTTTCAGATCTGACAGGACATGGAAGAGACCATCAGCATGTCTCAAGAAACAATCAGCATGTCTCAATGCACTGAGCACTCATAAACTGACATAGTGCACTTCTCTGGTTACCTTCTCTTTCTCTTTACATAAATGGTGGGGTCTCTCATCAGCCAGTTCAGCCAGACCTGGGATTCCTGGATTCCCTGGTTTTCTGCCAGTGATGAAGTATGTCTTGATGTCTGGGGATAGGAAGGGAACTGAGATAAGAAGAAAAGTATAAGTGCCTGGAGTTTATTTGTTTCTATTTATCTATTGACCTTTCAAGCCGTAGCCAGCCCATAGGGCATAGACCCAGATACTCTTTCTCTTATCTACATTTTTATTCTAGCAGTTTTCAATCCTTGTAAAGATCTTTTATCAAATCTCGCCACCTGTCTCTGTTCTGTGCAAGTAACTCTATCTCATTGAGGGAGCCGATTCCTGCTGCTCTTGCCTCCTGATCAATGTTCTTCTCAGTGTCTCTCTGGGTCGGCCTCTTTTCCTCTTATCTGTTGTTTCCCACATGAGAGCTTCCTTTGTTATTCGGTTATTGTCTCTCCTCATCACATATCCAACATATGCCCAACGTCTTTTCTTGATTACTGAAGACAATCATTGTTTACAACAGAAGAATGGAGAGAATAAGGGAGTCATTCTTGTGTGTTACACCATCATTATCAAGTGCTGTGTCTGCTGGCATAGGTGATCGTCTACAGTTGTTTTATCACTTATGTTGCTGATGTCCTACCAAACCATTCTGTTAAACTGTCTTTTCTCTGTTTCCTTGTATCTCTTCTCCCCTCAATTTTTCTATTGTTATCAATATTCCAACTGTTGCTATCTCATGACATCATCATCATCATCAAGTACCGGGCCTGCTGGCGTAGGTGATCATGTCTCTCCACAACCCTCGATCTCGACAGTTAATTATCATTTCTGTTGTTGACCTCCTGCCAAGCCATTCTCTAAAGCTGTCTGTTATTTTTTTTTCTCTTTGTTTCCTTCAATCTCTTCGTCCTTCAATTTTCCCAGTTGTTACAATATATTCCAGCTGTTCTCTTCTCATTACATAGCCCAAAAATGATGATTGTTTCTTCCTAATATTGGAAATTAACTCTGTTTTTGCTTTGGCCTCTTTCATAACGTTTTCATTACTCTTCTTAGCTGTCCATGATATTCTCAACATTCTTCTGTAAAACCACATTTCTAAAGACTCCAGTGATTTCCTTGTCTGTTGTTCTATTGTATCTCATTACATGGCAGCCAAAAAATAATAATTCTTTGCTGTCGATGTTTGGAATGATCATCAAGTAAGATGTCCTTTGTAGAACCTTGCATTTACCTCAGCCCAGCTGAAAGTATGCGTCTCTAGCCAGATATCTCACTTATTCTGTTGTCATGTTGAAAGTCTTTTTGATGCCTTTAAACCACCTTCTTCTTGGTCTACCCCTGATGTGTCGTCCTGTAACCATGCCTTCCATTATTCTTATTTCCGGCCCGCTGCGACTCTTGACGTCACCATATTATCTTGATTGTCTTCGCTTGATTGTGTTTAAAAGATGTTTGCAATAAGTTTTCTTTTTTGTTTTGATCTCTTTAAGAATATCTGTTACAGTCTGTCTTCTTGTTACTTGTTCTTGTCTAGAAAGTTGTGCCTACTTTTTGGGGTGGCACGATCCATTCAACCCCAAACTAAGTCTTTCGGGTTATATTAGGCACATCCGACTTCAGCATGGCATTTTTGAGCGCTGGGTTGACATCCCTGGATGGTTCTGATTTACCAATCCTGTCCTAAGTCATCCACTATGAGTCACTGTCAGCTTCCGGCTCTGTTCCTGTCACGTGACTTTCCTTCTGTGATGTCCGTATTCAACTTTAACTGCAGATGGTTTTACAATTTCATAATGAATTTCTAATCAGCTCAAATACGCCATAGAAAAGGTGTGCCAATTGTATATTTTTGAAAAGAAACAAATTAGCAAATTAATTAACAGTCAGTGACAAACAGCAAAGATGTATAGACATCATCATCGAGTGCCATCTCCGCATCGAAGGTTGGCTATCATGGAGAGTCATTCTACGCTGTCTCTTGCTTCGATGGTGCAGGTTGTCATAGGCAGATTTGTCCATCTTTTGACGTTACTCGTCCATGTTAGTTTTGGCCTGCCTCTGCCTCTTTTACCCTGTATTTTCCCTTCCAAGATTACTTTAAGTAGGCTATTATGTCTTTTAACATGGCCCAAAAATCGCATTTGTCTTGTTTGAATTGTGTTTAGTATTTCTCTTTTCGTTTTTAGCTGTTTTAAGACTTCATCGTTTGTTTTCTTTTCTTTCCGTCCAATTCTACCTATTCTTCTATATATCCACATTTCAAAGGCATCCATTCTCTGTTCTGTTTTCTTGTCAAATGTCCATGTTTCTGCACCACATAGACAAGTCAGTGGTAATTACCTGATATGATGGTATACCTTCTATCTGGTACGAGTGCCTATTAATTTGTACGGGATTTTCTTTAAAAATAGGCTTGTAATCCTTGCAAGGCAGTTTTAGAGGGAAAACCACAGCCAACTATAGTTTTATTAAGGTCCGCGGGTTAAAAGGAATCACCTAAAGCTTGTGACGTATTCAACATTGCGAGTAGGGGAGGCTGTAGATAAAATGACGTCAGCCATCTATAGACATACTGAAGTTCTACGGCAATGTGGGCTGAGAGGGAAATCCCAGGAGACGGCTAACTGGCGAAGACGTTTTCAGATTTGCGAGCAGGGGCGGTTTTGGGTAGAATAATGTCCGCCGTCTATAGCTCGCATGGCTGCAAAACGTCACGCTAGCTGGACAGTTTTCAAGTTTTATTTTCAATCAGTGGGGAAGTAGTAAACAGATCGTTGGGGCATAGCTGGAGAAATAACAAACGTTGGCTGTTGGGGAAAACACTCTCTGCCTGCAAGCCTTAGTAAACTTATAGTTGGCTGTTGGGGAAAATACTCTCTGCCTGCAAGCCTTAGTAAACTTATAGTTGGCTGTTGGGGAAAACAGACCAAATTGCACACACACACGCACACAATATATATATATATATATATATATATATATATATATATATATATATTGGCTATATATATCTATTATTATTAAAGAAAATGTGTGCAAAATTGAGGAAATAGACCTGTTTGTAAATGTATTCATCACCACCATCAAGTGCCCTGCCTGCTGGCGTAGGTGATCATCTCTCTACACAACTTTCGATCTTCGACAGTTATTTTATCATTTCTGTTGTTAACGTTTTGCCAAGCCATTCTCTTTAGCTGTCTGGTATTTTTTCTCTTTGCTTCTCTCTATCTCTTCGTCCCTCAATTTTTTTCCAGTTGTCACAATATATTCCAGCTGTTCTGTTCTCATTACATTCCGTCCATTTCTTCCTAATATTGAAAATTAGCTCTCTTTTGCTTTGGCCTCTTTCAGAACGTTTTCATTACTCTTCTTAGCTGTTCATGTTATTCTCAATGTTTTTATATAGAACCAAATTTCTCCAGTGATTTTCCTATTGTCCATAATTCACATCCACTTGTCAGGACTGGCTGTACATAACATTTATGAACTCTTTTTCTTGTTTCTATTGTCAAAAACGGATTGCAAAGCATCTTCCTCATTATAAATTTTCTAGCCAATGAAATTAACCAAATCTATATTTGAAACAGACTATAAATGCTGAAGTCAACCAACTAAGCTGGGTGGATACATATAAACAATACAAATGTAGTGATAACTACAAGTTGAAATGACAAGTGTGGTCTAATATAACATAGAAGATGTATTATGGGGCTGATCGAATCATGATTCACCAAGAACAAAAGATCGAATCATGACTCGTCAAGAAGAAACGATCGAATCATGATTCACCAAGAAGAAACGATCGAACCATGACTCGTCAAGAAGAAACGATCGAACCGTGACTCGTCAAGAAGAAACGATCGAACCATGATTCACCAAGAAGAAACGATCGAACCATGACTCGTCAAGAAGAAACGATCGAACCATGATTTACCAAGAAGAAACGATCGAACCATGATTCATCAAGAAGAAACGATCAAACCATGATTCACCAAGAAGAAATGATCGAACCGTGACTCGTCAAGAAGAAACGATCGAACCATGATTCACCAAGAAGAAACGATCGAACCATGATTCACCAAGAAGAAACGATCAAACCGTGATTCATCAGGAAGAAACGATCGAACCGTGACTCGTCAAGAAGAAACGATCGAACCATGATTCATCAGGAAGAAACGATCGAACCGTGACTCGTCAAGAAGAAACGATCGAACCATGGTTCACCAAGAAGAAACGATCGAACCGTGACTCGTCAAGAAGAAACGATCGAACCATGATTCACCAAGAAGAAACGATCGAACCATGACTCGTCAAGAAGAAACGATCGAACCGTGACTCGTCAAGAAGAAACGATCGAACCATGATTCACCAAGAAGAAACGATCGAACCATGATTCACCAAGAAGAAACGATCAAACCGTGATTCATCAGGAAGAAACGATCGAACCGTGACTCGTCAAGAAGAAACGATCGAACCATGATTCATCAGGAAGAAACGATCGAACCGTGACTCGTCAAGAAGAAACGATCGAACCATGGTTCACCAAGAAGAAACGATCGAACCGTGACTCGTCAAGAAGAAACGATCGAACCATGATTCACCAAGAAGAAACGATCGAACCATGACTCGTCAAGAAGAAACGATCGAACCATGACTCGTCAAGAAGAAACGATCGAACCATGACTCGTCAAGAAGAAACGATCGAACCATGATTCTCCAAGAAGAAACGATCGAACCATGACTCATCAAGAAGAAACGATCGAACCATGACTCGTTAAGAAGAAACGATCGAACCATGACTCGTCAAGAAGATGTGATCGAACCATGACTCGTCAAGAAGAAACGATCGAACCATGATTCACCAAGAAGAAACGATCGAACCGTGACTCATCAAGAAGAAACGATCGAACCGTGACTCGTCAAGAAGAAACGATCGAACCATGATTCACCAAGAAGAAAAGATCAAAACTGCTATACAAGGTTTACTAATTTCCTTCAAGACATTTTCTTTTTGTCTGCAGTATAGATTTGTTTTTGAAATAGATGGATGGTTCGTTGGCTAGAAAAGTCTCATAGACAAATGAGAACATGGCATGAGACATATGTTGCGATTTCTCAGTAGAATGTTGTAACTTCCCTGGACAACTAAAAAGACCAACTAGGACATTCTCAAAGAGGCCACCACAAAAAGGGAGATCCTAAGAAACATCAGAAACAAACAATCGACATTTTTCAGGTACATCATTAGAAAAGAAAAGTTGGAATACTTGGTTTCATCATCGAGTGCCATCTCCGCAACGAAGGTTGGCTAACATGGAGCGCCATTTTGCTCTGTCTCTTGCTTTGATGGTGCAGGTTATCATAGACTGATTTGCCCATCTTTTATGTTACTCGTCCATGTTAGTCTTGGTCTGTATCTGCCTCTTTTACCTTGTATTTTCCCTTCCAAGATTACTTTTAGTAGGCTGTTGTGTAATATGCCACCCCAAAAAAATCGCATTTGTCTTGTTTGAATTATGTTTAGTAGTTACTCTTTTCATTTTGAGTTGTTTTAAGACTTCATCGTTTGTTTTCTTTTCTTTCCATCCAATTCTACCTATTCTTCAATATAGATACATTTCAAAGGCTTCAATTATCTTTTCTGGTTTCTTGTCTAATGTCCATGTTTCAGCACCATATGTAAAACGTTGTAGCTTGTCTCGTCTCTCTAAAAGATTTAGCTGCTAGATACCATGTTATGTTTATTGTTCATGTAGAAACCACCCCCCCCCCAATCCCACTCCCCTCCACAGAGCTACATACTGCGAGTCTCCTCTCGATGCTTGATAGTAAAGCTGGATAACTCCGAATCGTAATGTTCAATCAGTTCCTTCCTGCCTCTCATGTCTGTAAACAAACAAGAAAAAACAAACATTAGTGCTGAGGTATCTAAACAATTGAAAACAAAAGGCAGAAATAAAACACGAAAATTCATATAAGTAAATAGTAAAGTACCCCGTCACGTCACGTGGCGTATAGGGAAATATGGTGTTAGTGACCCTATATTTTACAGACCTTCAGCACATGACTTTTGGGGTAATGTGGTCGGTATTACGCCAGTGCTGCTTTACTTTCCCTTAAAAAAAAATCCGGTACCCATTTTAAGGCTGGGTGAACCTGGAAGCCGTCGGGTGGGATCGAACCCTACCCCTTGTCCTTTGTAGTCCAGATCACTATCCACTGAGCTATGACGGCTCATGAAAATTCATATGTTTATGGTTGTTCGAAGGCCCCGGTATCACCGCAAAAAATTAAAATCTATAATTGCTCAACCGCCAGTGCCAGTGGAATCAAACGAATTAAAATTCATCTAATTGAAAGATCAAAACAAGCAAAGGCAATTGCAGTCCCCATCATAGCAGCTACAAGAACACGCCAAAAGTCATAAGGTCAAGCAGCACGATCATTCATCGTAAGCAATCGGAACATCGAAACATGATCCGGATGAAAAGCACAGCTCACAGTGTGCACAGAGAACTAAACTCAGTAGCTCCGGCGGCAGGTCGGACTTGGACTATGAGGAAACTGCAACAAGGAACACCTTTCAGACTGAGCCTGAATGGTCCTTGCCCCTATCTGCCATATTGAACGGAAGTCCACCAACATTCATATTATATAACCTGCACCAGAGAACTGCGGAAGCTGAGTATTACAGGAAAGGCCCTTTTTTGGAATCCCAAGGTGAAGAGAAAGACAAGACAAATGAGATTTTTGGGCCATGTTAAAAGACACAACAGCCTACTAAACGTAATCCTGGAGTAGAAAATACAAGGTAAAAGAGGCAGAGGCAGATCAAGATTAACATGGGCGAGTAACATCAAAAGATGGACAAAGCAGCCTATGACAACCTGCACCATCAAAGCAAGAGACAGAGCAGAATGGCGCTCCATGGTAGCGAACTTTCGTTGCGGAGATGGCACTCGATGATGATGATGATGGTGAAGAGACAAAGAGGAAGACCAAAATATTCTTGGAGAAGATAGATGGAAGCAGAGATGAAGATGGCGGGAAAGACAAAGATACGGAAGATCTTACAAGAATGGCAAGAAACAGGACGGCTTGGGAAGTGTTTGTTGAAGGCCTATTCTTCATAGGGAGCTGAAGAAGAAGCGAAGAAGAAAAAGTAGAAGAAGAGAAAGAAGAAGAGGAAGAAGTAGAAGTAGAAGAAGAAGAAGGAGTAGAAGAAGAAGTAGAAGTAGAAGTAGAAGAAGAGGAAGAAGAAGTAGAAGTAGAAGAAGAAGTAGAAGTAGAAGAAGAAGTGGAAGTAGAAGAAGAGGAAGAAGAAGAAGAGGAAGAATATGAGGAAGTAGAAGTAGAAGTAGAAGAAGAGGAAGAAGAAGAAGTAGAAGTAGAAGTAGAAGTAGAAGAAGAGGAAGAAGAAGTAGAAGTAGAAGTAGAAGAAGAGGAAGAAGAAGAAGAAGTAGAAGTAGAAGAAGAGGAAGAAGAAGAAGAAGAAGAAGAATATGAGGAAGTAGAAGTAGAAGTAGAAGAAGAGGAAGAAGAAGAAGAAGTAGAAGTAGAAGAAGAGGAAGAAGAGGTAGAAGAAGAAGAATATGAAGAAGTAGAAGTAGAAGTAGAAGAAGAGGAAGAAGAAGAAGAAGTAGAAGAAGAAGAAGAAGTAGAAGTAGAAGAAGAAGAAAAAGTAGAAGAAGAATATGAAGAAGTAGAAGTAGAAGTAGAACAAGAGGAAGAAGAAGAAGAAGTAGAAGAAGAAGAAGAAGTAGAAGTAGAAGAAATAGAAGAAGTAGAAGAAGAAGAATATGAAGAAGTAGAAGTAGAACAAGAGGAAGAAGAAGAAGAAGTAGAAGAAGAAGAAGAAGTAGAAGTAGAACAAGAGGAAGAAGAAGAAGAAGTAGAAGAATGAAGAAGAAGTAGAAGTAGAAGAAATAGAAGAAGTAGAAGAAGAAGAATATGAAGAAGTAGAAGTAGAAGTAGAAGAAGAGGAAGAGGAAGAAGAAGTAGAAGAAGAAGAAGAAGTAGAAGTAGAAGAAGAAGAAAAAGTAGAAGAAGAAGAATATGAAGAAGTAGAAGTAGAAGTAGAAGTAGAACAAGAGGAAGAAGAAGAAGAAGAAGAAGAAGAAGTAGAAGTAGAAGTAGAAGAAGAAGTAAAGAAGAAGAAGAAGAAGAAGAAGTAAAGAAGAAGAAGAAGAAGAAGAAGTAAAGAAGAAGAAGAAGAAGAAGAAGAAGAAGTAGAAGATTAAGAAGAAGAAGAAGAAGTAGAAGTAGAAGAAAAAGTAAAAGAAGAGGAAGACCAATGAACTACTCTGAATTTTTCCGTTAAAGAAATTCAGTAACTAAGATTGTGCCAACATCAACAGGAAATGCACACAGCGGCAACCGGCAAACCGTGGATGTAGAAAGGCCGCGCACTTTGAAGTGGTCCAGATATCATACACATTAACTGGGGGTCTAGAGGTAAGACATCGAACTCTGGTCTGAAAGGTTCCGGGTTCGAATCCCACCAAAGGTGGTGGGGAAATTTATCAGTTCGAATCAGTGGTTTCTTCCCTCATACGGTCTCTGGGTAAAGGGACTTGATGTCTAGCACTATCGGATAACGGTGAAAAACAAGAGATCCCGTGTGCACGCTCTGTACGTTAAATAACTATTGACATTTAAAAGCTGAAAGGAGTAGGCCACAAATAGGCAATAAAAAAAAAATATAAAAAAAAGTAAAGTACCCCCGTCACGCCAAGTGGCGTATAAGGAATATGGTGTTAGTGACCCTATATTTTACAGACCTTCAGCGCATGACTTTTGGGGTAATGTGGTCGGTATTACGCCCGTGCTGCTTTTCTTTCCAGAAAAAATTCCGGTACCCATTTAAGGCTGGATGAACCTGGAAGCCGTCGGTTGGGATCGAACCCTACCTCTTGTCCTTTGTAGTCCAGTTCACTAACCACTGAGCTATCGCGGCTCCCTACAAATAGGCAATACCTTGGCAAAATTGTGAAGTAATTTACAATCTACCTATGAGAATAACGGATGTGTCGGACCGAAATGCGCAGATTTCGCGACTTCCAGTAATCTAGCGACACATCACACCCACGCCTACTTAACGGGTGAACGCTAAGAATATGATCTTCTTCCTCTTTTTTTCTTTCCTCATCTGCCTTTCAGCGTCGAGGGGAGATATAATTTGCGGTCTTTGCTCTTCTGTTCGCCTCTGCTGCTGTTATATGTCCTAGTGCTTCTAATATTCCATCGACCCATCTTTTTCATGGTCGACCCTAGGGTCTGGTGTTCTCACAACGTTTGCTGAAGGCTCGTTGTTTTGTGTTTTGATCTGTCTGCCTTGTCACGTGGCCAACCCATTGTATCTGTTGTTTCCTTATATATTCTAAGGCGGGGGCGATTCCTAGCTTTTTTCTCAGTTCTTCATTTCTAATCTTATCTCTCAGACTGTTTCCTGTCATTCGTCTAAGACATTTCATCTCTGTAGAGGTTATTTTTCTTATTGTTCTTGCATCTAGGGTACAGGTCTGGCATTGGTAGCACAATGTTGGGATGAAGATTGTATTGTATAGTGCTCGTTTTGCCTCCAGAATATGAACTGTTCAACTATCTCGATCTCAGCTTTGACGGCGTTTATTTTGTAGTCAGGAGTGCGTCATATGTTGTTGCATAAGCATTTTGCCATCTTTCTGATTACATTTATATTCCCACCACATTTTACACTCGAGTTTATTGTTGTTAGGACCATCATCACTGCCACACCAGACGACTCCATGGGTGCTCCGATACCCCCACTGCGAATCTCGAGAAAATCCAAAGTGAATTCTGGCCCACGTGCACGAAATCCGTAGCACGGCCTGGGATCCAATCTGTGGGTAGGTTTTTGTTGATAACTTTGCCCGTGAAGCGGACATATTTATGACCTACACTTTTCGAATTTAACTCCAAGGCTCTTTAACGTGCGCAAGTGCACACGAGACCTCCTGTTTATTGCCGTTATCCCAGAGTACTAGACTTCGGATCTCACTACCAAAGAGATCAGGGGAGGGAAATGTCTAAAAGAAACCAGGGATGAATTGTTTTCCTATTTTTTAAAACAATCACTACCACTTTTGGTGGGTTTTGAAACCGGGTCTTTCCTGTCGTGAGGCCGACGTCGTACTTCTAGACCACCCAGCTCGAGTTGATATGCCCTAGTAACTCTATTCGTTGACATTTATGAAGATAGAGGTTTTCGCCGTATTTCTATTATGTTACAAATTATATACATTATCTCTGTTTATTATCATCCTTTCAGTCTTCTGAATTATTTGAAGTTCACAATCACTGCTTTTGTTGTTGATTTCTGTAAATAATTGGTTTAGCTCTTTCATGATTTTTATTACACGCTCATAGTGATTTGTATTTTCTTTATCTTTAAAGGGCAGGATAGAAATATGTTAATTGTCTCCCTTTGAACTGTATTATCAATTCTAATTATTCCTTCGTGGCCGGCCGAGCTGTCAAAGTATGTTCGTTCATTCTAATTGTTACCGTGTTACCTTCTATTAAGCCAATGTCGGTTCTCTGTTGTTATTGACCATCATTAAGTGCCATACCGGTTGGTGCAGGTGATCATGACCTTCCACAATCTTCTATCCACCTTGCATCGAATCAGTTCTGGTAACTGTTTTCCGTGGCATGACATCAAGCTATCTAGTATTTTCTCTCTTTGTCGCCCACGATCTCTCTTTCCCTGCATTTTGCCAGCTGTAACCACGTAATCCATTTTTGTTCTTGTTCTCATGATGTGCCCGAAAAATGCTGATTGTTTATTTCTTTCTGATGTTTCTTAGGAGCTCCCTTTTTGTGTTGGTCTCTTTGAGAATTTTCTCGTTGGTCTTTTTAGCTGTCTAGGAAGCTTTCAACATTCTTCTGAGAAATCCCATCTCTGTGGCCTCAAATTGTCTTTTCATTGTTATTGATACTTTAGATTTTACTTTAAAACAAGGTAAACAAAACGTTGCAAATCAGTTCAACTGTGTCTTCATGTTATATCAGGCCCCATAATAAACGCAGAGAATACCACACTGTCTTAGATCATGTATCCGTAGATGAAGCAGTCTTATAGCAATTACTGTTGAGTAATGAAGTGTTAGGCATTGCACTAAGCCTCAGCACCTGGAGGTAGAGTGGCCAGTCCCCATCCTCGTTGTCTTTCATTCCTAGATAATATCTCCGGTAGAGTGGCCAGTCCCCATCCTCGTTGTCTTTCATTCCTAGATAATATCTCCGGTAGAGTGGCCAGTCCCCATCCTTGTTGTCTTTCATTCCTAGATAATATCTCCGGTAGAGTGGCCAGTCCCCATCCTTGTTGTCTTACATTCCTAGATAACATATCCGGTAGAGTGGCCAGTCCCCATCCTCGTTGTCTTTCATTCCTAGATAACATATCCGGTAGAGTGGCCAGTCCCCATCCTCGTTGTCTTTCATTCCTAGATAATATCTCCGGTAGAGTGGCCAGTCCCCTTCCTCGTTGTCTTTCATTCCTAGATAATATCTCCGGTAGAGTGGCCAGTCCCCATCCTCGTTGTCTTTCATTCCTAGATAATATCTCCGGTAGAGTGGCCAGTCCCCATCCTCGTTGTCTTTCATTCCTAGATAATATCTCCGGTAGAGTGGCCAGTCCCCTTCCTTGTTGTCTTTCATTCCTAGATAATATCTCCGGTAGAGTGGCCAGTCCCCATCCTTGTTGTCTTTCATTCCTAGATAATATCTCCGGTAGAGTGGCCAGTCCCCTTCCTTGTTGTCTTTCATTCCTAGATAATATCTCCGGTAGAGTGGCCAGTCCCCTTCCTTGTTGTCTTTCATTCCTAGATAATATCTCCGGTAGAGTGGCCAGTCCCCTTCCTTGTTGTCTTTCATTCCTAGATAATATCTCCGGTAGAGTGGCCAGTCCCCATCCTCGTTGTCTTACATTCCTAGATAACATATCCGGTAGAGTGGCCAGTCCCCATCCTCGTTGTCTTTCATTACTAGATAATATCTCCGGTAGTGTGGCCGGTCCGCATCCTCGTTGCCTTTCATTCCTAGATAATATTTCCGGTAAAGTGGCCAGTCCCCATCCTCGTTGCCTTTCATTCCAAGATAATATCTCCGGTAGAGTGGTCAGTCCCCATCCTCGTTGCCTTTCATTCCAAGATAATATCTCCGGTAGAGTGGCCAGTCCCCATCCTCGTTGCCTTTCATTCCTAGATAATATTTCCGGTAGAGTGGCCAGTCCCCTTCCTCGTTGTCTTTCATTCCTAGATAATATTTCCGGTAGAGTGGCCAGTCCCCTTCCTCGTTGCCTTTCATTCCTAGATAATATCTCCGGTAGAGTGGCCAGTCCCCTTCCTCGTTGTCTTTCATTCCTAGATAATATCTCCGGTAGAGTGGCCAGTCCCCTTCCTCGTTGTCTTTCATTCCTAGATAATATCTCCGGTAGAGTGGCCAGTCCCCTTCCTCGTTGTCTTTCATTCCTAGATAATATCTCCGGTAGAGTGGCCAGTCCCCTTCCTCGTTGTCTTTCATTCCTAGATAATATCTCCGGTAGAGTGGCCAGTCCCCTTCCTCGTTGTCTTTCATTCCTAGATAATATCTCCGGTAGAGTGGCCAGTCCCCTTCCTCGTTGTCTTTCATTCCTAGATAATATCTCCGGTAGAGTGGCCAGTCCCATGTCTTTCATTTCATTTAACCTTTTCTGCGCTCCTCTCATCATCATCAAGTACCAGGCCTGCTGGCGTAGGTGATCATGTCTCTCACACAACTTTCGATCTTGACAGTTATTTATAATTTCTGTTGTTGACCTTCTGCCAAGCCATTATTTAAGCTGTCTGGTATCTTCTCTCTTTGCTTCCCTCTATCTCTTCGTCCCTCAATTTTCCAAGTTGTATCAATATATTCCACCTTTTCATACCATGTCCAAATGATGATTGTTTCTTCCTAATATTGGGTATGAATATAATATACTAATAATAATCCTTAAAAAAAAAATAAAAAAAAAAAAAAAAAAACTCGCGTTTCGAATATACAATTTCCTTATCCGAGTACCAACATAAACAAAACAATAAACAAATATGACAACAAAACATAAAAGCTAGCAGTGGACTAGCCGTCGCTATTTCTTAAACTGAACTCTGAGATCCCCGATTTCTTCATCCACACATGTGTGACCTTTCAAATTCACGGAGGGATTCCAGATAGCCAGACGATCGATGTAGCGAGCATATTCTCCTCTGGAAGTAATGCAGAAATACTTCATACATAATGGCATTTCCAAGCAGACAAGAGTCATGACTAAAGTAGTCATTTACCATCAGGTTTTCACCGAGACATTTATTATTTCCCATTAGGATCAAAGGTCATGTTTACTTGAATTAGCATACGTCGGGGATTCCCAACTTAGTGCTTACAGAGACCCGGGTCTATTTTAGCGAGGTTTACTTAAACAATGATTACACACAAATAGTGCGGCTAAAACCACTGTTTCGCTGGCTGAAAAGCCGGTGTAAAAAAAAAAAGGGGAAAGTGTCCCGGTCACGCCAAGTGGCGTATAGGGAATATGGTGTTAGTGACCATACATTTTACAGACCTTCGAGTTATGATTTTTGGGGTAATGTGGTCGGTATTACGCCCGTGCCGCTTTACTTTCCCAGAAAAATATCCGGTATCCATTAAAGGCTGGGTGGACCCGGAAGCCGTCGGTTGGGATCGAACCCTACCTCTTGTCCTTTGTAGTGCAGTTTACTAACCACTGATCTGTCGCGGCTCCCGAAAAGCCGGTGTACGGCATTCGAAACCCGCGGGAGACAGAAATGATTTTTTTCTATCCGGGTTGAAAGTCCATACGTCGTGGCGACTGCTTTGACCAAGCGGCCTTTATACTTCTGGTTCTATCGTGAGCCCCTCGACATACACCAGCAATGGTATACTATGTGTTGTTAATATTGTTTTTTGTTGTTTTTGTTTTGGTCTGACAATATTGGAGGCCATGATGCTACCAGTACCTGGGCTGAAAGTGACCGGCCATTCATAACCGAGGGAGCCGCGATAGCTCAATTATTAGTGAACTGATAGTTCACCCAGCCTTTAATGAGTACCTGATTTTTTTCTGGGAAAGAAAAGCGGCACAGGCGTAATACCGACCACATTACCCCTAAAATCATGTGCCGAAGGTCTGTAAAATTTATGGTCACTAACACCATATTCTCTATACGCCACTTGGAGAGACGGGGGTACTTTACTTTACTTTTTTTACTCATAACTGACTTTGAGACAGAATCAGCCACAACAGCTGATTAAGATCTTGCTCCACCTCCCCGTGGTGCCTCTGAATAAAAGAACTAACCAGTCTGGCTCGGCGAGCAGGTATTGAAAAAGGAAGACAAACCGGTATATACAAAAACGCTGTGCTGAAGTCGGATATGTTGGTCTGAAAAGCGCAGATATCGCAGCGTGCTAAACCACAACACAACGCATCTACGTCTACCCGACGTTCTCTTAAGGGCGGATGACGAAGAGGAGTAGCCATTGGATAACTGTAGCAGTAGCAGAAGAAGAATAACACTTTTGGAATACCAAACACGGATATCGTCATTCTACTACAATATTGTTACTCTTTCTATTTCAGAATATACCCACTACTTCTTTAGCGTCTTTGGTTATATTATATTGATCAGATAATTACTTTTGCTTTTTCGGTTTCCATGCTGCGGTTGGCATCCTCTACTTCTATTGTAAGATTAGCCACCCTTTCTCATTATCTTGAATGTTTTATTCTGGTAGTTCATGATAATAATTACTTGATACAACCATGATTCCCGCCATTTAATACATAAAGAAAGGACAGATAAAATGGTTTTCTCATGTGATAAGACAGAACAGCCAAAACACAACACACGAGCCTTTAATAAACGTTACGAGTACACCAGAACGAATGGCCGACCCCTTGATAGTTTGGCGGAATATTAGAAACACTAGGAAACAGCAGCAGAGGCCAATTGAAGAACAAAAGGAACAAATTTCTATCTGCCCTCGACGCTGAAAGGCAAATGAAGAAGGAAATAAGAAGAAGATTAAACCTGTCTATCAAGAGTATACAAGTGGTTCCATATTTAAAAGTCCTGAGTAATCTTACATATAAGTATTGGTTTTCTGAAGTGAAAATTCCTGAATATTAGGAATCGGGTGTCATTTGATATCTTTGTTGACTGGGTCATGCACAATTTCTGAGATTTCATGAACAGATAGATTTGAACAAAATGAACAAGATACGGACCCATAAGTCTGAACAAAGTGAACAAGATACGGATCCATAAATCTGAACAAGATACGGACCCACAAATCTGAACAAAATGAACAAGATACGGACCCACAAATCTGGACAAAATGAACAAAAAACGGACCCACAAGTCTAAACATCATCATGTGCCATACCAGTTGGCGTAGGCGATCATGTCCTTCCACAATCGTCTATGTAAAGTGCATCGTATCAGTTCTGTTGTTGACTGTTTGCCATGCCATGACACCAAGCTATCCAGTATCTTCTCTCTTTGTCGTCCGCGATCCATCTTTTCTTGTTCATATATGATCAGTTTACTACAAACGACAACTCAAAGTCAGGGCCGTCAATGGGAGAGTGACTTTATTTTGTCCATTCATGGCCCATGCCTGAGAGTCTGGATATCATGTTCAACGATAACCCTCGAGTGTGCGATGTGTAACAGTATCATTGTTGATCTTTTCCCATGCCACGTTCTCAAACATTATTTCTCGTTCACTACCTCTCTCCAACCTTCTATTTTTTGTGTGTGTTGCTACTAAGTATCACCGCCTCTTCTTCTAATGCCCTATAAAACTGGACTGCCTATTTATAATGTGTGTGTGTGGGTTTTTTAAAATCTCTCTACGTCGAGTTCTTTAGATAGCGACTTACATATGTAAAACCGTACCTTTACAAAAATGACGGATCGTAAACAAAATAAACGAGATTTGATAGCGCAGGTAATGTTCCAAATAGTTACGTTCTAACATGATCCCTAGATCAACAATAGCAATCATCATCATCAAGTACCGGGCCTACTAACGCAGGTAATGTTCTAAATAGTTACGTTCTAACATGATCCCTAGATCAACAATAGCAATCATCATCATCAAGTACCGGGCCTACTAACGCAGGTAATGTTCCAAATAGTTACGTTCTAACATGATCCCTAGATCAACAATAGCAATCATCATCATCAAGTACCGGGCCTACTAACGCAGGTAATGTTCCAAATAGTTACGTTCTAACATGATCCCTAGATCAACAATAGCAATCATCATCATCAAGTACCGGGCCTACTAACGCAGGTAATGTTCCAAATAGTTACGTTCTAACATGATCCCTAGATCAACAATAGCAATCATCATCATCATCATCATCAAGTACCGGGCCTACTAACGCAGGTGATGATCATGTCTCTCCACAACTTTCGATCTCGATAGTTATTTATCATTTCTGTTGTTGACCTTCTGCCAAGCTTTTCTCTTAAGCTGTCTGGTATTTTCCCATTTTGCTTCCCTCCATCCCTTCGTCCCTCTATTTGCACAGTTGCCACAATATATCCCAGCTGTTCCCTTCTCATTACATGGCCAAAAATGATGAATGTTCTTCCTAATATTGGACTTTAGCTATCTTTTTGTTTTGGCCTTTTTCAGAAAGTTTTATATTACTCTTCTTAGCTGTCCATGGTATTCTCAACATTCTTCTATAAAACCACTTTTCTCCAGCCTCCATTGATTTTCTTGTCTGTTGTCCTTTTGTCCAAAATTCATATCCATATGTTAAGATTGGCTCAACATAACAATTAAGAACTCTTTTTCTTGTTTCTATTGTTAAAAGTGGATTGTACAGTATCTTCCTCATTTTTTATAAAGTTGCTTTTACCTGGGCCAATCTGCATCTCACCTCTGTTGTACATCTACTATTTCACCTCTGTTGTACATCTACCATCTCACCACTATTGTACATCTACCATCTCACCTCTATTGTACATCTACCATCTCACCTCTATTGTACATCTACCGTCTCACCCCTATTGTACATCTACCATCTCACCTCTATTGTACATCTACCATCTCACCTCTATTGTACATCTACCATCTCACCTCTATTGTACACCTACCATCTCACCTCTATTGTACACCTACCATCTCACCTCTATTGTACATCTACCGTCTCACCCCTATTGTACATCTAACGTCTCACCTCTATTGTACATCTACCATCTATGTTAACAATGTTCCCAGATACATTATCAATAGTTACCACTATAAAAATAACAACCTATATCAGACTACAGATCCCCGCTGACAAGCAGCATCAGATATTACTCTATTTGAGACAGGTAGGAATTAACCAAATAATTATGCTGAGGTTTATTAACAGTTTTTACTTAATTATTTCTTAGAGAATGAACGAGTTGGCTATTTGTGCATAGTTGGAGGACGAAGCGAGTGACTCAAATAATACAATATCTGCTTTGGAAAAATAAAGGAAAAAACTGAAATAATATATTGAAATAAAAGTAAAATAACGATACCGATCAATATCATCAGAGCGACACGATCTTCTTTGTTCACTTATTAATAGATTGTGATGCACTGTGTATTGTACCTTGTGATCCTCTGCACTTGTTTTCAGCTTGCATTTGTTGTGAGCTAAGAGAGAGTATCATAGAATTATGGAAATGTACCAGTCAAACACCAGTGGATAAAGAGATACAACGAAGACGATGGCGCTGGATAGGACACACACTACGGAAGCCAACTGAGAGTATTACACAGGCCCTTTTTTGGAATCCCCAGGGGAAAGACAAAGAGGAAGACCAAGGAATTCTTGGAGAAGACAGATAGAAGCAGAGATGAAGATGATGGGGAAGACATGGAATGCTTTTAAAAGAATGGCAAAAAAAAAAACAGAATGACTTGGAAAGTGTTTGTTGAAGACCTATGCTCCACTGGGAACTAAAAAGGTAGAAGAAGAAAAGAGGGTCTTCGGTTTTCTTTACTCTGCTCGTGAGAGAGCATTTGGTTGTAGTCAAGATTTGTGACTCCCAGGGAGTCAAGAGGCATGGTCCTTAAATCGGGAGTGATACGACAACAATTGGGGTGGACATGAGAGCCAGTCGATTGTTGTGGAGGGGATGGCAGTGCTTACTGACAGTTGTTTGATGTGAGATGAGGATAATCCGACGACTAACTGAATGACTGATTGACTAACTTTAACTAACTAATTAACTTTAAGTAACTAACTAACTAACTAACTAATTAACTAACTAAACTAACCAATTAACTAAATAACTAACTTAAACTAACGAACTAAGTAACTAACTTAAACTAACAAACTTTAACTAACTAACTAACTTAAACTACCTAACTAAATAACTGACTAACTAACTAACTAACTAAGCAACCAACTAACCAACCAAGTAAATAACTAACTGACTGACTAACTAACTGACTAACTAACTACTTAACTAAGCAACTAATCAACCAACCAACCATCTAAGTAATTAACTAACAGACTGACTGACTAACTAACTACTTAACTAAGCTACCAACCAACCAACTAAGTAATTAACTAACTAACTAACTGACTAACCTAACTGACTGACTGACTAACTAACTACTTAACTAAGCAACCAACCAACTAAGTAATTAACTAACTAACTGGCTCACTAATCAACCAACAAACTTCTTCCGTGGAAAATGTATTCTTATTAGACTTGCTAGAGATTAGGACAAAGACGATGGCGCTGTAAGGGACAAGCAGCCACCAAGAATATTACACGACCTGCCCCTCTTTTGGATTTACAAGAAAAAGAGACAAAGGGGTGGACCAAAATATACCCGGAGAAGGCAGGCGGAAGGAAAGATAAAGATAATGAGAGAAGACATGGAGCGGACCTATCAGCATAACAAGAAACAGGAGGCTTGGAAAGTGTTAGTTGAAGACCTAGTAGACAAAAATCTACTAAGGTGTAAAGGAATTGTATATTTCTCCGCTGAATGATCAGGACTAACATGCACCACCTGCATGGATCAAGTATTTAAAACTTGGATATGAGAACTTGGGAGTTGGAGGGTGAAGGGGTAGAGAGAGATTGGGTGGTCTTGAGATAAGACGCCGGGCTATGTACAGAAAGGTTTCGGCGTCGAGTTGACATTTATCAAATCAAATAAGTGGTTTCTTCGTGGCTTAACCTCCCACGACCTTTGGGTAGTGTGATCCGCATTCTCGGATAAAGGTTAAAACAATAAAAAAAATAAAAAAAATGGAGGTCCCGAGTACACTCGCGCACGTTAAAGAACTCTTTGAAGTTAAAAGTGGAAAAAAGAAGGCCAAAGAGTTGTAAACTATTTTCTGTCTAGCCACAATCTGACATTATATGCTATGTGATTACCCTTACCTTTTGTTTGCCATGCTGAAAAATTAAAGCTTTGAGTCTATAGGCGGAGACATTGCAGCTTTGTCGCAGACTAGCGACACGACACATCTGCGTCCACTTAATGGATAAGCGTTAAGAAGAGGAAACAGATGAATTTGAGAATTTCCCATGTTAACTGATGCCTGTGTTAGGCGGAAACAGATGAACTTATAATACAGGGCGGGGGACTGGTTGGTCTCGAGGCAAGACGCCGGCCTCAAGACAGAGAGGTTGTGGGTTCAAATCCCGGCTGGGTTGGGATTTTTATTTACGATTTCTCTCTGCGGCAACCAGCTCTGGACTCAGCAGAGAGGCCCGGCTTGAAACGTCAATTACTCATCGACGGAAAAAATATGAGTACCTCCGAAGTCGGAGTTATCTGCCTGTGCAGCGTGGGACTCCTGCGTACACGGCTGTCAGGAAAAAATGGATTAACAAGCAAAATTCAGTTCCTAGTCTCTAAGGATTTCGACAGAGCTGGCGAACGAAAAAAAAAATATTACAGAGCTGCACATCCTACATGAATGTGGGATACCAAACCTGGCCAACGAGTTAAAGAATCGGAGATATGTGTGCACATATAAATAAATGTAAAACTAAATAAGAAATACTACGCGGGGCAGCGAGTATAGCTGCAGAAAGCATATCACATAAACATACACTGATATTGAGCATCTAGACTAACAGAAAGACAAGACAAACTACAAAGTTTCGGCAAAAACCTCAATCAGGCACAGCAAACAAACTAAACATAAATTTCGACCGCCATTTTTTTTTCGCTATGCCGTCTTGTCTTGTTTTTTTTTTTTTTTTTTTTTTTTTTTTTTTTTTTTTTTATTAACGTGTATAGTTTGTTTGCTATGTATGATGAAGGTTTTTGCCGAAACTTTGCAGTTTGTCTTATCTTTCTGTTAGTTTAGCTGCTGAATACAATTAATTTTAACTTTATAATGAATCGAAGCAATTGCGAGACAGTTAGCACTCTCGCTACTTACAAGAACGGCTAGGGTTCAACCTACAGCTATGACCATATTTCGTTCATACCATCGCTGGTTGGAAGCCGCGATAGCTCAGTGGTTAGTGAACTGGACTACAAAGGACAAGAGGTAGGGTTCGATCCCAACCGACGGCTTCCGTTTCACTCAGCCTTTAATGGGTATCGGATTTTTTTTCTGGGAAAGTAAAACGACACGGGCGTAATACCGACCACATTACCCCAAAAATCATGTGCTTAAGGTCTGTAAAAGTTATGGTCACTAACACCATATTCTCTATACGCTCTTTGGCGTGACGGGTGTACTTTACTTTACTTTACTTTACTACCATCGCTAGGTACCATATTTTGTTCTAAGGAAAGTAAAGCGACCTGGCGTGAAACCGACCACGTCACCTATAAAGTATAACACTGGTCATTGATAAACATGGACATTGACATCGTATTCCTTAAACGGTTTAAAGCGTGGAGGCCATTATAACGGACTGTCTTATTTATTAGAAGATATAAAGAGAATTAGAAGCTGACTACCTGTATAAAGTAGCACTACCGATACATGAAAGAGGAAGAAGCATGCGGATATCACTGGGTCCTAACGTCTATGACTAGAGAATTGCTGACTTCCCAAAATGTAAGGAAGGATTCACCATAGACAGCATTAGAAATTCATAGAATCTGTATATTGTAATATAGTAATGGTAACAACAAAGAGAAAGACATCACCTCAGTGCAAAATAAATACAAGTGGAACATTATTAAAACAGGTAAATGAATTTTAATATTTGTGAACTTCGTTAACCTTAGTTTTTTTTCGGCTTATTTTTTTACAGTGTGGGATAGCCAGTCCCATGCCTAACCCTCCTTTCTCGCCTCTTACGAACATGCCTGGTAGGGTACAGCGCCGCTATTCTTTACTCCCCTTTCGGGCCCCGGCACGGCCATCAACAGATGCAGGATAACATGAGTATATTAGATGAGAGATCACAACAGCTAGGACTAAAGATTAATAGAGATAAGACCAACATAATGAGAATTAATGCAGTTGGCAATAACCAAATAAAACTAGGAGAAATACCTCTACTAGACGTACAATCTTATATATATTTGGGCAGTAATATAGATAAAGAGGGAGGAACAGAAAATGATACCAAAATAAGGATATCAAAAGCAAGAGGAGCTTTCATTGCACTGGGAAACATATGGAAATCCAAAGAAATTAGGCTAAATACAAAAATAAAAATTTTCAACTCAAATGTTAAGACGGTCCTATTATATGGCTGTGAAACATGGAGAATAACAAAATTGACAATCACGAAGGTACAGACTTTCATTAATGGATGCTTGCGCAGAATAAAGGGATGGAAATGGCAGGACAAAGTCACTAACGTGGAATTATGGAAATGTACCGGTCAAATACCAGTGGATAAAGAGATACAGCGAAGACGATGGCGATGGATAGGACACACACTACGGAAGCCAACTGAGAGTATTACACAACAGGCCCTTTTTTGGAATCCCCAGGGGAAAAGACAAAGAGGAAGACCAAGGAATTCTTGGAGAAGACAGATCGAAGCAGAGATGAAGAAGATGGGGAAGACATGGAATGATCTTAAAAGAATGACAAAAAACAGAACGACTTGGAAAGTGTTTGTTGAAGACCTATGCTCCACTGGGAGCTTAACGGTAGAAGAAGAACTTGTTAACCTCAGACGGAAGATGTACAAAAGAGGTGAGATGCAAAATGGCTCAGGCAAAAGCAGCTTTCCAAGAAATGAGGTAGATACTATGCAATCCGTTTTGACAACAGAAACAAGAAAAAGAGTTCTTAAATCTTATGTAGAGCCAGTAGTAAAATATGGATGCGCATCATGGACAATAGGACAACAGGCAAGAAAGTTACTGGAGGCTGTAGAAATGTGGTTTTGCAGAAGAATGTTGAGAATACCATGGACAGCTAAGAAGAGTAATGAAAACGTTCTGAAAAAGATCAAAGCAAAAAAAAAAAAAAAGCTAATTTCCAATATTAGGAAGAAACGATCATCATTTTTTGGCCATGTAATGATAAGAGAACAACTGGAATATATTGTAACAACTGGAAAATTTGAGGGACTAAGAGATAGAGGGAAGCAACGAGAAAATATACTAGACGGCTTAAGAGAATGGATTGGCAGAAGGTCAACAACAGAAATGATAAATAACTGTCGAAATCGAAAGTTGTGGAGAGACATAATCACCTACGCTTGCAGGCATGGTACTTGATGATGATGATATCGTAATATGGGACCCGCAGTTGACAGAATGAGAAATAGAGACTAAAAAATAGTAGTTGTAGTTAGTCGAAGGCCCCGGTATCACTGCAAACGAATTAAAATCTATAATTGCCCAACAGCCCGTGCCAGTGCAATCATTCGAATTAACATCTCATCGCACTTAAGGATCCAAACAAAGAAAGGCAGCTGCAGTCCCCCTCATAGCAGCTACAGCAAACGATAAAAGACATAAGGCGTAACCGCACTGAAAGTGAACTTAGCCAAATTGTCCCTCGTCATACGATATCATCATTCATCGTAAACAATCGGAATATCGAAACATAATTCTGATGAAATACAGTTTACGTGTGCACAGAGCACAAAACTCAGTAGCTCCCGCAGCAATCCGGACTTGCAATATGAGGAAGATGCAACAAAGAACCCTTTTCAAACAGAATCTCAACGGTTCCTGTCGCTCATCCGCCATATTGACCGGAACTCCACAAAATATTACATGGTATCTACCGTTCACAGCATGAGAAATATAGACTCTACAAAATAAATATAACATAGTATCTACCGTTCACAGCATGAGAAATATAGACTCTACAAAATAAATATAACATAGTATCTACCGTTCACAGCATGAGAAATATAGACTCTACAAAATAAATATAACATAGTATCTACCGTTCACAGCATGATAAATATAGACTCTACAAAATAAATATAACTTAGTATCTACCGTTCACAGCATGAGAAATATAGACTCTACAAAATAAATATAACATAGTATCTACCGTTCACAGCATGAGAAATATAGACTCTACAAAATAAATAAAACATAGTATCTACCGTTCACAGCATGAGAAATATAGACTCTACAAAATAAATATAACATAGTATCTACCGTTCACAGCATGAGAAATATATACTCTACAAAATAAATATAATATAGTATCTACCGTTCACAGCATGAGAAATATATACTCTACAAAATAAATATAATATAGTATCTACCGTTCACAGCATGAGAAATATATACTCTACAAAATAAATATAATATAGTATCTACCGTTCACAGCATGAGAAATATATGCTCTACAAAATAAATATAATATAGTATCTACCGTTCACAGCATGATAAATATAGACTCTACAAAATAAATATAATATAGTATCTACCGTTCACAGCATGAGAAATATATACTCTACAAAATAAATATAATATAGTATCTACCGTTCACAGCATGAGAAATATATACTCTACAAAATAAATATAATATAGTATCTAGCGTTGAGAAACTTATCCTCCCTACAGAGTTTCTACATTCCACCGTTGACAACACTAACTCTCTACCCAAAATGTCAGGAAGTAGACATAACATAACAGATTAAATACAAATGCTGCAGACTCATCCACTCGCATGAAAAAATGATAATCGCTGGCACACAAAGAAGATTATTTTGTCTACAGATACTATTAATGTCTCCACATTTGAAGTCTTCGGTGAATCTTAATACATTATAATGTCTGTTATTCCAGTGTTCATTATCGGCATAGTTTTAACCTCAAGCAGGGATGTATCTGTGATATGAATTGAAAATGAAATATAGAAGCCGAATGGAACGGCACTTTATGTCTGTCTCGGCAGGGATGATGAGATTGACAAGAGACAGACACATATCTAGTTTGATGCATTCATGAACAATAAAAGATAGTAAAGTGCCCCGTCATGCCAAGTGGCGTATAGGGAATATGGTGTTAGTGACCATAATTTTTACAGACCTTTGG
Organism: Megaustenia siamemsis; assembly: GCA_032433765.1. NCBI lineage: Eukaryota > Metazoa > Mollusca > Gastropoda > Stylommatophora > Ariophantidae > Megaustenia > Megaustenia siamemsis. The sequence goes on from JAVIAB010000102.1 coordinate 12,620,903, forward strand.
CACATGATTTTTGCGGTAATGTGGTCGGTATTACGCCCGTGCCGCTTTACTTTCCCAGGAAAAAAAAATCCGGTACCCATTTAAGGCTGGGTGAACCCGGAAGCCGTCGGTCGGGATCGAATCCGACCTCTTGTACTTTGTAGTCCAGTTCACTAACCACTGAGCAATTGCGGCCCCCGTTCATGTACAATATTTATTATTTAATCTATACGACGAAGCCAAATCCATCATCAAAGGTCAGCACAGTGAAAAATGGAAAGAAGAACACCCAAAGTATAACGAGAGGGACGGCTACATCCAACTATCAAGGAGGGATCAAGTCATCATATTTCGCTTACGCACTGGCCACAACAGAATGAGAAACCACATGTTCACCAAACTCAAAATAGGAACTACCAGCCAATGCCACTTTACACTGGATAACAAAACATGTTCTACAGGATTGCCCCAAGTACACAGACCCGAGAAGGACAATGTGGTCCACACCCACCTCCCTGGAAGATAATCTATACGGGGCAACCGAATCACTTAAACAGACAGCTGCCATAGGAGAGTCCGGAATCCTAGTCTGAATGAGCCATGATCGCAGAGAAGAAGAAGATGAAGTTTAATCTATCCATGATGACGAACTTGTGATAGAAACATCTAGTTGGTCTTGGTGGGAAAATAATGCAGTTATTTCTGACTTTAAATATTGGACTTCCGGTGTGTGACTGTGCTGCCAACACGATGCAGGACTTCCGGTGTGTGACTGTGCTGCCAACACGATGCAATTTTCGATGGGAGTCAAATTTAAGATATAAGTGAATTTCAATGCCCGTAGTAAAAGAAATTCAAGAGTTCTTGTGTTATTTCGAACGGATTTATTTGTGATTTATTATTACTGTTTGTTTTAATTACCATCCATTGTGTTATTACGATCACGGGCGAAAATGCAAAATGAATGCGGGAAAACTACAACAATGCCTAATATATGAGGATGAAAACCTGCTACAACAGCATTTAACATCTCTAAATAAAAGGTGTACAAACTACAGTATGAAAATAAACACAGCAAAAACAGAGGCTATAAGAATAAGCAAATTAAGACACCCATTAAACATTAAGATCAAAGATAAAGAAATAAAACAAGTAGAGGAATTCAAGTATTTAGGCACAATGTTCACAGAAGATGGAAAACTAGACAGGGAAATTGACATGAGAATACAAAAAGCAAATGCTGTCACATACCAGCTTTCACCATTGCTAAGACATCCAAACATTTCTATGCCAGCCAAACAACAAATAATAAATAGCATTTTCATACCAACTTTGTACTATGAAAGTCAAACATGGACCCTTTCTAAATCCCATTTAAGAAAGATCAATACATGTGAGATGCGATGCTTGAGAAAAGTAACAAACAACACAAGAAGATATAGAATACCAAATGAAACCATAAGAAAAATGATAGGAACTATACCCTGCCAAGAATATATAGAACAACAACAACTTAAATGGTTTGGCCACCTGGTCAGAATGAATCCTTACCAATCACCATCGAGGGCGTTCTTCTCGAGAATGCATGGAAAAAGACCAAGAGGAAGACCAAGAAGAAGATGGATAGATGCAGTGACAAGACATGTAACAACAAAGGAAAATCACTAATTCAGACAGTTCGAGCAGCTCAAGAACGACAAATGATATAAACCACGACACCTTTTAGGTATCAGTGAAAAGAGAAAAGAAAAGAAGAAAGAAAAAAACATTGGTGGCTGAATTGTTAGTGCGCGCCCTTTCTGAACAGAAGCGTCAGGGTTTAATTCCCAGAAGAGGCGGGTATTATTTCAGACCGACAGGTCTACAGGTCTGAACTACCATTACTATTGTCACCATGGCCACTAATATTGTCACTCCCACTACTGTTACTATTGCTACCATGGCCACTAATATTGCCACTCCCACTACTATTACTATTGCTACCATGGCCACTAATATTGCCACTCCCACTACTATTATTATTGCTACCATGGCCACTAATATTGCCACTCCCACTACTATTACTATTGCTACCATGGCCACTAATATTGCGACTCCCACTACTATTACTATTGCTACCATGGCCACTAATATTGCGACTCCCACTACTATTACTATTGCTACCATGGCCACTAATATTGTCACTCCCACTACTATTACTATTGCTACCATGGCCACTAATATTGCCACTCCCACTACTATTACTATTGCTACCATAGCCACTAATATTGCCACTCCCACTACTATTACTATTGCTACCATAGCCACTAATATTGCCACTCCCACTACCGTTATTATTGCTACCATATCCATTAATATTGCCACTCCCACTACTATTACTATTGCTACCATAGCCACTAATAATGCCACTCCCACTACCATTAGTATTGCTACCATGGCCACTAATATTGCCACTCCCACTACTATAACTATTGCTACCATAGCCACTAATATTGCCACTCCCACTACTATAACTATTGCTACCATAGCCACTAATATTGCCACTCCCACTACTATTACTATTGCTACCATGGCCACTAATATTGCCACTCCCACTACTATAACTATTGCTACCATAGCCACTAATATTGCCACTCCCACTACTATTACTATTGCTACCATAGCCACTAATATTGCCACTCCCACTACTATTACTATTGCTACCATGGCCATTAACTAAGTAAAAAAAAAAAAAAGTAGAGTCCCGTCACGCCAAGTGGCTTATAGGGAATATGGTGTTAGTGACAATAATTTTTACAGAACTTCGAGACATGATTTTTTTGGGGTAACGTGGTCGGTATTACACACGTGACGCTTTAATTTCCCAGAAAAAATCCAGTCATTAAAATCTGGGTGAACCCGGATGCCGTCGGTCAGGATTGAACCCGACCACTTGTCCTTTGTAGTCCAGTTCACTAACCACTGAGCTATCGCGGCTCCCTCTCATTAACTACACAAACCTTTGGTCGGCCTCTTATGTTGTGACGTTTCCCAAAGCCCTTCTTACTCCGTCTGTCCATACTCTGGAAGATGCCGATTTGGTTTATTGTTTTAATTGCGTTTGCTGATACGAGAGTTTGGTGGCGTTGTGTTAGTGCACTCGCCTGCCGATCTAAAGATCCGGGGTTCAAAAAGAATCTCAGGCTAATTTTTTTTTTCCGCGACCAAAAAGCCTCTCAGAGCCCATCCATCCTCTCTTAAAAATGGGTAACTGAGATGTTCTCTCGGAAGGCAAGACAACGAGGGAGGTAAATGACCAACTCGTCTCATGTTAGCTGACGATTAGTACAACGGAGTCACTAACACTTCATTCCACACGACGAGGTTCTTTCTACTTTTTATTTTATTTACTGTATCGCCAAGTCTGGAGCCTAACCACTACGCTGCTATCGATTCTATGAACTTAAAAACCCTCACACTTAAGCTAAAAAGGGAGAGAATTGCTAAATTGACATTCAAACAAACGCTAATCACGTCATTCATGTTTGCCCTTTTCCGTAATTTGATTTCCAGAAAAATATTTCACCAACCTCCTTTGTTATTCCGTTCTTTAAAACAGTTTGGCTCGCCTCATATCTCGCGGTTATTTTTATATGGGAAGCCAACAAATAATTTTCCTGCAAGGAATTGTGGAGTTTAAAATTGGCTCACGTGCAGTTCAAACTGGCATATGCAAGATTCATACTTCCAGCATTGCCAGATACAGGGCGGTGACTGGAAGCAATTTGTTTTTTTTTAAACCGGGGATTTGTGAGCTTATGAGAAAACCAGAAGATAGAACACGTAAGGATACAAGAATTTAGAGCTAACGAGAACACGTTATATCTTAGAAGTAAATATCGTTAGCAGTTTGTTATTTTCTATCTTCAATCAATGCAGGGCATGAACAATCAATAGACGTTACGTTATGGTTGCTAGAACAGTCAGAAGAGAAAATATGGGAACGCCTCGATAGTATTGTCGTAGTTTTCTCCAGGGTCAAATCTTTTGACAGGGAAATGCTACTAACTATTTGATGATACACAGTTTAGATGTTTTCATTATTATTACACACAGATCATAACACGACGTACTAACAATGTCTTGAAATTGATTCATGTAGTCAATAATCATAGTCTATGAATTTTGCTTATACAAGTGTATTTGATCGTCGGTTGTACACGTGAGGCACATCTAATAATTCTAAAATAAAAGTTCTTTATCTGGATGCGCTCAAAGGGTTAACACCGTTGTTTATTTGAGACATATTTTAGTGCATATTGTCTGCGATATTTCTAATTCTATCTTTCATTCTATAAAATAGTACAACTCATCTTGCTTTTCACTTGCTATTCTATATAAATGTCTCGACTTATTCAATGCTACTCTTATTCTACATACTAGTGTCCTCTGAAGCACAAAACTTCTGAATCTAACTTGGAACTATACTCAACTAATTGTCTGGTCTAACTTGATGTTCCTAGGTGATTCTCTATCTCTCTCTCTAACGTATATCTATATTGATCTTGTTATCTATCTCTGTGTTTCTAACTCTAGGTGTTTCTCTCCCTCGATGTTTCTGGAGGTTGCTTTGATGTTTCTCAAATGATTCGAATCTCAACTGTCTAATCTTGCTAATGCTTTAGGTTAATTACCTCTGTCTCATTTGCATAATTTATTGACGTAGACTCTGCTTAGTTATCTCTCAGCCAATGGGTGAATGCGAACTTCAACTCTAGATGACTTTGGGCCAAGCTAAACAAAACAAACTCCATCTTGACATTTAGTTAACCTCTGAGTTTCAAAAATAACGCTAACATGAACTCTAAGAGTGACATCTCTCTCATAAACTGAACCTGCCCCCTAGTTTATTCATCAACCTAATATCTCGACATGTGACGGTCAAGTTACGCTTACATCTATTCCCCCACCTTTCCAATAACAGCTAAGATGTCAATTCCTCAGAACCTGACTATGTTATTCTGTGTTTGGGTCTATTTCTGTAAATGTTTGCCCATTCTCTTACTGCTATAACCTACTGAGTTATGGGTAACTACTAAGCTCACCAACCCAATATATTTCTCTATCTCCCATTGTGTAATTTATTCTATCCAACTAACATATACAATTACAAAGATGAACAATTAACATATCACTAAATCATCGTGTGTCATGATGTCCTTCTTACCCTTCCATCATGAAAGAGGGCAAAGAGTAAAGTTCGCATGATCACAAGACTTGAACCCGGAATATAACGAATAAGATATCTTTACAAATGAAATGTCCAAAAATTGATGAGAAACATATATATATATATATATATATATATATATATATATATATATATATATATATATATATACACACACACATATACATATATATAGCAGGACATAACAAACATGCTTTGCTGACATGGCAGCAGTGAACGTGTTTTGGTAGTTGCTCTCAGGCTAAAGGCGGCATACAAAGCAGAGAACACATCTTCGTGTCTGACGATTCACAACTAGGTCTCGTTTTGTTCTTAATATCTGAATATCTCTCTGTTAATTGTTCTACGTAAAGTCTCTTTGGGTCTTGCATCTGGAACGAATACATGTGTTTTAATTTTCAATTTTCTATAACATTTCTTTGACTTGTTTTAATTTCTCGTCAAACATTGAAGCATTTACTGCTGGCGTTAAGTAGGTTCTAAAGACACAAATGAATAGCGAGATTATTGTAACGAGCTCTCTTGTAAATGCTTAGAAAGGTTCACACCTAATACAATAAAAGACAACGACTTAAGGATGTTTTAGTCTGCGAACAAGACAGGACAAAACAAAGAACTAACTTTCTACCAAATAGTTCTTCAACAACAAAAGCAAACAAAACAAAATACAAAATCCTAAAAGATTTCAAAATATACGATCCAGGTCAGGCAGAGGTTCATAGCAATAGGAAAATCAAAGGCTAACCTCGAGGGGAAGGGGGATGGCTTGTGGTTGGAGGTAATAGACATCAACAAATACAACTCTTTGAAGACACTCAACACTTGTTCACATCATTACTGGCTTGTTATTAAATGGATGTGTGGCAAGAATATACAAATACAATACAGTCTTCCATTCTGAAGTTTTCATCCTGGAGTTTCCATTCTGAAGTTTTCATTCTGGAATTTCCATTCTGTAGTTTTCATTCTGTAGTTTCCATTCTGGAGTTTTCATTCTGGAGTTTTCATTCTGAGGTTTTCATTCTGAAGTTTTCATTCTGAAGTTTTTATTCTGAAGTTTTCATTCTGGAATTTCCATTCTGAAGTTTTCATTCTGAAGTTTTCATTCTGGAATTTCAATTCTGAAGTTTTCATTCTGAAGTTTTTATTCTGAAGTTTTCATTCTGGAGTTTTCATTCTGAAGTTTTGATTCTGAAGTTTTTATTCTGAAGTTTTTATTCTGGAGTTTTTACTCTGGACTTCGTCAAACCGTCGTCTAGGAAGCACATGAGCTTTGTAATGTGTTTTGTTTTCCCAGCCAATCATTTTAAAATTGACATCTAAACAATTTGTTCCGCTATTATAGCTAAGCCATGATTTAGTATTTCCGTCACGTTTCTCTTGACGTCACTGCAGATTTGGCCAGACAGAGATTTTTGTAATTAAGTACAAACCGTTTTACTCTGTTGTTATTTTTGTTTGTTGACTTGCTGAAATCAGAAGTGGGCAAAGGTGAGGAGATGGAAAGAAGATGTAAAAAGAAGAACATAGATACATACATGGCAGTCAGGCAGACATTCTTACATACAAGAAACACAGACAGACAGGCAGACAGCCATTCTTACAAACAGGCACATAGGTATACAAACAAATAGACATAAGCGCACATAGACAAACATGCAGACATTCATACATAAGACAGACGGACAAACATGCATACAGTGCATACTGTCAAACAGATACACACACACACACACACATATATATATATGTGTATATATATATATATATATATATATATATATATATATATATATATATATATATACACGCAGAGACAGACAGACAGACAGTTTGAGATACAATACAAAGTTATGTGTATTTGTTTCCGAAAATGTCTGTGGAAGTTATCAGAGAAGCGTCCTGTCAGAATCAACTATTATAGAAATCAATTATTCACATAAAACCGTTCCATCAGTACAACAACCACCATCAGATGAACTATTTAACAGGAATTCTACAATCTCATTCTTTTCTCACATTCCCGCTACTCTATCCTCTAGGGAATCACCATCTCTAACGGTGTCTCCTTTTCTTCAAATCACCCACTTCATTGAAGCCAACTTCAATCTCCAGAGTCCATCTTAATTACAAGTATCCCATCTTCTTTCCACAAACCCGTTACCCATGTCCGTATGTCTGGTCTGATTATATGTATGTCCGTATGTTTGGTCTAATTACATGTATGTCAGTATGTCTGGTCTAATTACATGTATGTCCGTATGTCTGGTCACATTTAAGTCAGTCCAGGCCTGCCGGGTGAGGTCGCTGACTGAATGGGTGGTATTCATTAATTCATTTATTTTCCTCTCGAGCCGAAGACTCGGGCACATAGGGCGGAAGTCATAGTTCTCCACGATTAACGATTTGCTGCTATAGTTCGTTCAGAAATTCGTGCCCACAGAGTTTATTAACTATCTCGGAAACTGATGAATTTCTGTAATTATTTTTCGCGAAATCTTTTTTTTTGTTTCACCGACCTTCAGTCTGTTTTTTTTTTGCCCTACTGTCATGCATTTAGCTAAGATTTTTGCTTATTTCAGGTAAATATAAATATGATTTTCTTGCTTATCCTAAATTTTAGGATTTTACAATATCCACATTTGTTGTAATCAACTCACCATTTAAAAAGGGAAATTTCAGGTGCACACCAAACAATCTTTACACCGTTTCGCACACTTTACTTGTAAGACAGGCGCCACTCCGAGGTTTTATTTTGGTAATTTTATTTCCTGTTTCTTGTTAAATTGGTCCAGAGGCGTATTTTCACAAAATATTTACAATTAATGAATATTCCTGTATGTGTGATAATTTGTAAGCTGTTGTGAAGTGACTACTTGATTTTTAAAACCATGAAGAGTTTAAAGTGTAAATTCATCACTATGGAAAAGATAACTGTGTTATTGTACATGCACTTTTGCAAGGAATCTATAAAGGATAAGTTATATTACTATTCAATGTAATACGGATACGCCTTTCGCTTGCATTGTTAGAAAATTAACATAATTTACAGTAAAATCGAATGTTTAGAACACGCGGTTTGATATTTTACTAAAATTATATAAGAAAAAACGATTTGTGCAAAATGCAGACTACCTTTGTACTTAAATGTTATAAATTCTGAAGGTCGGTGAACAAATAAGATTTCATGAAAAAGAATTACAAAAATTCATCAAACAGTTTCTGAGATAATTGATCAACTCTGTGGGCACGAATTTGTGAACGAACAACAGTTTTTGTATTTCTTGGTTGTTTCTTAGTCCCATGGTTGAGCCTTCCCCATTAATTATTCTGCTTAGTGATTCTTTCAGTCTACCTTGTTCTCTTTTACCAGATGGTTTCAAAAGGAATGCCTGTTGAGGAAGCCTTTCCTCATTCATTCTCAGCACATGACCGATGCATTTCCAACACATTCTTCTTATAAAGTTAAGAGCCCCGTCACGCCAAGACAAATGACAAAATTGAGAATATGGTGTTAGTGGCCATAACTTTTATAGACCTTCGGCACATGATTTTTGAAATAATGTGGTCGGTATTACGCCCGTGCCGCTTACTTTCCCAGAAAAAAATCCGGTACCCATTAAAGGCTGGGTGAACCAGAAACCGTCGGTTGGGATCGAACCCTACCTCTTGTCCTTTGTAGTCCAGTTCAATAACCATTGAGCTATCTGAGCTCCTCGTTACTCCCAGTACTGTATAGTAAATCTAGTTTTAGTACCTGCATTTCTTGTTCAAAATTGTTAGATTTTCTTTCATCATTATCATCATCATCATTATCAAATACCCTGCCTCTTTTCCTTTGTAGTCCAGTTCACTAACCCTGAGCCATCTTGGCTCCCTCTTCTTCTTATAAAGCCCTACACATATTCTTGTTTTGATTCATCTCTTCTCTGTTCCTTTGAAATATATTCTTTCCGGCCTATGATTGAGATCATACGAAGGTATTTGTCTTCAAATACATTTAATTTCCTATATAAAGGAATGTGTGCTATCTATTGAGGTTACGTTTTGTTTTCTCTTATAGCGGGCTATGATTTCTCGACCAATAAAACGTGCAGCTAATTTTAGCCATTCGCTTTTCTGCGTCCTGGGTGAACTCATCTATAGTTTTACTCAGGGCTAAATATAGATTTACTTAATTAAGACCGCGGGCCGAGAGGGAATTCCAGAAAAACATCCTACTAGAGTGACGTTTTCAGCTTCAAGAGCTATAGATGGCTGACGTCATTTTACCCACAACCGCCCCTGCTCGAAAAGCTAAAACGTCACAAACTTTTGGTGATTTCTTTCAGCCCCTTATTATTATTATTATTATTATTATTATTATTATTATATATATATATCAGTTCCTGGGCATTGTCAAGTTGATCTGTGGAACTACCCATTAGCGTATAGTGGTAAATAAAAATGAAATAAAATAAATAACAGGGGTGCATACATATAGCCGTAGCATGCTGAAGACCGGAACGATTATTAACGCGGGCGTTTTTTTTTTTTTAAAAGAGTTACAAATAACAAATAATAGGTTCATCATCATCAAGTACCGGGCCTGCTGATGTAGGTGATCATGTCTCTCCACAACTTTCGATCTCGACAGTTATTTATCATTTATGTTGTTGACCTTCTGCCAAGCCATTCTCTTAAGCTGTCTGGTATTTTTCTCTTTGCTTTCCTCTATCTCTTCGTCCCTCAATTTTTCCAGTTGTTACAATATATTCCAGCTGTTCTCTTCACATTATATGGCCAAAAAATGATGATTGTTTCTTCCTAATATTGGAAATTAGCTCTCTTTTTGCTTTGGCCAACAGAAAACCACCGTCGTAACTTCTTTGTACAATCATGAATCGCCACAACAATAGAAATCACGACAACAACGTTAAGGGGGTTCCAATGGAAAACCTTCGTCGTTCGGTAGGGGACAGCATGTGCAACAGGTGATACCCGATCGTCATTAATAATAGGTAAGGGTGCAATATTAGAGCTGTCAACTCACATAATTGCCTTCCCCCCCCACCCCACACGCTGTCAGCCCACGTGATACGCCAATGGAATTGCCCTAATTTTGTAACATAATTCAGCTTGGCTCTATAATTTTCGCCTACTGAGTTTCAGTTATTGTATGTTTTTTCCTTTGTAGTTCTCAAATGACCATATATAAATCTGTTACAGTTTTTGCTATGTCCTTGTTACAGTGGGAAATGATCGACTTGCAGCATCAGCATTGTTACAGCTTGAGTTTAACCTTTTCATCTGTTTCTACCACATCATCATCATCATCATGTGCCATACCGTAGGCGATTATGTCCTTCCACAATCTTGTATCCACAGTGCATTCCATGCCATGCGACCAAGCTATCATTGTATCTTCTCTCTTTGTCGTCCACGATCATTCTATCCCTGTATTTTGCCTGTTGTAACCAAGTATTTCAACTTTTCTCTTCTCGTGATGTGCCCGAAAAAATGTTCTTTGTTTCTGATGTTTTTGAAAAGCTCCCTATTTGTGTTGGCCTCTTTGAGAATGTCATCGTTGGTCATTTTAACTCTCCAAGGAACTTTCAATATTCTTTTGAAAAATCACATCTCTGTAGTCTCTAGTAGTCTTTTCATTTGTTCATGTCCATGATTCGCTACCACAGGTCAGAATTGGCTTTATATAGCACCGATGAACTTTCTTTATCAATTCTATTTGACTTAGATTTGTTGCATAAGATATTTTTTATTTTCTGAAATGCTATTTTGGCCTAAGCTATTCTGCTTTTTATTTCTGTGGTGCATCTCCCATCTGATGTTATTATTGTGCTCCAAGTATTTGAAACGTTGCACTTGTTTCAGATTTGTCATGTTTATTTTTATGCTGCATAATGTTGATGATTGTTTCTTCGATATGACCAGTACTTATGTTTTCTTACTATTCAGCCTAAGACCTTTCTTGTTGCTTTCTTTAACTATTATGTATATCATTTCTTTTAGTTCATTCTCTGTCTCTGCTATTAAGATTGTATCAACCGCATATCGCTAATTATTTATGTTGTGACCGTTGACTTCAATTCCTTTTTTGTCAACTATTGATCTCATAATATTTTAGCTGTAGAGTAAAACAAATCCGGCAATGATAGCAAACTCTATAAACAGAAAATTGCAAAATACATTAAAAGTTGATTCCACCCCGATCATGAGAGTTAATAGTAACATCAAAAGTTGCTTCCACCCCGATCATGCGAGTTAATAGTATCATCAAAAGTTGCTTCCACACCGATCATGTGAGTTAATAGTATCATCAAAAGTTGCTTCCACCCCGATCATGTGAGTTAATAGTATCATCAAAAGTTGCTTCCACCCCGATCATGTGAGTTAATAGTATCATCAAAAGTTGCTTCCACCCCGATCATGTGAGTTAATAGTAACATAAAAAGTTGCTTCAACCCCGATCATGTGAGTTAATAGTATCATCAAAGGTTGTCTCCACCTAGATCATGTGAGTTCATAGTATCATCAAAAGTTGTCTCCACCCCGATCATGTGAGTTCATAGTATCATTAAAAGTTGTCTCCACCCCGATCATGTGAGTTCATAGTATCATCAAAAGTTGTCTCCACCCTGATCATGTGAGTTCATAGTATCATCAAAAGTTGTCTCCACTCCGATCATGTGAGTTTCATAGTATCATCAAAAGTTGTCTCCACCCGATCATGTGAGTTCATATTATCATCAAAAGTTGTCAACACCCCGATCATGTGAGTTAATAGTATCATCAAAAGTTGTCTCCACCCCGATCATGTGAGTTCATAGTATCATCAAAAGTCGTCTCCACCCCGATCATGTGAGTTCATAGTATCATCAAAAGTTGTCTCCACCCAGATCATGTGAGTTCATAGTATCATCAAAAGTCGTCTCCACCCCGATCATGTGAGTTCATAGTATCATCAAAAGTTGTCTCCACCCGATCATGTGAGTTCATAGTATCATCAAAAGTTGTCTCCACCCCGATCATGTGAGTTCATAGTATCATCAAAAGTTGTCTCCACCCGATCATGTGAGTTCATAGTATCATCAACAGTCGTCTCCACCCAGATCATGTGAGTTCATAGTATCATCAAAAGTTGCTTCCACCCCGATCATGTGAGTTCATAGTATCATCAAAAGTTGTCTCCACCCAGATCATGTGAGTTCATAGTATCATCAAAAGTTGCTTCCACCCCGATCATGTGAGTTCATAGTATCATCAAAAGTTGTCTCCACCCAGATCATGTGAGTTCATAGTATCATCAAAAGTTGTCTCCACCCGATCATGTGAGTTCATAGTACATCAAAAGTTGTCTCCACCCAGATCATGTGAGTTCATAGTATCATCAAAAGTTGTCTCCACACCGATCATGTGAGTTCATAGTATCATCAAAAGTTGTCTCCACCCCGATCATGTGAGTTCATAGTATCATCAAAAGTTGTCTCCACCCCGATCAAGTGAGTTCATAGTATCATCAAAAGTTGTCTCCACCCGATCATGTGAGTTCATAGTGTCATCAAAAGTCGTCTCCACCCAGATCATGTGAGTTCATAGTATCATCAAAAGTTCCTCATCGGTTATGAATGGATTATAATTGTAATCGATTCTCGTTGACTGGCGATTAAGGGTGTTTAGAGAGTGAGCGTCCTGAGCAATGAGTGGGTATGTTGAGTGAGTGTCCTGAGTGAGTGTGTTCAATGGGTGTACTGAGTGTACCGAGTGAGGTGTTGAGTGGGCGTTTTGGGTGAGTGTGTTGAGTGGTTGTACTGAGTGGGTGTGTTGAGTGGGTGTTATGACAGTATGTGAGTGAGTGTGCTGAGTAAATGTACTGAGTAGGTGAGTGTACTGAGTGAGCGAGAGTGTTGAGTGAGAGGGTGGATGAATGCGTGTATTGAGTGAGTAATTGTTGACCGAGTGTGGTGAGTGAGTGGATAAGTGTAATGATAATGTGAGTGGGTTGAGTGAGTAATTGTTGAGTGAGTGAATATGATGAGTGAGTGAATGAAGTGAGTGAGTAATTGTTAAGTGAGTGAATGTGTTGAGTGGGTAATTGTGAGTAAGTGAATGTGTTAAGTGAGAAATAGTTGAGTGAGTGAATGTGTTGAGTGATTGTTTAGTGAGCGAATGTGTTGAGTAATTGTTAAGTATGTGAATGTGTTGAGTAACTGTTGAGTGAGAGAATGTGCTGAGAGAGTGAATGTGTTGAGTGAGTAATTGCTGAGTAAAGTGTGTTGCACAAGAGAGTTAGCGTTTTTGAGTGAGACAATGAAATGTATGCAACGAGTGAGAATGTATAATAAGTTAAGCCAAACAAAATAAGTAAAAATGAATAAATAACCAACATCCAACTCTACCCAGGGCACCGGAAGCCAGACTATCAATCAATGACGCCATGATTGATGGAATCATCTAGCACACAATGACCAGGAGCCAGTCAGTAATTGACAGCGGTAATTGGTGGGCGGACAATAGGACAGTAGACAAGAAAATCACTGGAGGCTGTCGAATTTTGGTTTTACATAAGAATGTTGAGAATATCAGGGACAGCTAAGAAGAGTAATGAAAACGTTCTGAAAGAGGCCAAAGCAAAAAAAGAGAGCTAATTTCCAATATTAGGAAGAAACAATCATCATTTTTTGGCAATATAATGAGAAGGGAACAGCTGGAATATATTGTAACTGGGAAAATTAAGGGACGAAGAGATAGAGGGAAGCAAAGAGAAAAGATACCAGACAGCTTAAGAGAAAAGCTTGACAGAGGGTCAACAACATAAATGATAATAAAATGTCGAGATCAAGAGTTGTGAAGAGACATGATCACCTACGCCAGCAGGCATGGTACTTGGTGATGATGAACTGGTCCTGGTGGAGAATACAACGACAGTCGAAACAGGCTGCAGACCTGAGATAGCCATTGGAGTGATCTCCCCCCTTGGGAGGGGGGGGGGGAGACTCGTACCATTTCAGAATTCTTGGTAAGACTTTCCACTGGGAGTTCTGATGGGGTGCAATGTATGCAGGGAGAGGGTGGGGGTTTCTGGGGAGTGCAGAAGAATAAAGGTCACATGCCATGTGCAGTCGTCACGTGGTGTTCGGGTTAGAGTTGATATTTCAACCAAGGCTAAAAACAGAAGCTGAACTTAACTATCTATCTATTGTCCTTTCTTACATAGGGCAGAACCACAATCTCAAAAACAGAAACCTTGCATGCCAAAATGGCACATATTGCAGATATCACTGCTTCTAAAATCTATGGTTCTGTTTCCATTACAATACTTTTTACAATGACAGCTTGTCAAGCCATCGATCAACCTCCTTAGTCGCCTCTTACGACATGCTTGGAAGGACACAGTGTAACTATTTTTTACTCATAATGAGGCCCCGGTAACACACGGGAAGAACTTAACTGCAGATATATTTAATTATCTACACACCAAACAAATGGCAAGAAGTTGATACGGGATCAAAACTTAGGTTTTTAAGAGCCTGTGTTTTGTCTTAATAGCAAAAAGACAGAAGTAATAATAACAACAAAGAAAAAGTCATCACCACAGTGCACAATAAAGACAAGTGGAACAATATTAAAACAGGTAAATGAATTTAAATATTTGGGAACTTTGTTAACCTCAGACGGAAGATGTACAACAGAGGTGAGATGGAGATGGCTCAGGCAAAAGTAGATTTTTTTTTTTTAAATGGGGAAGATATTGTGCAATTAATTTTTGACAATAGAAACAAGAAAAAAGAGTTCTTAAATGTTATGTAGAGCAATTTTTGACTTATGGATGTGAATTATGGACAATATGACAACAGACAAGAAAATCACTGGAGGCTGTAGAAATGTAGTTTTACAGACAAATGTTGAGAATACTATGGACAGCTAAGAATAGCATTGAAAACGTTCTGAGAGAGACCAAAGCAAAAAGAGAGCTAATTTTCAATATTAGGAAGAAACAACCATCATTTTTTGGCCATGTAATGAGAAGAGAACAGCTGGAATATATTGTAACAACTGGAAAAATTGAGGGACGAAGAGTATGAGGGAAGCAAAGAGAAAAGATTCCAGACAGCTTAAGAGAATGGCTTGGCAGAAGGTCAACAACAGAAATGATAAATAACTGTCGAGATCGAAAGTTGTGGAGAGACATGATCACCTACGCCAGCAGGCATGGTACTGGATCATGATGATGTATTTTACCCATAAAAAGATATGGCTGTGAAACATGGACTATCGACATATCTGTTGTTCATGTCTTTGAGTGGAAGTGTTACTGAAAAATACTCTGGGGACCATAGACTGAGAAAAGAACAAATATGTTTGTTTAGCGAGAACTTAACATTCCAGAAAATGGGTTGATCAAGAACGTACATACAGGGGAAATAAAATGTTTTGATAACGTTCGACGACATAATGAACAAGAGAGTATACTTATGGAGGGCATAGTTCGTGGTATTAGAGAGAGGTGAGTGCAAGATATCAGAGATGGGATGGGATTGATAGCTTTAGAAGCTGGCTATCTCTTGCTGGACAGAGACAAGTTCAGGGAGAGAGGTTCCAACAAGGACATGTTAGAAGGTGATGATGATGGTGGTGGTGATGATGATAATGGTGGTGAGGATGATAATAATGATGGTCGTGATGATGATGATGACGGTGGTGGTGTTGATGGTGGTGATGACGATGATAATGAGGATGAAAATGGTGGTAATGCTGGTCGTGAAGATGATAATGGTGCTGATGATAGTGGCGATGATGATGGTGATGATAATGACGATTAAATAAAAAAAAACGTTAATTATTTAAAAAAAACACCCTACTGACCCAATCTGGAGTTCGACAAGTTAGACAGCACAGCTCCCCGCAGCTATAGACCACTAGCAGTACTTTTATACATACACATAAAGTTGTTATACAAATACCTACAAGCATGGTCAGTGCTGCATGATCAGTGACAACATGTCACACAAAACAAATAAATAAACAAACAAAATAAACAACGCAGTTAAAAATTACAGGACAATACAATGAAAGAAAAATTAAGTCGATGAAAAGTGAAAACATATTTACAAAAGTGCATGAACCACTATCCATCCGTCCGTCCGTCCGCCCGCCCGCCCAACACCACCCACCCACCCACCCATCCATCCATCCTTCCATGTAGAAAGTGCTAACTGTTTAAATACAATTCCTACTCTCTAATTTTCCTAAATATAATGGTTCAACTGGGATTTTGGTTATCTGTGATTTCCCATCTCTTCTGGATAATCAGAGTCTACAGTACTCTACTGCAGCGACCAGAAGGTGGAGTATGTTCTGCTCCTGCTGCGTTCGCTCGACGGTTACTCCTTCTCGGCGTCGCCCATTAATGGTGTATAACGTTGGTGCAGAAACATTTGTATTTCTACTTTCGATTGTTACTCGCTAAACTAGAGGCACCGAGGCGAGATGGAGTCGACCCTTGACTAACTGTCGCTGCTGATTCGGTGACCAATGTCAGATGAGGTCATGACCTGTAAAATGGTGATACTTGTCGTCAGGATATTTCATTCCTTTCAATCTTCCTCCTATAATCTTCCTTCTTTTCTTTCTCCCTACAACCTTAAATCCTTGCTCACTCTTACAGTTTTTTTCCTTTCCACCTTTCCTTTTATTCTTTTCCCCCTTCATTTCTGCCTTCATCCCCTCACCCCCCCCCCCCGCCTCTAATACTTCTTTTCTCCCTCTCTCCTTCCTTCATTCCTTCCATCCTTTATTCCCTCCTTCCTTCTTTCCAACCCACTCAGGACAGAATGAGCCAAAAGTCGCTTGGTTGAGATAATAAAACTGGCATCTTGTCCACAGAAGACAGATTTCGTAACCACAGCTCTACCAAATCTTGCTATAAACAATAAACTGAAGCATTAATCCGAATTGCTATAGTCACCGGGCACATTTTAAGCCCTCATTATGCCTGACATTACCTGGAGTGTGTTCTATAAGTGTAAGTCAAACAATAAAGCGCTGAATAAATTATCTCTCTATGCAGTTTTCTTCACTGACCTGGTTAACTTAACAGGTCGTTCTGCCCGGCTTTTCCTTGTTTTCAACACTCCCTAAGAGAGGAGGAAGGAGAATGGGTGTGACAATGATGTATATAATGAGATACCTAGTGGGAAAAGCAAATGTATCTATAATCAACACAGGAACAAGGGGAAAAGCAAATGTATCTATAATCAACACAGGAACAAGGGGAAAAGCAAATGTATCTATAATCAACACAGGAACAAGGGGAAAAGCAGATGTATCTATAATCAACACAGGAACAATGGGAAAAGCAAATGTATCTATAATCAACACAGGAACAAGGGGAAAAGCAGATGTATCTATAATCAACACAGGAACAATGGGAAAAGCAAATGTATCTATAATCAACACAGGAACAAGGGGAAAAGCAGATGTATCTATAATCAACACAGGAACAATGGGAAAAGCAAATGTATCTATAATCAACACAGGAACAAGGGGAAAAGCAGATGTATCTATAACCAACACAGGAACAAGGGGAAAAGCAGATGTATCTATAATCAACACAGGAACAAGGGGAAAAGCAAATGTATCTATAATCAACACAGGAACAAGGGGAAATGCAGATGTATCTATAATCAACACAGGAACAAGGGGAAAAACAGATGTATCTATAATCAACACAGGAACAAGGGGAAAAGCAAATGTATCTATAATCAACACAGGAACAAGGGGAAATGCAGATGTGTCTATAATCAACACAGGAACAAGGGGAAAAGCAGATGTATCTATAATCAACACAGGAACAATGGGAAAAGCAGATGTATCTATAATCAACACAGGAACAAGGGGAAAAGCAGATGTATCTATAATCTGACAGGTACAATCAATCTGCATACGCTTCGAGAAATACCGGGGACCGACGGTGTAGGGGATGCGGGGGATGCTCCAACTGAAGTGAAATCGATTCCATGAATATAATAGTTTTCTCATGAATTTTTTTTTCTTTCTTGTTTTTAGCCAACATACCAGCATAACAATGTGCCATACTGGTTGGCGTAGGCGATCATGTTCTTCCACAAGTATTTGTCCACAATAAAAGTAAAGAGCACCGTCATGCCAAGTGGCGTACACGGAATATGGTGTTAGTGACCATAATTTGTATAGACCTTCATCACATTTTTAAGGTAATGTGGTCGGTATTACGCACGTGCCGCTTTATCTTCGCAGAAAAAAAATTCCGGTACCCATTTATGGTTAGGTGAACCCGGAAGCCGTCGATAATTATCGAATCCGATTTCGTGTTCTTAGTAGTGATGTTCAATTTGTCCACAATGCATTGTATTAATTATGTTGTTGAGTGTTTACAGTGACACGACACCATGTTATCAAACATCTTTTCTCCTTATCGTTCGTGATCTCTCCTTCCCACTCTTCCCGTGACATACTTGAACAATCTCGCTTGTTTTTTTCTTATATTCTTCAGTTCACTTTTTGTGTTGGCTTCTTTAAAAATTTCCTCCTTGCTTCTTTTAGCCGTCCAGGGAAACTCTCAACATAAATGTAAAGGTAAAGTACGAGACTTGAACCGGCGTCTTAGCACGCGAGTTTACACCCATAGATGCTCGGCCGTCTATCCTGAAGTGTTCGGAGACTTCTGGATAGTGCCGCTTCAAGCATCGAAACTGACGATGCAAGGCGACATTCCTCACCTTCCCATAGTAATACCCTGGTACCCATTTCTGCCAACGGCTGGGTCGACCGCGGGGGTATTTTTTTCCAACCACGAGTACAATTCGCTTCCAGCGGTTATCGAACACGGGTTGTCCGAACGTCGGTAGCCCAGTCGGGTGGTTTTTCCAACTAGGCTACCGAGGCCCCCTCAACGCTCTCAACATTCTTCTGAGAAATCACATCTCTGTAGCCTCTAAACGTCTTTTCATTTGGTGGTCTACTGTCCATGATTTACTTCCATGGGACACAATTGGCTCTATATTGCACCGATGAACTCTATTTGTAACTTCTATTGACATAGACTTGTTACACATGATGTTTTTCATTTTCTAAAGTGCTGCTTTTGCCTGTCCTATTCAGCTTGTATTAGTATAGTATGGCCTTTGGCGTCTTAACAGACTGTTGGTAGCAAGCAATCATGATAAGTCAGTAGTTTGGTAAAGCATTAGTGTCTCATACTGGGTTCGAAACCCTGCCAAGAATATATAGAACAACAACAACTTAAATGGTTTGGCCACCTGGTCAGAATGAATCCTCACCAATCACCATCAAGGGCGTTCTTCTCGAGAATGCATGGAAAGAGACCAAGAGGAAGACCCAAAAGATGGATAGATGCAGTGACAGAGACATGTAACAACAAAGGAAAATCACTAATTTAGACAATTCGAGCAGCTCAAGAACGATAAATGATATAATACAAGACACCTTCTAGGTATCAGTGAAAAAAGCAAAGAAAGAAGAAGACTGGGTGTTGCTTTACTAAACATCTTCTTTCGTGGCTGGATCTGCGAATCCTGGACAGACAGATCCATCCAGGGAACGAGCAAGGTGTATTTACGGTAGATGGCCTTGTCTCTTTTCTCTTTCGCCTTATGTCTTCTGAATTTGATATCAGCACTATCTCGGTCTTCTGAATTTGATATCAGCACTATCTCGAAAGTTGCTGTGCCATTTTTTATTTTTCTGTGGTTGCTGACATTGTTGGTGCATAGTCGCTAATGATGTTAATTAGTCCAGCTTTTGAGTGGATTTTTAGTGTTATTATTATAATATAAGCTTGTATTACTGTCGTGACAAATAAAGAAAGAAATAGTCCTCATCGCCATCGCCATTAAAAGGACGTTAAGTGGGTGTAGATACGTTTTGTTGCAAAAAAAGTAAAAGTAAAGTACCCCCGTCACGCCAAGTGGCATATAGGGAATATGGTGTTAGTGACCCGTCAAGCCAAGTGGCGTATAGGGAATATGGTGTTAGTGACCCGTCACGCCAAGTGGCGTATAGGGAATATGGTGTTAGTGACCATAAATTTTACAGACCTTCAGCACATGATTTTTTGGGGTAATGTGGTCGGTATTACGCCAATGCCGCTTTACTTTCCCAGAAAAAAAATCCGGTACCCATTAAAGGCTGGGTGAACTGGAAGCCTTCGGTTGGGATCGAACCCTACCTCTTGTCCTTTGTAGTCCAGTTCGCTAACCACTGAGCTCTCGCGGCTCCCACGTTTTGTTGTGGTTTGTAAAAAAAAGCAGTGACATTTACGTCTTTCGGTCCAACGCATCCGACCTCTGCACAGCGTTTTTGAGAATTGGATTGCTTCCCTAATCACATGGCCAGACCGCTTAGTCTACTTCTAGAAGCACCGCGAAGAGGTGGAGTATGATCTTGAAAATTCTAGTTCGCCGATCCTGGTGAATGAAATCAGCTACGAATAACTGACCACCTTCCGCCCTGGCGTTGACCTGCTTCTTCGCCCAACCCCATCCACTCCCCCCCCCCCCCCCAAAAAAAAAAAAAAAAAAACTAAACAAAATGTTCACGTATAAAAAGAACAAAACGAAACAATTGATTGGAATGGCTTTCTAGACATGGATTTTACTGAAGATACAGAACAAATGCGCAGTTTGATCAATCGATTTATGTTACATTCATTGTTTGCTTCATTTATGTTCTCCAAGTGTGACAGCATTTCGATTTATTATTCAATGTTTATTGTCAAACAAATATTCGTCCGCATCGAGTTATCATGCAGGTAATGTCTAGCAGTGTCCTAACCATGACGACTGCACAGCGGGAGCGGAGACTCTTTGTTTTGCTGTTGATCCAGTCTGTGATAGATTACGGGCCGCATGTTCTGATACTGCTCAAACAGCAGACAGTACAAACAGAGCGTGTCTAAAATGAAGACATGATATTTGTTTTTGCATTGTCCATAGACATCTATAGATTTACAAAGGCCCGTCGGCTGAAAATAAAACCAAAAAACCCTTCTACTAATGTGACGTTATCAGCTACAGGATATATATACTGTTGACGTCACTCTAACCACAATCGCCCACGCCTGCAAAGTTGAAAACGTCAAGCTAGTGGGACATTTTCCGAGGATTTCCTGTCAGCCCGTAGGCCTTTGTAAATCTATAAAAGGTTGTGTTTTGTCCGTCTGGAGGATCAGAAATATTGTTCTGTTCTGGTCTGTTCAAAGAATCAGTTTCACTGCGGTCGGTAATTCCCCGTACCCGCACCACCACATATTGTACACAAAAGGCGGTAAATTATATTGTTAAGGTAGACTACCATGCAGTAAATCAGAATTATGTTTTTTACTAATTTAGATAAATTGGATTACAAAATTAATTGGATTGAAGGGGCGATAGTTGCAAATATCTGCTCCATCTACATTGGCGGGGGTCGGAATGTGGCTCTCAAACAAAACACAAACCAGACCGACACATTTAATGCTTGTTATACAGGAGACGGATGTGGACCAGAGGCCGCAGTTAATGGCAAAACAAAGACCAATCTCTATGACAATGACTGCACACACACACACACAATTGAGAAGTGGAACCAATTCTGTTTACTGGTATCTGAACTTTGCCACGCCCCAGAAGACTCACACCATTCGAATTTATCATCGTGCTAGCACTATGATTCGGGTAAAGAATGCCACTCTAAAGGCTTTCTCTGACAGTGGCGGCGTAGTGTTCCAGTATGATGATATATCATACCCAAACATTTCTATGAACACTATTGTAGTCACCACACTAGCGACAATGGCACACATTAAGATTGAGTTCTTATCGACCATTTCGCACGCCGACAGTGCACTGACGGTGTGTGAGGTGCAAACATTTACAGACACCTATTATTTGGACCAGCATTCTTGGTCGTTTTGTGCAGTGTGTAGTGGGTGCTGCAAAGGCTACAACGTCATCATCGGTACGTGTCACGGCAACTGTTCACATGGGATCTCTGGACACGACTGCTCCGGGTCTTGTCTTAGTGTCTGTGTTATGTGAGGAAAAATCCGGAAAATGCCTACAATGTAAACGTCCTGGCTACACCTGTAGTGACACTTGTCCCGATGGTAATTTTGGGCTACAGTGCAAACAGATGTGTTCTGATGGCTGTGACATCATATGTGATCCGGAAAGTACAGACTGTACGTGCAAGGAAACGTACTACGGATCAGACTGCACTCTCAAATGTCCGGACAACTTTTTCAACGACACCTGTGAACAGTCAACCGGGAACTGTACATGCAAGGGAACGTTCTACGGGTCAGACTGCACTCTCAAATCTCAGGACAACTGTTTGAACGAAACCTGTGAACAGTTAATCTGGGCCTGCGTCTCGTATGTCGGTGATTCCCACGTTAAGAAGAGTCTGCCGACTACAACAAACCCAAGCATATGAATACCGTAATGTGTTTCTGTGCTGGGCATGGTTCATTTCTTGGTGTTTTTCCGTGAAGCCATGGCTCATATCTTGATGTGTTTCTGTGCTAGCCATGGCTCATATCTTAGCTTGTGTGTGTGTGTGTGTGTGTGTGCTGGCCATGGCTCATATCTTGGTGTGTGTCATGTTAATCATATCTAACATCTTGGTGTGTCCGTGTTAATCATGTCTCATATCTTTATGTGTGTATGTGTTAAGTCATATCTTAGTGTGTATCTGTGTTAGTCATGTGTCATATCTTTGTGTGTGCATGTTTGGGTTAGTGATATCTCATATCTTTGTGTGCATGTTTATGTTGGTCATATCTCATACCTTTGTGTGTGCATGTCTGAGTATGTCACATCTCATATCCATGTGTGTGCATGGCTATGTTAGTCACTTCTCATATCCTTGTGTGTGCATGTCTATGTTGGTCATATCTCATATCTTTGTGTGCATGTCTATGTTAGGCATGTGTCATATCTTTGTGTGTGCATGTCTGTGTTAGTCATACCTCATATCTTGGTGTGTGTCGGTGTTAGTCATGCCTCATATCGTTGTGTGCATGTCAGTGTTAGTCACATCTCATATCTTTGTGTGTGCATGTCTGTGTTAGTCACCTCTAGTGACTCGGGCAGATGGTGCGCGTAAACCTGGGAGGGCAGACCATCAAAGGGCAGAATCCCCCTACAGAAAAGATCATCTGCTGCCTTGCAGGAAGATTGGGGACAATCAAAGGCTAAGGAATGCAAACCTGAATAAAATGCTGGCTGAAATCGGATGCACTGGGCCACTGGCGCAGAACACAGTGCAACGTTTTACCAGGTGTTCAATCAGAGTGGATCTGGCAGACTCTAATTGTGATGTTCTGTCTGTGGGGGCGATCAACACAATTAACATGACAGCTTACTTCATGTGAGAGTCTGGAATCCTACTCTGATTGAGTCCTGATCGCAGAGAGAGAGAGGATTACAAAAATAAATTATTACGACAAAATTGTAACGCAAAGCAAATACTAGTTGGGTAACTGACGACAAGAGACGCTCAGTCCAGAAGAAAATATTAGAACAAAAAAGAAACAAAACAAAAGAAGAAAAGATTAAGTAATGCCGCAAAACCTGGTGACGTACAAGAAAATGGCGGTGTGTACAATTTTTGTTACAGTTCATTTACAAATTCGTGCCCACAGAGTTGATCAATTATCTCAGAAACTGTTTGATGAATTTCTGTAATTCTTTTTCATGAAATCTTATTTGTTCACCGACCTTCAGATTTTATAACATTTAAATACAAAGGTAGTCTGAATTTTGCACAAATCGTTTCTTCTTATATAATTTTAGGAAAATATCAAACCGCGTGCTCTAAACATTCGATTTTACTGTAAATTATGTTAATTTTCTAACAATGCAAGCCAAAGGCGTATCCGTATTACATTGAATAGTAATATAACCGACCCTTTTAGGTTCCTTGCAAAAGTGCATGTACAATAACACAGTTACCTTTTGCGTAGTGATGAATTTACACTTTAACCTCTTCATGGTTTTAAAAATCAAGTAGTCACTTCACAACAGCTTACAAATTATCACACATACAGGAATATTCATTAATGGTAAATATTTTGTCAAAATACCCTCTGGGTCAATTTAACAAGAAATGGAAAATGAAATTACACCCCCCCCCCAAAAAAAAAAAAACAACCTCGGAGTAGCGTCTTGTATATTGTGTGATATATGTGTACTGTGTGAGATGTGTATGTTGAATGTATTGTGTGTGTTCTGTGAGTGCGTTGTGTGTACTGTATGTGTGTGTGTGTGTGTGTGTGTGTGTGTGTTGTATATTGTGTGAGATGTGTGTACTGTGTGAGATGTGTATGTTGAATGTATTGTGTGTGTTCTGTGTGTGCGTTGTGTGTACTGTATGTGTGTGTGTGTGTGTGTGTGTTGTATATTGTGTGAGATGTGTGTACTGTATGAGATGTGTATGGTGTGTGTATTGTGTGTGTTCTGTGTGTGCGTTGTGTGTACTGTATGTGTGTGTGTTGAATATTGTGTGAGATGTGTGTACTTCGTGAGTTGAATGTATTGTGTGAGATGTGTATCTTGAATGTATTGTGTGAGATGCGTATGGTGAGTGTATTGTGTATCTTGAATGTATTGTGTGCGATGTGTGTATTGAGTGTGCATTGTGCGTGTTGTGTATGTGTTGTGTGTGTTGTGTATGTGGTGCGTATGTTGTTTATAAGTTGTGTACGTGTTATTTGTGTTGTGTATATGCTGTGTATATGTTGTGAATATGTTGTGTATGTTGTGTGAAAAGTCTAAGTTACTGAAGAAATATCACGAGCACCAAAACAATAAAAAGCGTGATGGACGTTTGTGTAATCCTAAAACTGAGCACAACATTCTTTACACATTCTAAAACCGACATCTCAAAATGCATGAAAATGTCGACGTATATAACAAGTGATTTATCTAGCTAAAAGTGCTCTTATATGTCGCAATCATCATCATCAAGTACCGTGCTTGCTGTAGTAGGTAATCTCTCCACAACTTTCGATCTCTTCTTCTTTCCTTCCGCATTTGTCTTTCAGCGTCAAGGGGAGATATCATTTCCGGTCTTTTGCTCTTCTGATCGCTTCTGCTGCTGTTAAGTTTCCTAGAGCTTCTAATATTCCTTCGATCTAACTTTTTCGTGGTCGACCCTTCGATTTTTTTATT
Organism: Megaustenia siamemsis; assembly: GCA_032433765.1. Lineage (NCBI taxonomy): Eukaryota > Metazoa > Mollusca > Gastropoda > Stylommatophora > Ariophantidae > Megaustenia > Megaustenia siamemsis. The sequence goes on from JAVIAB010000102.1 coordinate 12,646,322, forward strand.
TATTTTTTTTTTTTTGCGTTCGCCAGCTTTTGACTCTGATGAATTCCCTAGAAAAGGCAGCTCCTAAAAAACATAAGAAAGAAACAATCAAATTTTTCCGGCACATCACGAGAAGAGGAAAGTTGGAATACTTGGTTACAACTGGCAAAATAGAAAGGAAAGAGAGATCGCGGACGACAAAGAGAAAAAATACTGGATAACTTGGTGTCATAGCATGGAAAACAGTCAACAACAGAACTGATACGATGCACTGTAGATAGAAGATTGTGGAAGAACATGATTGCCTACGCCAACCGGTACGGCATACGATGATGATCCGTGTTAATCCGTTTTTCCCCGGCAGCCATGTGCACAGGGGTCCCTCGCCGCACAGGCATACAACTCCTTCTTCGGAGGTACTAACATTGTTTCCGTCCATGAGTAATTGACGTTTCATGCCGGGCCTCGCTGCAGAGACCAGGGGTGGTTGCCGCAGAGAGAAATCATAAATTAAAATAAACCCAAATCGGATGCAACCGGGATTTGAACTCACAACCTCTCTGTCTCGATGCTAGCGTCTTTCCTAGCCCATGGGTCTGGTGTTCTCGTAACGTTTAGCGAGGGCTCGTTGTATTGTGTATTGATCACTTTTCCTTGTCACGTGGCCAAACCATTTTATCTGTTGTTTCTTTATATATTCTATGGCGGGGGCTATTCCTAGCTTTTTCCTCAGTTCTTTCTGATCTTGTCTCTCAGTCTGTTTCCTGTCTTTCGTTTAACACATTTCATCTCAGTATAGGTTATTTTTCTTATTGTGCTTGCATCTAGGGTCCAGGACTGGCATTGGTAGCATACAGTTGGGATGAAGATTGTATTGTATAGTGCCCGTTTTGCCTCTAGAGTTATTTCCTTGTTGGACAATTGTGGTGATAGCTTTCCAATGATTTGACAAGCTTTGATGCGTCTTGAGTCTATCTCTGCTGTTTGTGAATTGTGGTTTGTCACTAAACTTCCTACGTATTTAAATTCCTCTACTCTCGATCTCGACAGTTATTTATCATTTCCGTTGTTGGCCTTCTGCCAAGCAATAACAAATGCATATATATATATATATATATATATATATATATATTATATATATATATATATATATATATATATATATATATATATATTTATTTATTTATGACGATAGTAAACATCTGAAGTGTATTTTCTGTGAACCACTAGTAATAAATGGGGCACCGCGATAGCTCAGTGGTTAGTGAACTGGACAAGATTTAGGGTTCGATCCCAACCGACGGCTTCCGAGTTCACCCAGCCTTAAATGGGTACCGGATTTTTTTCTGGGAAAGTAAAGCGGCACGGGCGTAATACCGACCACATTACCCCCAAAAATCATGTGCTGAAGGTCTGTAAAATGTATGGTCACTAACACCATATTCCCTATACGACACTTGGCGTGACGGAAACTCTTGACTTTACTCTCTTTTACTAGTAATAAATACAGTGTCTGTCGTAACTTGTATTATGTGAGAACTACCACCTTTTTTTTATTGTTGTATTACTGCACTTTAGACCTATATAGATTGCAATTTAAAGATTTGTTGCACTCTTATATGTGTAAAAAAATATATGAACAGCTGTGCTCACGGCAATAACATAAATTTGATACTGGCTTGTCTGAGGGATAAAGGATTAATGAATTAGTAATATGCACTTTGGTTGATTTCAAGCATTAACGTGGGTCTTTGTTGTTCGGCCTAGTTAGTGCAGTGTTTGTTTCGTTAATTTTCTGTGCGTTGTTCGTCTATTCGTTGATACGTGTATACTGTTCGTTGTTAGTAGTTTGTTTATTATGTAGATTATATGTCAGTTGATAGTTGCATGTTTACTATGTAGATTTTATGTCAGTTGTTAGTTGCATGTTTATTATGTAGATTATATGTCAGTTGATAGTTGCATGTTTACTATGTAGATTCTATGTCAGTTGTTAGTTGCATGTTTATTATGTAGATTATATGTCAGTTGATAGTTGCATGTTTACTATGTAGATTCTATGTCAGTTGTTAGTTGCATGTTTATTATGTAGATTATATGTCAGTTGATAGTTGCATGTTTATTATGTAGATTATATGCCAGTTGATAGTTGCATGTTTATTATGTAGATTATATACCAGTTGATAGTTGCATGTTTATTATATAGATTATATGCCAGTTGATAGTTGCATGTTTATTATATAGATTATATGCCAGCTGATAGTTGCATGTTTATTATATAGATTATATGCCAGTTGATAGTTGCATGTTTATTATATAGATTATATGCCAGTTGATAGTTGCATGTTTATTATATAGATTATATGTCAGTTGTTAGTCTGATATTTATTCTTCTTCATCCCATAACCTACTAGATAGTTGGGGCACCACTGATATGCTTCATCAAACGTCTCCACTGATCACTATCCACAGACATTCTTATGGAGTTTGGACCATATTGTCTTTTGGACCATATCATTCTGCGCTTCTCGCCACCAGTCAAAACATCCTCATGTATTCAGATTGCTTGTTCTATATTTCTGAGAACTTTTGTTATCACATCATCATCACCAAGTGCCATGCCTGCTGGCGTAGGTGATCATGTCTCTCCACAACTTTCGATCTCGACAGTTCTTTATCATTTCTGATGTCTTTCTGCCAAGCCATTCTCTTAAGCTGTCTGGTATCTGTTCTCTTTGCTTCCCTCTATCTCTTCCTCCCTCAATTTTCCCAGTTGTTACAATATTTTCCAATTGTTCTTTTCTCATTACATGATCAAAAAATGATGATAATTTCTTCCTAATATTGAATATTAGCTCTCTTTTTGTCTTGGCCTCCCTCAGAACGTCTTCATTACTCTTCTTAGTTGTCCATGGTTTTCTCAACATTCTTCTGTAAACCACATTTCTACAGCCTCCAGTGATTTTCTTGTCTGTTGTTCATGATTCACATCCATATGTTAAGACTGGTTGTACATAACATTTAAGAACTCTTTTTCTTGTTTCTATTGTCAAAATTGGATTGCATAGTATCTTCCGCATTTTCTGGAAAGCTGCTTTTGCCTGAGTCTTTCTGCATCTCACCTCTGTTGTACATCTACCATCTTACTTCTGTTGTACATCTACCATCTCACCTCTGTTGTACATCTACCATCTCACCTCTGTTGTACATCTACCATTTCACCTCTGTTGTACATCTACCAACTCAACTCTGTTGTACATCTACCATCTCACCTCTGTTGTACATCTACCATCTCACCTCTGTTGTACATCTACCATCTTCCCTATGTTGTACATCTCCCACCCCACCTCTGTTGTACATCTACCATCTCACCTCTGTTGTACATCTATCATTTCACCTCTGTTATACATCTACCATCTCACCTCTGTTATATATCTACCATCTCACCTCTGTTATACATCTACCATCTCACCTCTGTTGTACATCTACCATCTCACCTCTGTTGTACATCTACCATCTCACCTCTGTTATACATCTACTCAGTAGATGTTAACACATCTGCTAACACTAACACATAAATCTATTAAAATACAGAATATGCTAATAAAAACATCAATTGACACTGGTTGATTTACAAGTAGGGTCGAGGCAAAGAAATGCACATAAATGCATCTAAATGTGAAGCTTATTAGTCAAGTTTTTAACCATACCGTTTTTTTCTCTACATTCTCTCTCTCTCTCTCTCTCTCTCTATATATATATATATATATATATATATATATATATATATAAATATAATTATATATATATATATATATATATATATATATATATATATATATATGTATGTATATATGTATATATACATTTCACCTGGAGAAAAAAGTGCAGTTAGTTGATACACAGAACTGAGAGTTGCAGAAAATCGATTAGCGCGAAAGAAGGCCCCACAACCATGTCTGCGTGCATTATAAATTCATGAGAGTCCATAACAAATTCAGCACGGCGTTAGCTCGCCCCATACATAATATGGAAGTACAAGGGCATTTGGAGCCACGATAGCTCAGTGGTTAGTGAAGTGGACTACTAAGGACAAGAGGTAGGGTTTCATTCTGATAGACGGCTTCCGCTTTCACCCAGCCTTAAATGGGTACCGGGTGTTTTTTTTCTGAGAAAGTAAATCGGTACGGGCGTAATACCGACCACATTATCCAAGAAATCACGTGCCATATGCATCTTCCTTTCTTGTGATATAACATTCACTTCTCGTTGAATCTATATTTACACATTAATGATATATCATATCATTAACACTGTGTGAGATTTCTGACACTAACTCAGTCATGACCCCGGAGACACGCCCTCTCAGAATGTCAAGCTAAAGGGCTGAAACCCCTGCCTGACTGAATCCAATTCTTATGATCATATTGCCACCTGTTTCGAAGCTCTGTACTATTGCCACCTGTTTCGAAGCCCTGTACTATTGCCACCTGTTTCGAAGCTCTGTACAAGAACTTTACAATACTTTCTTCTTTACAGAGGCAAACAAGGAAACTATGATATATTTTCCTCTAATAGCTTCCTGCAATAATAATGATAATAATAATAAAAATAATAATGATAATAATAACAGTTGTAATAATAATAATAGCAATAATGATAATACCAATAATTAGCATAATAATAATAGCCATAATAATAATTATAATAGTAATAGCAGTTATAATAATAGTAATAGAAATAATGATAATGATAATAATAATGATAATAAAAATGATAATAAAATAATAATGATAATAATATTAAAAATAATAATGATGATAATAATAATGATAATACAAATGATAACAAAGATAATAATGACATTAATAAAAATAATAATTATTATAAATTACGTTTTCTCATTAGAATAATGTCTTTAAAAAAAAACGAACCTGCCTGTTCAAGAAACCTGCCTGTTCAAGAAACCTGCCTATTCAAGAAACCTGCCTGTTCAAGAAACCTGCCTGTTCAAGAAACCTGCCTGTTCAAGAAACCTGCCTGTTCAAGAAACCTGCCTGTTCAAGAAACCTGTCTGTTCAAGAAACCTGCCTGTTCAAGAAACCTGCCTGTTCAAGAAACCTGCCTGTTCAAGAAACCTGCCTATTCAAGAAACCTGCCTGTTCAAGAAACCTGCCTGTTCAAGAAACCTGTCTATTCAAGAAACCTGCCTGTTCAAGAAACCTGCCTATTCAAGAAACCTGCCTATTCAAGAAACCTGCCTGTTCAAGAAACCTGCCTGTTCAAGAAACATGTCTGTTCAAGAAACCTGCCTATTCAAGAAACCTGCCTATTCAAGAAACCTGCCTATTCAAGAAACCTGCCTATTTAAGAAACCCGCCTGTTCAAGAAACCTGCCTGTTCAAGAAACCTGCCTGTTCAAGAAACCTGCCTGTTCAAGAAACCTGCCTGTTCAAGAAACCTGCCTATTCAAGAAACCTGCCTGTTCAAGAAACCTGCCTATTCAAGAAACCTGCCTGTTCAAGAAACCTGCCTGTTCAAGAAACCTCTCACTAAGATTTACATCAGAACAATAAGAAATCATCGAGGGAATATTCCAACGACTATTCGACACCCGAGGACCCTGCGAACTCAAGTCTGAGAATCGCTGTACAGCAATCGTCATATTTAAAAGCTTCCAAGAGTTCATCGACCACTGCCCGTCTTCTCTCACGTAATTTGTTTTCGAACCGCAAAGTAAATCGACAAAAAATTGGATTTTCGAAGGAAACCCTACAGCGAAGTATAAATTGTATGTCATGTACATTGGCTGCTGTGGCTGGAGTCACGTACGGGTGATGATACGGCATATATTCAATATGGTAAAAGTAATGCTATGGTATATATTCAATATGGTAAAAGTAATGCTATGGCATATATTCAATATGGTAAAAGTAATGATATGACATATATTCACTATGGTAAAAGTAATGCTATGGCATATATTCAATATGGTAAAAGTAATGATATGACATATATTCAATATGGTAAAAGTAATGCTATGACATATATTCAATATGGTAAAAGTAATGATATGACATATATTCACTATGGTAAAAGTAATGCTATGGCATATATTCAATATGGTAAAAGTAATGATATGTCATATATTCAATATGGTAAAAGTAATGCTATGGCATATATTCAATATGGTAAAAATAATGACATGACATATATTCAATGTGGTAAAAGTAATGCTATGGCATATATTCAATATGGTAAAAATAATGATATGACATATATTCAATATGGTAAAAGTAATGCTATGGCATATATTCAATATGGTAAAAGTAATGACATGACATATATTCAATATGGTAAAAGTAATGCTATGTCATTCAATATGGTAAAAGTAATGATATGACGTATATTCAATATGGTAAAAGTAATGAGGCCGTTTTCAGTTGATGTCTCGAAGATTAGATCATGTGTTTTATAGGTATAAGGACAATAGCTTTGCTTTTGACGACAAGTAGCTTGCGTTGTCTTTCTATTAGTTTAGGTGCTCCATATTATTCTCTATTTATTATATATGTTCTAATGCGGTTTTCCAAAAAAATGAGGAAGATACTGTGCAATCCATTTTTGACGAAAAAAAAAAAAAACAAGAAAAACGAGTTATTAAATGTTATGTAGAGCCAGTTTTAACATAAGGATGTGAATTATGGACAACAGGACAACATACAAGAAAATCACTGGAGGCTGTAGAAATTTGATCTTACAGAAGAATGTTGAGAATACTATGGACAGCTAAGAAGATTAATGAAAACGTTCTGAAAGAGGTCAAAGCAAAAATAGAGCTAGTTTCCAATATTAGGAAGAAATCGTAATTTTCTGTCCATGTAATGAGAAGGGAACAGCTGGAATATATTGTGACAACTGGAAAAATTGAGGGACGAAGAGATAGAGGGAAGCAAAGATAAAAGATACCAGACAGCTTAAGAGAATGGCTTGGCAGAAGGTCAACAACAGAAATGATAAATAACTGTCGTGATCGAAAGTTGTGGAGAGACATGATCACCTATGCCAGCAGGCATGATACTTCTTGATGATGATATTTGATATCTGTGCTTATCTGAAATAAAATAGGACGACACCTGCTTGGGGAGAGCTTAGACAAATTGGATAGTAGGACCGAATAAAACCGAAATAAGTAAAAGTACGCTTTCGTTTAAAGATTGAAGTAAATTATCACGGCGCGGGTGGTGGTGGGGTGGGGGGGGAGGAGGAGGGAGGGGAGGAGAGAGAGAGAGAGAGAGAGAAGGTGGGAGAGAATAAAGAATCCTAACAGCAGGACTGAATGTGATTAGCGATTCACAGTTTACTGCAAGCGTCAGGTGCAGAGCAAATAACTGATCAAGATCCAACGCCACCTGCCAGCGGTGCTTCTGGAAACACACTAACCTGGTCTGGACAGGAGAGTAGGTGTCAAAGAGGGAAGGCAACCCAGTACCCGATGTGCTTTGCTGAAGTTGGATGTTTAAGGTCGAAAAGCAAACCCATCAACAACACATAACATCGCAATATACATTGAACGCCATTTAAAGGGCGAACTAAAAAGAAGAGGAGTTATCAGTTGAACGCAGAAGAAGAAAAAAGAATAGACAGGCAGTGAAAGAGAGTGAACTACAACATAAAATCTTTCCTCTTCTTCTGGCATTCACCCGATGACTACTAAAAGAATGGAGCCCCTTCGTCATCCGCCTTTAAAAGGGCGTTGAGGTGGAAATAAACAGCTGTGGAGAAAGAGAGAAAACAACATCAGAGATATACTCTATGGTAGACATTGCAAGTTCAACCTCACACAAAGATGTCGATTCTCATCCCAGACACTAACGATCTAGTAGTGTCAATAGCGAACAGCGGTCATCATGAAAATAAGCAGCGGTCTTTGAACAATCCTAACGGTTCTCTCCTTGTTCTGCATATCTCATCGTCTCCTCCGGCTATCTTATAGTCTCCCTAGGGGGATCGCACCGCCCACTTTGAGAATCACTGCTGCTGATATAGTTTCGACTCTAGTCAATTTCCCAAGTGTTTGACGAATGGTAAAGCACTGACAATGTACCAGCCAGCCAGTCGTTCAAAGCTGACTCAGGCACGTTTTTCCTTGAATCCATCTAGGATTTTTCCGCGGATTTCAGTTTGAAAAATGACACGATGAAATGGATGAGTTGCGTAGTCAACACAACTCTGGAAGCGGTGATTGCAAATAGATTCACGAGAGAAACCACTGGTGGTTAAGAATAGATTCATAACACAATCAATGTGTACTTCGCGAGGACTGATGGTAAAGGAGAACGGAGCTGTTGATGCTAGCGTTCTCATGGGACTGTGTTCAAGAACAAGGGAGTTACACATACATCAAAGTACTTGTTTTTGTGAGAGTAAGAGAACACGTATCACAAACATCAAAGTACTTGTTTTTGTGAGAGTTAGAGAACGCGTATCACAGACATCAAAGTACTTGTTTTTGTGAGAGTTAGAGAACACGTATCACAGACATCAAAGAACTTGTTTTTGTGAGAGTTAGAGAACGCGTATCACAAACATCAAAGTACTTGTTTTTGTGAGAGTTAGAGAACACGTATCACAGACATCAAAGTACGTGTTTTTGTGAGAGTTAGAGAACGCTATCACAGACATCAAAGTACTTATTTTTGTGAGAGTAAGAGAACACGTATCACATACATCAAAGTACTTGTTTTTGTGAGAGTAAGAGAACGCGTATCACAGACATCAAAGTACTTGTTTTTGTGAGAGTAAGAGAACACGTATCACATACATCAAAGTACTTATTTTTGTGAGAGTAAGAGAACACGTATCACATACATCAAAGTACTTATTTTTGTGAGAGTAAGAGAACACGTATCACATACATCAAAGTACTTGTTTTTGTGAGAGTAAGAGAACGCTATCACAGACATCAAAGTACTTATTTTTGTGAGAGTAAGAGAACACGTATCACATACATCAAAGTACTTGTTTTTGTGAGAGTTAGAGAACGCGTATCACAGACATCAAAGTACTTGTTTTTGTGAGAGTTAGAGAACACGTATCACAGACATCAAAGTACTTGTTTTTGTGAGAGTTAGAGAACACGTATCACATACATCAAAGTACTTGTTTTTGTGAGAGTTAGAGAACACGTATCACAGACATCAAAGTACTTGTTTTTGTGAGAGTTAGAGAACGCGTATCACAGACATCAATATCGTTAAGCTGACACAACACAAACGCAAGTGACAGATAAATCTGTAAGAAATTTATATAAATGGCACTTTGACAGTATAATAAAGAGTGTTATGTTATATAGGGAACAGGCAACTAATTGCAGTGCTGCGGTAAAGCTGGTAGCAAGGAGCCAGTAGTGGGGTGTGGTATATACTCCAAAATCGATATGTCTATATCCCTTGCTATGTTATATGATCAAGCTGTGAATGGAAAAAGGGGGATATCCAGGGCAGTTATCTGGTTAGAGAGAGTCACAAGACTACACCCAGGCCTGCATACTAAGTGATTCCATTAGCATGATAAGAAAAGTTGAGGTGGGCTATGTACAAAAGAATGTGCACTCTCAAAAATACGTATGGTCACCTTTGTCTGCATCCCAGTATATGCGGGAGTACGGAGAAATTAAAGAGCGGATAGGATGGCTAGCTGCGCTGTCGTTGAAAACGGTCAACCAATCAGGCGGACGTTATAAATGTCCTTCGAGATGTGGGAACGGTACTGGACTTCGACAACCATGTGTCGACGTCACTCCCTCGGTTGAAAGAGATGGAAGTTAAGATGAGCACAGCCAGATACGTGAAACTTAGTTGGCGTGTAAGAAGACGTATCAACCAACACAGAACTGGGGTCGTCTGTCGCTGGACGCTACGAAACTTACTGAGGAGGGGATCTGAGCACCTATGGGCATATTCGGAGTGCAATAATGATGACCCGCAAATAAAGCAATAACGATGTGGTACCGATAGAGATCTGATGTAGATACAACCAAATAGGACGTTCTAATAATGCAAGTAGAAAAATAAGCTATTTTAATAAATAAAAACATAAATATAGAAAGTTTGAATAATAAAATAACAAACAATAGGGTTGTTTAATAATAGAATAACAAAGGCAATGTTTCAACAATAAAATAAAAACAGGATGCTTCAGAAATAGAATACATCTGATTGTTTTATTTATGTCCTTTTAGGTCGTTTACAGTCGAAACTTTGGTTTCTTTAGGACTGTCTATCCGTAAAGCTGGATCAGATTTTTATCTTCTTTTTAAAAATAAATATTGAATTAAAGGAAAGAAGTATAAATAAGAAATGCATAGTCATATCAGAGACGAATTAAAGGGGGAGAGAGAGAGAGAGAGAGAGAGAGAGAGAGAGAGAGAAAGAGAGAGGGAGAGAGAACGAAAGAGTAGAGTAAGCTATATCTTATGGTGTTATACGGATCGTAACAAGTACACACGATAAAAGACATATTATAAGAGTAATCTCAGACAGATGGAGATGTATTATCTCCAAGCCATACGGGGCGGAGCTAATTGATTGACACGAAACGCACACGGACGATTGGATATAACCGCGTACCAGTAAAGCGTTGACGATGGCCTTTATCAGTTTTCTATGATAGCCTCATTGTTCGGCACTTATTGTTATTGCTCATGAATCTTTAATTGATGGAGAGAGCATTTGCCGCCATCATTTTCTGTTAGAGTGGCTTCTTGAGACCGATTCGTTTAGAGTGGGTTAGGGGACCGACTCGTTTAGAGTGGGTTCAGAAGACCGATTCGTTTAGAGTGGGTTCAGAGAGAAGACCGATTCGTTTAGAGTGGGTTCAGAAGACCGATTCGTTTAAAGTGGGTTCAGAAGACCGATTCGTTTAGAGTGGGTTCAGAAGACCGATTCGTTTAAAGTGGATTCAGGAGACCCACTCGTTTAAAGTGGATTCAGGAGACCCACTCGTTAAGAGAGGATTCAGTAGACCGACTCGTTTAGATTGGATTCAGAAGACCGACTCCTTTAGAGTGGGTAATGTTGACCGATACGTTTAGAGTGGATTCAGGAGACCGACTCGTTTAGAGTGGATTCAGAAGACCGATTCGTTTAGAGTGGATTCAGAAGACTGATTCGTTTAGAGTGGATTCAGAAGACTGATTCGTTTAGAGTGGATTCAGAAAACTGATTCGTTTAGAGTGGATTCAGAAGACTGATTCGTTTAGAGTGGATTCAGAAGACTGATTCGTTTAGAGTGGATTCAGGTGACCGATTCATTCCGAGTAGCTTCGGAGACCGATTCGTTTAGAGTGGATTCAGTAGACCGATTCGTTTAGAGTGGGTTCAGGAAACCGATTCGTTTAGAGTAGGGTTGAGGAACGATTCGTTTAGAGTGGATTCAGGTGACCAATTCGTTCAGAGTAGCTTCGGAGACCGATTCGTTTAGAGTGGGTTCAGTAGACCGATTCGATTAGAGTGGGTTCGGGGATCGATTCGTTTAGAGTGGGTTCAGGAAACCGATTCGTTTATAGTGCGTTCAGGAAACCGATTCGTTTAGAGTGGTTTTGAGGACCGATTCGTTTAGAGTGGGTTCAGGAAACCGATTCGTTTAGAGTGGATTTAGCTGACCGATTCGTTCAGAGTGGGTTCAATGACCGATTCGATTAGAGTGGAATGAGTTGACCGATTCATTTAGAGTGAGTTCGAGGACCGAATCGATTAGAGTAGATTCAGTTGGCTGATTCGTTTAGAGTGGATTCAGTTGACCGATTCGTTTATAATGAGTTCTGGTACCGATTTATTTAGAGTGAGTTCGGGGACCGGTTCGTTTAGAGTAAGTTTGAGGACCGATTCGTTTAGAGTGAGTTCGAGGACCGATTCTTTTAGAGTGAGTTCAGGGACCAATTCGTTTAGAGTGAGTTCAAGGCCCGATTCCTTTAGAGTGGATTCAGGAGACCGATCCGTTTAGAGTAGATTCAGTTGGCTGATTCGTTTAGAGTGGATTCAGTTGACCGATTCGTTTAGAGTGGATTCAGTTGACCGATTCGTTTAGAGTGGATTCAGTTGGCTGATTCGTTTAGAGTGGATTCAGTTGGCTGATTCGTTTAGAGTGAATTCAGTTGGCTGATTCGTTTAGAGTGGATTCAGTTGACCGATTCGTTTAGAGTAGATTAAGTTGGCTGATTCGTTTAGAGTGGATTCAGTTGGCCGATTCGTTTAGAGTAGATTAAGTTGGCTGATTCGTTTAGAGTGGATTCAGTTGGCTGATTCGTTTAGAGTGGATTCAGTTAACCGATTCGCTTAGAGTAGATTAAGTTGGCTGATTCGTATAGAGTGGATTCAGTTGGCTGATTCGTTTAGTGTGGATTCAGTTGACTGATTCGTTTAGAATGAGTTCTGGGACCGATTTGTTTAGAGTGAGTTCGAGGACCGATTCGTTTAGAGTGATTTCGAGGGTCGATTCCTTTAGAGTGGATTCAGGAGACCGATTCGTTTACAGTGAGTTCGAGAACCGAATCGTGTATAGTGGGTTCAGGCGACCGAGTCGTTTAGAGTGAGCTGTAGGATCGATTCGTTTAAAATGAGTTCGAGGATTGATTCATTTAGAATGGGTTTAGGAGACCGATTCGTTTAGAATGAGTTCGAGGACCGATTCGTTTAGAGTGAGTTCGAGGGTCGATTCGTTTAGAGTGAGTTCGAGGATCGATTCGTTTATAGTGGGTTCAGGAGACCGATTCTTTTAGAGTGGATTCAGGAGACCGATTCTTTTAGAGTGGATTCAGGAGACCGATTCGTTTAAAGTGGGTTCGAGGACCGATTCGTTTAGAGTGAATTCGAAGACCGCTTCGTTTAGAGTGAGTTCGAGGACCGATTCGTTTAGAGTGGGTTCAGGAGACCGATTCTTTTAGAGTGGATTCAGGAGACCGATTCGTTTAGAGTGGGTTCGAGGACCGATTCGTTTAGAGTGAATTCGAAGACCAATTCGTTTACGGTGATTTCGAGGACCGATTCGTTTAGAGTGGGTTCAGGAGACCGATTCTTTTAGAGTGGATTCAGGAGACCGATTCGTTTAGAGTGGGTTCGAGGACCGATTCGTTTAGAGTGGGTTCGAGGACCGATTCCTTTAGAGTGGGTTGATGAGACCGATTCGTTTAGAGTGGATTCAAGGACCGATTCGTTTAGAGTGGGTTCGAGGACCGATTCGTTTAGAGTGGGTTCGAGGACCGATTCCTTTAGAGTGGGTTCAGGAGACCGATTCGTTTAGAGTGAGTTCGGAGATCGATTCGTTTAGATTCGATGTTAATATATTTTTCATGATAATAAAATTGCTACTTGCCATTCCTATTCTTTTGTTTATTCATAGATGCTCCAAAAAAGGAAAATTGTTCAGTGGTTACACGATTCTAAAAGACAGAATTTCTATTTCGATCACTGCCAAGCATCATTGGTGACAAGCTATCTGTACTTGACATAGAAACATTTTGAGAAGCCTCGTTGTTTTAACAAAAATACACCTGCTGACAGAGTCCAAGTTTAACACAAAATTATTGATATTTGGATCAATATTTGAATAAAGGGCGCACCAGCTGGACAGGAAATGATTGTTCAAGGGAAGAAGTATCGCACTTATTGTGGACAATTGCTCAGCTCATCCACATTTAACATGTTTGAGAGCTATTTCTTTGTTTCTACGGTATTAAAAAAAAAACTATCTTTACGACACATTGCTGGGGTATGTAGGGGGGCAACGATAGAACCAGAGGGATAAAGGCCGCTTGGTCAAGCAGTCGCCACGACGTGTGCGACTCAGAACTTTTATTTCACCGCCGATCGAAAAAAAAACCCTTTCTGTCTACCGCGGGCTTCGAACACCGAACGTCAGCTTTTCAGCCAGCGGAACAGTGGTTTTAGCTGCACGGCCACGCGCACCTCCTACGGTATATTACCCTATTATTAGACAATTTGGATATAACGAGGTGCGGTTATAACGACAATGTTTCTATAGTCTCAAGGATGTGGCTATAACCGGATTGTCCTGTACAGAAATGGGTTTAGTCGACAGAGCATCTTCATTGTACAACAGATAACAGCACAATTCTCACATCCCTTCATCAGCACGTTCCCCTGCACGCCCGTCACACATCAGACACAGCATTGAGTTTGGCTTCAGCTCAGTAGAATTAACTCCGTAGCACCGACGACAGCCTTGAGTCCAAACTCATTAGCCGCCTCTTACGACATGCGTTGTATGTGATAGTGATTCTATTCGTTTCTTACATGCAAGGCAGGTGATAGTGATTCTATTCGTTTCTTACATGCAAGGCAGGTGATAGTGATTCTATTCGTTTCTTACATGCAAGGCAGGTGATAGTGATTCTATTCGTTTCTTACATGCAAGGCAGGTGATAGTGATTCTATTCGTTTCTTACATGCAAGGCAGGTGATAGTGATTCTATTCGTTTCTTACATGCAAGGCAGGTGATAGTGATTCTATTCGTTTCTTACAACATGCAAGGCAGGTGATAGTGATTCTATTCGTTTCTTACAACATGCATGGCAGGTGATAGTGATTCTATTCGTTTCTTACATGCAAGGCAGGTGATAGTGATTCTATTCGTTTCTTACATGCAAGGCAGGTGATAGTGATTCTATTCGTTTCTTACATGCAAGGCAGGTGATAGTGATTCTATTCGTTTCTTACAACATGCAAGGCAGGTGATAGTGATTCTATTCGTTTCTTACAACATGCATGGCAGGTGATAGTGATTCTATTCGTTTCTTACAACATGCATGGCAGGTGATAGTGATTCTATTCGTTTCTTACATGCAAGGCAGGTGATAGTGATTCTATTCGTTTCTTACATGCAAGGCAGGTGATAGTGATTCTATTCGTTTCTTACATGCAAGGCAGGTGATAGTGATTCTATTCGTTTCTTACATGGAAGGCAGGTGATAGTGATTCTATTCGTTTCTTACATGCAAGGCAGGTGATAGTGATTCTATTCGTTTCTTACATGCAAGGCAGGTGATAGTGATTCTATTCGTTTCTTACATGGAAGGCAGGTGATAGTGATTCTATTCGTTTCTTACATGCAAGGCAGGTGATAGTGATTCTATTCGTTTCTTACAACATGCATGACAGGTGACAGTAGCTCTATTCATTTCTTACAACATGCATGGCAGGTGACAGTAGCTCTATTCATTTCTTACAACATGCATGACAGGTGACAGTAGCTCTATTCATTTCTTACAACATGCATGGCAGGTGATAGTAGCTCTATTCATTTCTTACAACATGCATGGTGGGTGATAGTAGCTCTATTCATTTCTTACAACATGCATGGTGGGTGATAGTAGCTCTATTCATTTCTTACAACATGCATGGTGGGTGACAGTAGCTCTATTCATTTCTTACAACATGCATGG
Organism: Megaustenia siamemsis; assembly: GCA_032433765.1. Taxonomy (NCBI): domain Eukaryota; kingdom Metazoa; phylum Mollusca; class Gastropoda; order Stylommatophora; family Ariophantidae; genus Megaustenia; species Megaustenia siamemsis. The sequence goes on from JAVIAB010000102.1 coordinate 12,661,765, forward strand.
TGGGTGATAGTAGCTCTATTCATTTCTTACAACATGCATGGCAGGTGATAGTAGCTCTATTCATTTCTTACAACATGCATGGTGGGTGATAGTAGCTCTATTCATTTCTTACAACATGCATGGTGGGTGACAGTAGCTCTATTCATTTCTTACAACATGCATGGCAGGTGATAGTAGCTCTATTCATTTCTTACAACATGCATGGCAGGTGATAGTAGCTCTATTCATTTCTTACAACATGCATGGTGGGTGATAGTAGCTCTATTCATTTCTTACAACATGCATGGTGGGTGACAGTAGCTCTATTCATTTCTTACAACATGCATGGTGGGTGACAGTAGCTCTATTCATTTCTTACAACATGCATGGCGGGTGATAGTAGCTCTATTCATTTCTCCCTTTACCGTGGTCAGGATCCACGTAACCACACGGACGATATACAGAAACATGCTTTAATAAATAGAATACTACCACTACTGCTACTACAGACACACGAATTACTATTATTTCTACTACTACTACTACACCTACTGCTACATCAACAACAGCTCAGCGGTTAGTGAACTGGACTACAAAGGACAAGAGGTCTGGTTCGATCCTGATCGACGGCTTTCGGGTTCACCCAGACTTAAATGGGCATCAGATTTTTTTCTGTGGAAAGTAAAGCGGCACGGGCGTAATACCAACCACATTACCCAAAAATCATGTGCCGAACGTCTGTAAAAATTATGGTCACTAACATTATATTCCCTATACGTCACGTGGCGTGACGGGAGCTCTTAACTTTTTTTTTCTTCACTACAACAACAGCAGCAACAACAACGACTACTAGTCCTTCAACAACAATTACTGCTACTACTACAACAACTACCACCATTACTACAACCATAATTATCGACTGCCTACATAGTCGCAACTACAATTTTCTCACGTCGGCTTCCCAGACTGACAGGGCGAGAGTACACGTGTCATACCGTGTCATGTCGTCCTGCTACAGCGATACTGCCATGTCAACCAATTTCAGCCCTCAAGCGTCACATTGTCACTGCCTCGGCACAGATTTGGCAGTCGCGTAAATTCAATTGTCCTTTGGACACGAGCAACTTCATGAGGTTCTCGCCAGTAAAACACGAGCTTTACGGTTAACAACTTAATAATGACGTCAATTGTGTTGTTTTATTTGTATTCCCTCGCCTAGTCAATCAAGTGGCCATTGCACAGCTGCTAGCTTTAACCCATAAGTGCCATTTTAGCTACTTCTTTCCTTCCTTATTTGCTTTTCAGTTTTGAGGGGAGGTATAATTTTCAATCTTTTGCTCGGCAAAGGTCTGTCTGTCTGGTCTAGTCCGTCCGTCTGTCTGTCTATCCATCGACCTTTCGAGTCGTAGTCGGCCCATAGGCTCAGATACTCTATCCCTGTTTCGAAATGTTATTTTCTAGCAGTCTCAATCCTTGCAAAGATCTTTTATCAAATCTGATCATTTGGCTCTGTTCTGTGCAAGCATCTCGACCTCACTCCGGGAGTCGATTCCTGTTGCCTTTCTAGTCTAGTATAATCCGATAAATTATTTCAGCGAAAGAGTGAACACCCGTTAGTTGACATCACAACAAAACTACAGTGGTTCTAAAATAAAACTGTTGAATGTCAC
>JAVIAB010000102.1:12668413-12703413 GCA_032433765.1 Megaustenia siamemsis
CAACGCTTACTTTTGCTATGACATTTCTTTTAGAATTTATTAATCTGCTATAAAGAGTCGCTTTGAAAATAGTGATGATATATCTTTGTATTTTTGGCAATAGAAACAAGAAAGAGTTCTTAAATGTTATGTAGAGCCAGTCTTAGCATATGGATGTGAATCATGGGCAATAGGACAACAGACAAGAAAATCACTGCAGTCTGTAGAAATGTGGTTTTATAGAAGAATGTTGAGAATACCATGGACAGCTAAGATGAGTAATAAAAACGTTCTGAAAGAGGCCAAAGCAAAAAGAGAGCTAATTTCCAATATTACGAAGAAACAATCATCATTTTTTGGCCATGTAATGAGAAGAGAACAGCTGCAATATATTGTAACAACTGGCAAAATTGAGGGACGAAGAGATAGAGGAAAGCAAAGAGAAAAAATAACAGACACCTTAAGAGAATGGCTTGGCAGATGGTCAACAACAGAAATGATAAATAACTGTCGAGATCGAAAGTTGTGAAGAGACATGATCAACTACGCCAGCAGGTCCGGTACTTGATGATATCTTGATAGGCCTCTCTATAGCTGGACTCATTCGGAAGGATATGGTTAGTACGTCGAAGTTGTGATTTCCGTGGGCCTAATAAAACAGCGGTAAAAACAGACGTTAATGTTGTAGAGACTGATAAGGAATCCGAGAACTTTCATTATTTTACAAAAATATACCAACATTCAATGTAGCTCATATATACAATCATCAGCATCATCATGTGCCATACCGGTTGGAGTAGGCGATCACGTCCTTCCATAATTTTATTTCCCTAGTTCATTGTATCATTTCTATTGTTGACTGTTTTCCATGCCATGGCACAAAGCTATCCAGTATCTTCTCATTTTGTCGTCAACGATCTCTCTTTCCCTCTATTTTGCCAGTTGTAAACAAATATTCCAATATAGTTTATTACTGATGTTTCTTAGGAATTCCCTTTTTCTTTTGGCCTCTTTGACAATTTTTTCGTTGGTATCTTAAGCTGACCAGGGAACTTTTGACATTTTTCTGAGAAATCCCATCTCTGTGGCCTCTAATAGTCTCATACACAATATACGTAGGAACAAACTAAGCAATGAAACCAAAATTGAAACAATGCCGAGTTAGTGGACAGATAGAAGAATGTGTCCATTGATGACAGTTAATAGAGAGTAATAACAACTGTGTATGGTAAGTGAGAAGAATGTTGAGAATACCATGGACAGCTAAGAAGAGTAATGAAAACCTTCGGAAAGAGGCCAAAGCAAACAGAGAGCTAATATCCAAAATGAAGAAGAAACAATCATCATTTGTTGGCCATGTTATGAGAAGGGAACAGCTGGAATATATTGTGACCACTGAAAAAATTGAGGGACGAAGAGATAGAGGAAAGCAAAGAAAAAAAATACCAGAGAGCTTAAGAGAATGGCTTGGCAAAAGATCAACAACAGAAATGCTAAATAACTATCGAGATCAAAAGTTGTGGAGAAACATGTTCGCCTACGTCTGCAGGCTTGGTACTTGATGATGATGGTAATGGTAAGTGATTCTGGAAAACTGTCTTTAACATAAGATTATGTCGTTTCGTGCTAAAGGATATATATCCGAGTCATCGTAATCAATGAACTACTTCCCAACTGAACGATATATCTCATGTTGATGAAAAGAAATTGAACTGTCCATATCTCTCTTGTGCATAAATTGAGAGAAGCAAGATAACTTTAAACAGAACCTACAGTATTTTAAAACATAATGCACTTTTAAGAAGCATACAAACAAGAAGCATACAAACAAGAGCAAGCAATCAGTTGTAAATTAGAACGAAATGTAGAACTGAGAACTACATCATGCTGGGAAAACAAGAATAGTCAATCTTTGGAGACTAGAGCAAAATTAGGTTTTAGTAATAATAGTAAAGCAGCACGGGCGTAATACTGACCACATTACCCCAAAAATCATGTGCTGAAGTCTGTAAAGTATAGGGTCACTAACACCATATTTCACTATACGCCACTTGGCGTGACGGGGGTACTTTACTTTACTTACAATACGCCCATAAGTGACCATAAATTTTACAGACCTTCGGCATAAGATTTTTGGGGTAATGTGGTCGGTATTACGCCCGTGTCGCTTTACTGTCTCAGAATAAAGTCCGGTACCCCCATTAAAGGCTGGGTGAACCGGAAGCCGTCGGTTGGGATCGAACCCTAACTCTTTGTAGTCCAGTTGACTAACCACTGAGCTATCGCGGCTCCATCCCAATAAGCCAATAAAATAAAAACTTGTTAGAATAACACTAAAACCAGAGCAAACATGAGCTGAAATCACAGGAAACTAGAACGTTGCAAGTATAGCAAAACAATACTAAAAACGCGACGCAAATACAGGAAAATTAGGACAAGAAAACACGTTTGAGATCACAGGAAAATTGTCACAAAATCACGTTGCAAAAAGAAGAAACACGCAACAACATGAGAATGTAATTATGGGAAACCTGCAAAGAAAAAGAATAAATTAAATGACACGTTACACGACAACATCATGCAATTAAAGGCAAATTAGAAAAGCCAAAAAAATGATAAAAAAAGGAAGAAAATCATCGATTGCTCTTGTATTCATTAAAGGCTAAATTATTCACAGCAAATATGCTCCAATTCAAGCCTTCGCTATTCTATCTCTCTCACGTCATTTATCCTTGATTCATCTTTCACACAAAAATTTAGATAAATTCCAACTTGGCTAATAATTTTCAATTGGAATTAGATCTTGAAAATAGAAGAAATTGAAAACCAGATGAAGCGATCTTAGTTCTAATCCAATATCCACACATCGCGCATGCCATCAATGTCTGGATCAGGAATAACTTTGTCAGTTTCTGACATTCTGCAGTACATGCACGTCAATTCATATCCCGCTGGAGATTAATCCTCATCTGGTGAGATCTTGAAGTTTCAGATTGGCACAGCCGACAAAAAAAAAAAAAAAAAACGTAGTGAATTCACACCTTAGGTAGAAGGACGGGCAGTGAAATTCAAATCTGTGATTTGGAGGAAAAGGCGCCTGACAGTAGAAGAGTTGGAAGCTGTCAGCGACCACAGCTATCGGCTTGCTCCTCTCCACCAGGATCGGTAGGATCACAACCATCCATACCCTACTCCACCTCTTCGTGGTGTCTGTAGAAACAGACTAACTTGTCTAGTCTGACCAAACGAGAAGGGATCGAACAGGGAAGACAACCCGGTACTAAAAAGTAACATGGTGAAGTCGGAAGTAGAGAATATGGTGTTAGTGACCATAATTTTTACAGACCTTCAGCACGTAATTTTAGGGGTAATGTGGTCGGTATTACGTCCGTGCTGCTTTACTCTTCTAGAAAAAATCCGGTACCATTTTTTTTTTCGTTCGTCAGCTTTGACCTCTGACGAAGTCCCTAGAGACTAGGAACTGAATTTTGCGTGTTAATCCATTTTTCCCTTGCAGCCGTGTGCACAGGGGTCCCTCGCCGTACAGGCAGATAACTCCGACTTCGGAGGTACTCATATTTTTTTCCGTCGATGAGTAATTGACGTTTCAAGCATGGCCTCGCTTCTGAGACCAGGGGTGGTTGCCGCAGAGAGAAATCATAGATTCAAATCCCAACCGGTGTAGCCGGGATTTGAACCCACAACCTCTCTGTCTCGAGGCCGGCGTCTTGCCTCGAGACCAACCAGTCCCCCTTAAGTACCCATTTAAGGCTGGTTGAACCTGGAAGCCGTCGATCAGGACCGAACTCGACCTCTTATCCTTAGTAGCCCAGTTCACTAACCACTGAGCTATCGCGGCTCACCCCTGAAACTAGTACGTTGCACTTAATATTAAGATTGATATCGTATGGAAGTGGTTTCACACTCAACTTACATGTTTCAACTAAAGTCAACATTATTATACGAATCATTTTTTTTTACTGCTAGTTAAAGAAAAAAATATGAAAAATGGGCACATCAGAGAGTTCACGGAGATGCAATATTAAATTCTTCACCACAGGAGTTTTTACAATTTAAGATTCACCATCATCATTATCATCAGCATTATCATCGTCATCATCATCATCAAGTATCATGCCTGCTGGCGTAGGTGATCATGTCTCTCATGATCATCTCTTTGTATCATCTTTAAGACACAGCTACTTCTAATCATTTTGAATGTAAAACAGGAGAAGTTTGTGTAAAATTATCTTCAAGGAATATCACAAATGAGCAACTAAAGTATCAATGACGAACAACTGTGTGTGCGGTATCAATAAAGAAAAAAAAAACACAGTTATAAAGGCTACACATCTTATTTAAGAAAGACAATTATACACTTTTTATTATTTTGTTCTAATCTCTTAGCTTGAAAAAAAATATAATAAACTATACACGTCTGTACTCAGACAGAATATATGCTACACCTCTCAGACAGAATATATGCTACACCTATCAGACAGAATATATGCTACACCTCTCAGACAGAATATATGCTACACCTCTCAGACAGAATATATGATACACCTCTCAGACAGAATATATGCTACACCTCTCAAACAGAATATATGCTACACCTCTCGGACAGAATATATGCTACACCTATCGGACAGAATATATGATACACCTCTCAGACAGCATATATGCTACACCTCTCAGACAGAATATATGCTACACCTCTCAGACAGAATATATGATACACTTCTCAGACAGAATATATGCTACACTTCTAAGACAGAATATATGCTACACCTCTCAGACAGAATATATGATACACCTCTCAGACAGAATATATGCTACACCTCTCAGACAGAATATATGCTACACCTATCAGACAGAATATATGATACACCTCTCAGACAGAATATATGCTACACCTCTCAGACAGAATATATGATACACCTCTCAGACAATATATGATACACCTCTCAGACAGAATATATGCTACACCTCTCAGACAGAATATATGCTACACCTCTCAGACAGAATATATGCTACACCTCTCAGCCAGAATATATGCTACACCTCTCAGACAGAATATATGCTACACCTCTCAGACAGAATATATGATACACCTCTCAGATAGAATATATGATACACCTCTCAGACAGAATATATGCTACACTTCTCATACAGAATATATGATACACCTCTCAGACATAATATATGCTACACCTCTCAGACATAATATATGCTACACTTCTAAGACAGAATATATGCTACACCTCTCAGACAGAATATATGATACACCTCTCAGACAGAATATATGCTACACCTCTCAGACAGAATATATGCTACACCTCTCAGACAGAATATATGCTACACCTCTCAGACATAATATATGCTACACCTCTCAGCCAGAATATATGATACACTTCTCAGACAGAATATATGCTACACCTATCAGACGGTTATAAATGCTACATCCCTCAGACAGTTATAAATGCTACCCCCTCAGACAGTTATAAATGCTACCCCTTCAGACAGTTATAAATGCTACACCTCTCAGATAGAATATATGATACACCTCTCAGACAGTTATAAATGCTACACCTGTCAGACAGTTATAAATTCTACCCCCTCAGACAGTTATAAATGCTACATCTTTCAGACAGTTGTAAATGCTACCCCCTCAGACAGTTATAAATGCTACACCCCTCAGACAGTTATAAATGCTACACCTTTCAGACAGTTATAAATGCTACACCCTTAAGACAGTTATAAATGCTACCCCCTCAGACAGTTATAAATGTTACACCCCTCAGACAGTTATAAATGCTACACCCTTAAGACAGTTATAAATGCTACACCCCTAAGACAGTTATAAATGCTACACCCCTAAGACAGTTATAAATGCTACACCCCTCAGACAGTTATAAATGCTACACCCCTAAGACAGTTATAAATGCTACCCCCTCAGAAAGTTATAAATGCTACACCCCTCAGACAGTTATAAATGCTACCCCCTCAGACAGTTATAAATGCTACCCCCTCAGACAGTTATAAATGCTACACCTCTTAGACAGTTATAAAAGCTACGCCTTTCAGACAGTTATAAATGTTACACCTTCCAGACAGTTATAAATGTTACACCTTCCAGACAGTTATAAATGTTACACCTTCCAGACAGTTATAAATGTTACACCTTCCAGACAGTTATAAATGTTACACCTTCCAGACAGTTATAAATGTTACACCTTCCAGACAGTTATAAATGCTACATCTTTCCGAAAACCTGTAATAGGTAATATTTTTCACGTAACCTCTACTCTATAAAACACAAACAGATTGAATGACTTATTCTACGCCTTCATTCCAATTTAAAAATAAAGAAAGAACACATGTATGTATATCTGCTGAAATAAATAGTCTTGGATCTAGCATGGGCTGAGATGTAGGGTTCGATCCCAACCTACGGTTTCCGGGTTCTCCCAGCCATAAATGGCTAGAGGATTTTTTTCTGGGAAAATAAAGCGGCACTGTGTCCTTCCAAGCACGTCGTAAGAGGCGACTAAGGAGCTTGATGAATGGCTTGACAAGCTGTCATTGTAAAAAGTATTGTTATGGAAACAGAACCATAGATTTTAGAAGCAGTGATCTCTGCAATATATGCCATTTTGGCACGCAAGGTTTCTGTTTTTGAGATTGTGGTTCTGCCTCATGAGCCGTCTTCGGCTCAAAGGACAATAGATAGATAGATAGATAGATAGATAGATAGATAGATAGATGGATGGATGGATGGATGGATGGATGGATGGATGGATGGATGGATGGATGGATGGATGGATGGATAGATAGATAGATAGGTAGATAGATAGAAAGCGGCACGGGCGTAATACCAACCACATTACTCAAAAAAAAAAAATCATGTGCCGAATGTCTGTAAAAAAAATTATGGTCACTAACAACATATTCCATATATGCCACTTGGAGTGAAAAAGGGCTATTTATTTTTTTTTTGGACACGCTGCAGTCAGCAGCCATAGCTATATCTGAATGGGTGTGTATGTGTGCGTTTGTGTGTTTGAGTGTAAGGATCTTTTCATTTTGAAACTGTGGGTACATTGGGCGGACGATGCACCAGAGAAATAAAAAAAAAAAAAAATAAAGCAGAATAGCACAGGCCAAATTAGCATTTCAAAAATTGAAAATAACATTATGCAACAAGCGTATGCGAATAGAGCTGAGAAAGGGAGTTCTTCGGTGCTATAGCATGCGAATTCTTACCTGGAGCAGCGGAACATGGACAACAGACAAACAAAACTGATTAGAGGCCACATAGATAAGATTTCTGAGAAGAATGTTAAGAGTTCCCTGGACAAATAAAAAGACCTACAAGGAAATTCTCAAAGAGGCCAACACAAAAAGAGCTCTCCAAAAACTTTACAAAGAAAAAAATAAACATTTTTCGAGGACATAATGAGCAGAGGAAAGATGGAATACTTTGTTGCAACTGGCAAAATGGACGGAAAGAGAGATCGCGGATGACAATAAGAAAAGATAACAAATAGCTTGGTATCATGGCATGGAAAACAGTCAACAACAGAATCGATACGATGCATTGTGAAAGGGCATGATCGCCTACGTTAACCTGTATGACACTTGATGATGATGAGTACATCTCTCAAAATGATGTTAACCCGGTGTCAAATAACCTTAAAGAATGTTCCTAAAACCTCGGAGGTAACGGGCTTGTACAAGAGAGTTAACAATGTTGACGGCTGGCATTTATGAGAGAGTGAGAGAGAGAGAGAGAGTGAGAGAGACAGAGCGTGAGAGTGAGAGACTGAAAGAGAGTCAGAGAGAGAGAGTTAGAGAGACAGAGAGTGAGAGAGAGACAGAGAGAAAAAGAGAGACAGAGAGTGAGAAAGAGAGAGGCATAGACAGAGAGAGATAGAAAGAGAGAGAGTCAAAGAGAGAAAGAACAAGTTGGAAATAACGGAAAGATTAATTTAATTTAAAAAAGCGATAGATATATGGTGAAACAATTTGTGGAGGAAAAATGAGAGAATAAAGAGGAAATTATGGGTGGTTTCAGCTGTGAGACAGCGATAGGACGAAGGCAGGAAAGTATAATTATAGGAACATATGACAACATTTTACATTAAATGTTCGTATTCCTGTCGCCATCACCATCATGTGTTTGCCGGAAAGTGTGTGATCTACAATGCCCTTATCGCATATTTCAGTTTATATTGTTATGTTTCAGCAATGCAGTGACGCTAGACTATCGAGTACCTCTCTCCCTTTGTCTCTGTATATGTCGTTCTTTGTATGTCTCTCTTTTCTTGAATGCTTGTCTGTTGTCACAAACAATTTACAACAATCTTTAAGCAAGATGTGACAGTAAATAAAAACTATAGCTACTTTACACTTTTATAACAAGATGCTCCCTGAGATCCTCGCATTTGTGACATTTGTTCCCGTCGCTATAAAGCCATACCTAGTTCTTTCAAACCATGGAAAGGTAAAACTGTCCCTTTGCATGATCACTTTAGTTAACTTTAGTCGACGGATCATTCTTATTGTAGGACACGCCAATAACCTCAGGGTTATTAGTTTAGTTAACTTTAGTCGACGGATCATTCTTATTGTAGGACACGCCAATAACCTCAGGGTTATTAGTTTAGTTAACTTTAGTCGACGGATCATTCTTATTGTAGGGCACGCCAATAACCTCAGGGTTATTAGTTTAGTTAACTTTAGTCGACGGATCATTCTTATTGTAGGGCACGCCAATAACCTCAGGGTTATTAGTTTAGTTAACTTTAGTCGACGGATCATTCTTATTGTAGGACACGCCAATAACCTCAGGGTTATTAGTTTAGTTAACTTTAGTCGACGGATCATTCTTATTGTAGGGCACGCCAATAACCTCAGGGTTATTAGTTTAGTTAACTTTAGTCGACGGATCATCCTTATTGCAGGACACGCCAATAACCACACCGTTATTAGTTTAGTTTAGTCGACGGATCATCCTCATTGCAGGACACGCCAATAATCACACCGTTATTAGTTTAGTTTAGTTTAGTTTAGTCGACGGATCATCTTCATAGCGGGACACGCCAATAACCACACCGTTATTAGTTTAGTTTAGTTTAGTTTAGTTTAGTCGGATCATCCTTATTGCAGGACACGCCAATAATCACACCGTTATTAGTTTAGTTTAGTCGACGGATCATCCTCATTGCAGAACACGCCAATAATCACACCGTTATTAGTTTAGTTTTGTTTAGTCGGATCATCCTTATTGCAGGACACGCCAATAACCACACCGTTATTAGTTTAGTTTAGTCGACGGATCATCCTCATTGCAGGACACGCCAATAACCACACCGTTATTAGTTTAGTTTAGTCGACGGATCATCCTCATTGCAGAACACGCCAATAACCACACCGTTATTAGTTTAGTTTAGTCGACGGATCATCCTCATTGCAGAACACGCCAATAACCACACCGTTATTAGTTTAGTTTAGTCGACGGATCATCCTCATTGCAGAACACGCCAATAATCACACCGTTATTAGTTTAGTTTTGTTTAGTCGGATCATCCTTATTGCAGGACACGCCAATAACCACACCGTTATTAGTTTAGTTTAGTCGACGGATCATCCTCATTGCAGGACACGCCAATAATCACACCGTTATTAGTTTAGTTTAGTTTAGTTTAGTCGACGGATCATCTTCATTGCGGGACACGCCCATAACCACATCATCATTACTTTTTGGAAATGGCATGTAGGGATATCATCTTACTGAAGACAAAGTGCGTCGTCCAGTGCTCTCTTCCATGATGGCTTTCCCCAGCCGAACTCAGGTAGACTATCTCAGATGGATTGACCAGATGACCTCGAAACCCGATGTTTTGAATCTACCGCAGCTGCTGTGTTCGCCCGTCACCGCTTCTAAAACGACGTTAAGTAGGCGCAGATGCGTTGTGTTGTTTCCAGTTAGCTGAGATCACAGCTTTTTAAAATGTTTTTTTTCATTTCAATGTGGTATTTTAGTTCTAATGCTGGGGATGCTGTAGCATATGTGGATGATGATGTCCTGGGCCTAGTACATGTCCATCACTCCTTAAAATTAATTTTTTATGGGAGTGGTTTTAATTTGTGATACCAAATACACAAAAAAGTCACATTTCCAACCAAAGTTCATGTTAATGATTGGATGATATATTAATAGTTAATACTCATTGACCAGGAAAAATCATTCGACAGAGTAAACAGAGAACAACTGTGGGAGATGCTAACAACATACGGAGTAAGCCAACGTTTAACCAATCTAATTAAAAGTCTATACATCAATAGCAGATGCAGGCTCAGAACAGCAGCAGGCTACACAGACCACTTCGAAGTTAGATCAGGTGTAAGACAGAGGTGCGTACTATCCCCCCTACTGTTTATTACATACATGGACTATATAAACAAGCTAGCCAACCCATCAGAGACAGGAGATCAACGAGCTTTTATTTGCAGACGATCAGGCACTAATACATGAAACAATAGAAGACCTACAAGAACACTTAAACAAACTCAACAGCTTAGGCACAAAATACAACATGAAAATCAACATCAATAAAACAAAAATCATGAATGTCGCCAAAAGTAAACAAAACATCAACATCACTATAGAAGGCAGACAACTAAATCAAGTAGAGGAATTCAAATACATAGGAAGTCTAATGACAAACGATAATTCTCAAACAGCAGAGATAGAATCAAGATGCAAAAAGCTTGTCAAATCATCGGACAGTTATCACCACTATTGTCCAACCAGGAAATAACTCTGGAGGCAAAACGAGCACTCTACAATACAATCTTCATCCCAACGTTGTGCTACCAATGCCAGACCTGGACCATAGATGCAAGAACAATAAGAAAAATAACCTCTACAGAGATTAAATGTGTTAGACGAATGACAGGAAACAGTCTGAGAGATAAGATCAGAAATGAAAAACAGAGAAAAAAGCTAGGAATAGCCCCCGCCGTAGAATATATAAGGAAACAACAGATAAAATGGTTAGGCCAGCCACGTGACAAGGCAGAAAAAACAAAACACAACACAACGAGCCTTCAACAAACGTTGTGAGAACACCAGACCAAAGGGTCGACCACGAAAAAGATGGGTCGATGGAATATTAGAAGCACTATGAAACATAACAGCATCAGAGGCGAACAGAAGAGCAAAAGAACGCAAATTATATCTCCCCTCGACGCTGAAAGGCAGATGAGGAAGTTAAGAAGTAGAAGAAGTGGTTACCTGATCGTGGCGCAATCGGTCAACTATGGGTTGCTATCCACTTTCTGACCAGTGCTAGTGGGCGTGTTTCCCCTAACCCCCCCCCCCCCCCCCCCCACAAAAAAAAAAAAAAAAAAAAAAAACTACGCCTCGGATGTTCTGCATGAGCTGGGAGCTTTACAAATGATATTTTTGCTTAATCATAACGTTTCCCTTATCCCATGCTGGCATCAGCCTAAAAGTAGCATACGGAAGCCTATTTCTAACGCCCATTGATAACTATTGTTATCACTGTACAGAATAAATATACTTATGTTACAGTTGGGTGCAATCTGTTCACAATCTCTTCAACTTATCAGCGACGGTATCAGTTTTAATGATAACAGTGTAGACTCAATCAATTCTTCAAGGGAATTGACATGTCAACTTAATGTTGACAATTTACCGTTCTCATTGAGATGCATGTGATTTCCGCATTGTTGGTCTGGGGCACTTGGTACTGCCCTACCGCAAGTTTTGATAAGATTAAGTCTTCACATGAAACAGAATTACAGCTGCCACAGCTAAGACTGATAAATCAAATTATTTATATAGAAAATATAGAATCGCAGCTACCACAGCTAAGACTGATAAATCAAATTGTTTATATAGAAAACATAGAATGCAGTTCCCACGGCTAAGGCTGATAAATCAAATTGTTTATATAGAAAATATAGAATGCAGTTCCCACGGCTAAGGCTGATAAATCAAATTGTTTATATAGAAAATATAGAATCGCAGCTACCACAGCTAAGACTGATAAATCAAATTGTTTATATAGAAAACATAGAATGCAGTTCCCACGGCTAAGGCTGATAAATCAAATTGTTTATATAGAAAACATAGAATGCAGTTCCCACGGCTAAGGCTGATAAATCAAATTGTTTATATAGAAAACATAGAATGCAGTTCCCACCGCCATGACTCATAAATCAAATTGTTTATATAGAAAACATAGAATCGCAGCTGGGGTCACTGAGATTAACAAATCAAATTGTTTATATAGAAAATATAAAAGTGCACACACATAATAAAACACAAATAGAACAACTTTGATATTTATGGAAAAGAAACGGCTGGAATAATTAATAAGTTCATACAAAATAGAACTTAAAAGAAAAACAGCTAGACCAAAGGGAATTAATAAAGCGTTTATTGTTTTTTAAAGTGGCCTTTTAATGAATATCTCAGGCAAAAACAGCTTTCCAAAAAATGAGGAAGATACTATGCAATCCATTTTTGACAATCGAAACAAGAAAATGAGTTCTTAAATGTTATGTAGAGCTAATCTTAACATATGGATGTGAATCATGGACAATAGGACAACAGACAAGAAAATCACTGGAGTCTATAGAAATGTGGTTTTACAGAAGGATATTAAGAATGCCATAGACAGATAAGAAGAGTAATGAAAACGTTCTGAAAGAGGTCAAAGCAAAAAGAGGACTAATTTCCAATATTAGGAAGAAACAGTCATCATTTTTGCATTTTTTGGCCATGTAATGAGAAGAGAACAACTGGAATATATTGTAACAACTGGGAAAATTGAGGGAGGAAGAGATAGAGGGAAGCAAAGAGAAAAGATACCAGACAGCTTAAGAGAGTGGCTTGGCAAAAGATCAACAACATAAATTCTAAGCAACTGTCGAGATCGAAAGTTGTGGAGAAACATGATCACCTACATCAGCAGGCATGGTACTTGATGATGATGGTTATGATGATGATGATATACAATTTAGGATTGCTTCAACGTCTACCAAATATATGATAATATTACTTCTGATTCTGTCTATTCTGGTCACTTCAAGTGCTATTCTCGGACATCTCATCTCTGTTGTGAGACGCTTACTGTTATACTTCGATTAGAAGTTGCAGACTCCTCTTCATCAGCATACACCTGTAGACGTCAACTTTAGTAAGTTTGAAGTAAGCGTTCGTCAGCTCAAGGCTGGTCACATCACAATACAGCTTTTCCCAGTATGTTTTGAATGCTACAAGAGCCTTCTCTGTTCATCACATGTTGGGCACGATTGTAGCGGATGTTAAGCAATCATTTTGCCTGTGCTACAGCTACATTCATCAGAGGGATCATATAACTACGATGTTGAAAAGGTGGTACTTCAGTCTGTTGTGGCCTGTTTGGAGGCTAAAAAGTGTTACTTGTTCATTGGTGGGCCTCGATAACCTAGTTGGGAAAACCACCCAACCGGGCTACCGACGTTCGGACAACCCGTGTTCGATTCCCGCTGGGAGCAGTGTGAGTTGCACTCGTGGTTGGGAAAATAAAATACACCCGCGGTCGACCCAGCCGCTGGTAGAAATGGGTACCAGGGTAACACTCTGGGAAGGTGAGAAATGCCGCTTCGCATCGTGAGATTTGATGCTTGAAGCGACACTATCCAGAAGTCTCCACTTATCATGGGCACATCTTTACTGCGGTTGGGGGAGGGAGTGGATAGACTCCACTTATCATGGGCACATCTTTACTGCAGTAGGGGGAGGGAGTGGATAGACTCCACTTATCATGGGCACAAATTTACTGCGGTTGGGGGAGGGAGTGGATTGACTCCAATAATCATGGGCACATCTTTACTGCGGTTGAGGAAAGGGAGTGGATAGACTCCACTTATCATGGGCACATCTTTACTGCGGTTGGGGGAGGGAGTGGATAGACTACACTTATCATGGGCACATCTTTACTGCGGTTGGGGGAGGGAGTGGATAGACTCCACTTATCATGGGCACATCTTTACTGCGGTTGAGGAAAGGGAGTGGATAGACTCCACTTATCATGGGCACATCTTTACTACGGTTGAGGAAAGGGAGTGGATAGACTCCACTTATCATGGGCACATCTTTACTGCGGTTGGAGGGTGGAGTAGAGAGACTCCACTTATCATGGGCACATCTTTACTGCGGTTGGAGGATGGAGTAGAGAGACTCCACTTATCATGGGCACATCGTTAAAGGAAGCGTGACCCAATTCTCTCTCCCAGGCTGCGGTCAGTTACCTATTTTTCCAACTGGGTTGACTGGTGTGGGCGGGCAAACATCAAACCCTTCTGTTCGGCTGAAAAGGGCGAGGCATCCACCTGCAACTACACCAATCAGCCCACCCCCCCCCCCATCCCCACTATAGAGTTATATTTTTGGTCAAACGACGTATTATTATTTTTTTAAAAATATATTTCCTACAAGAGAGGGAGAGAGAGAAGAAAACAGAAAGCGAGAGAGGGAGAACGAGAGAGATAGAGAAAGAAAGAGAGAGAACGAGAAAGAGAGAAAAAGAAAGAGGGAGAGAGGAAGAACAAGAGAGGAAGAACAAGAGAGAGAAAAAGAATGAGAGAGAACGAGAGAGAGAAAAAAAAATAAAGAGAGAGGGAGAACGAGAGAGAGAGAGAGAAAATGAATGAGAGAGAAAGAGATACAAGAGAAAAAAAGAATGAGAGAGAACGAGAGAGATAAAAAAGAAAGAGAGAGGGAGAACGAGAGAGAGAGAGAAAATGAATGAGAGAGAAAGAGATAGAGAGAGAGAGAGAAAGAAAGAAATAGAGAAAGCAATAGAGAAAGAAATATAGAAAGAAATAGAGAAAGAGTAAAGATAAATAATATTGAATTCTTGGAGAAAAAGCTAAACGTATTATACGATGTCTTTGGCAAAAATTGTTAAAACTTATTTTTATGAGAGAAAGAGAGAGAGAGAGAGAGAGAGAGAGAGAGAGAGAGAGAGAGAGAGAGAGAGAGAGACCGTGTGATATATATATATATATATATATATATATATATATATATATATATATATATATATATGTGTGTGTGTGTGTGTGTACATAAATATACACATATATATTTGATGGACACATTGTTTCACCTTTTGAAATGCCATACAACAAAAATAGAAAATGAAACCAGAACAGAGATGAAGTAAAACTATTATTTTTTTAAATAAAAAAAAAAAACAAAAGAGTCCATGTATGCTAACGGTTTCTATATTCATCAAGGACCCCAGGCTATGGACGGACTGTTAATGAAGTGGGAGGAAGGCAACCACAAGAAATCCACACCGGCGAAGGAATTAATCCTCCATGTTTAGTCGATAACGAGTTAGCGATTGCGAACTTGACCCCACGAGCACGCTGCTTTCTTCAATACTCCAATGAACCTTGCACCTGGCTGGAACTTTCTACACGCCCTATATATATATATATATATATATATATATATATATATATATATATATATATATATATATATATATATATATATATATATATATATATATATATATATATATATATATATGGCCCTTTTCGTCTTGTCAGACGGTCTAGTGGAGGCTATTGTATATGTCCCTTTTCGTCTTGTCAGACGGTCTAGTGGAGGCTATTGTATATGGCCCTTTTCGTCTTGTCAGACGGTCTAGTGGAGGCTATTGTATATGGCCCTTTTCGTCTTGTCAGACGGTCTAGTAGAGGCTATTGTATATGGCCCTTTTCGTCTTGTCAGACGGTCTAGTGGAGGCTATTGTATATGGCCCTTTTCGTCTTGTCAGACGGTCTAGTAGAGGCTATTGTATATGGCCCTTTTCGTCTTGTCAGACGGTCTAGTAGAGGTTATTGTATATGGCCCTTTTCGTCTTGTCAGACGGTCTAGTAGAGGCTATTGTATATGGCCCTTTTCGTCTTGTCAGACGGTCTAGTAGAGGCTATTGTATATGGCCCTTTTCGTCTTGTCAGACGGTCTAGTAGAGGCTATTGTATATGGCCCTTTTCGTCTTGTCAGACGGTCTAGTGGAGGCTATTGTATATGGCCCTTTTCGTCTTGTCAGACGGTCTAGTAGAGGCTATTGTATATGGCCCTTTTCGTCTTGTCAGACGGTCTAGTAGAGGTTATTGTATATGGCCCTTTTCGTCTTGTCAGACGGTCTAGTAGAGGCTATTGTATATGGCCCTTTTCGTCTTGTCAGACGGTCTAGTAGAGGCTATTGTATATGGCCCTTTTCGTCTTGTCAGACGGTCTAGTGGAGGCTATTGTATATGGCCCTTTTCGTCTTGTCAGACGGTCTAGTGGAGGCTATTGTATATGGCCATTTTCGTCCTGTCAGACGTACTAGTGGAGGCTATTGTATATGGCCATTTTCGTCTTGTCAGACGGTCTAGTAGAGGCTATTGTATATGGCCCTTTTCGTCTTGTCAGTCGGTCTAGTAGAGGCTATTGTATATGTCCCTTTTCGTCTTGTCAGACGGTCTAGTGGAGGCTATTGTATATGGCCCTTTTCGTCTTGTCAGACGGTCTAGTAGAGGCTATTGTATATGTCCCTTTTCGTCTTGTCAGACGGTCTAGTAGAGGCTATTGTATATGGCCCTTTTCGTCTTGTCAGACGGTCTAGTAGAGGCTATTGTGTATGGCCATTTTCGTCTTGTCAGACGGTCTAGTAGAGGCTATTGTATATGGCCCTTTTCGTCTTGTCAGACGGTCTAGTAGAGGCTATTGTATATGGCCCTTTTCGTCTTGTCAGACGGTCTAGTGGAGGCTATTGTGTAAGGCCCTTTTCGTCTTCTCAGACGGTCTAGTGGAGGCTATTGTGTACTTTTTTGAGGTTTTGTTTTTGTCTAACAGCTTCTCTCGTGGCTAAATCTACCAATGTTTGACAAACACACGCCGTCACAGATTGAACCATTCAGGCCCACTGGTCCACAGGGTTTTCCATCCTTTTTTATGAGTCTTTTCTCTTCTAAGTTTTGCCTTAGCACAGTCTCAAATGATGATGTTATATCGTTCCGTATACATGCTCTCCATGATGTGCGATCACTTGCCAAATGTTTCCAGTCATATTCACATAAAAGAAGTCATTCAGAGATGATTTACAGATATCTCTATATCGTAGTTTAGCTCTGCCGATTTGTCTTTTTCCGTGTGTTAGTTCACCATATAGTATTTTCCTGGGGATGCGCTTTTCTTCCATTGGCTACTTTCCTACACGGCCTGTTTCTGCATAGTCGAGGGTGGTGACTGAATTTCGCTTCCTGGGAACTTTAATTTGGTGGATGAGCAGGAGGATGGTTAAAATGTGGAATCATTGTAAGAACTTGCTATCTACAGACAGTTTCACTTGTAACTATACTGAACCGTTGACATGATAAGTCTAAGGCGCTCATAATACTTTCCGTTGCAATACTACATAGAACTTCCAATCGCTGCAATACTACATAGAACTTCCAATTGCTGCAATACTACATAGAACTTCCAATCGCTGCAATACTACATAAAACTTCCAATCGCTGCAATACTACATAGAACTTCCAATAGCTGCAATACTACATAGAACTTCAAATCGCTGCAATACTACATAGAACTTCCAATCGCTGCAATACTACATAAAACTTCTAATCGCTGCAATACTACATAGAACTTCCAATCGCTGCAATACTACATAGAACTTCCAATCGCTGCAATACTACATAAAACTTCCAATCGCTGCAATACTACATAGATCTTCCAATCGCTGCAATATTACATAGAACTTCCAATCGCTGCAATACTACATAGATCTTCCAATCGCTGCAATACTACATATATCTTCCAATCGCTGCAATACTACATAAAACTTCCAATCGCTGCAATACTACATAAAACTTCCAATCGCTGCAATACTACATAAAACTTCCAATCGCTGCAATACTGCATAGATCTTCCAATCGCTGCAATATTACACAGAACTTCCAATCGCTGCAATACTACATAGATCTTCCAATCGCTGCAATACTACATAAAACTTCCAATCGCTGCAATACTACATAAAACTTCCAATCGCTGCAATACTACATATATCTTCCAATCGCTGCAATACTACATATATCTTCCAATCGCTGCAATACTACATAAAACTTCCAATCGCTGCAATACTACATAGATCTTCCAATCGCTGCAATACTACATAGATCTTCCAATCGCTGTAATACTACATAGATCTTCCAATCGCTGCAATACTACATAGAACTTCCAATAGCTGCAATACTACAAAGAACTTCCAATCGCTGCAATACTATATATAACTTCCAATCGCTGCAATACTGCATAGATCTTCCAATCGCTGCAATACTACATAAAACTTCCAATCGCTGCAATACTATATATAACTTCCAATCGCTGCAATACTATATATAACTTCCAATCGCTGCAATACTATATATAACTTCCAATCGCTGCAATACTACGTATAACTTCCAATCGCTGCAATACTACATAGAACTTCCAATCGCTGCAATACTGCATAGAATTTACAATCGTTGCAATACTACATAGAACTACCAATCGCTGCAATAATGCATAGAACTACCAATCGCTGCAATACTGCATAGAACTTCCAATCGCTGCAATACTACATAAAACTTCCAATCGCTGCAATACTACATAGATCTTCCAATCGCTGCAATACTACATAGATCTTCCAATCGCTGTAATACTACATAGATCTTCCAATCGCTGCAATACTACATAGAACTTCCAATAGCTGCAATACTACAAAGAACTTCCAATCGCTGCAATACTATATATAACTTCCAATCGCTGCAATACTGCATAGATCTTCCAATCGCTGCAATACTACATAAAACTTCCAATCGCTGCAATACTATATATAACTTCCAATCGCTGCAATACTATATATAACTTCCAATCGCTGCAATACTATATATAACTTCCAATCGCTGCAATACTATATATAACTTCCAATCGCTGCAATAGTACACATAATTTCCAATCGCTGCAATATTATATAAAACTTCCAATCGCTGCAATACTACATAGAACTTCCAACCGCTGCAATACTACATAGAACTTGCAATCTATTTACTGACTGCAAATTATTATTTTTTTAAATAATAGTTGTCCTGTGAGCCGTAAGGTTATACAGTTCAACAATGTTTCCTGGGTGTAGACAACAGCAGATTCACGTGCCATCAGATTATGATCTGAAACAAAAAGTATTGGGTAAGTAGGCGGAGAAAGAAAAGACAGACAGAGAGAGAAAGAGAGATAGACAGAGAGTGAAAGAGAGATAGACAGAGAGGGAGACAGAGAGAGAGAGAGGAAGTGGGTATTGTTATTGTTACTGTTATGGAAGGCCCCCGTATCACTGCAAACGAATTAAAAACATAATTGCTCAACCGCCCGTGCCAGTAGAATCATCGGAACTACTAACTCATCTCCTAAACAAAGAAATGTAACTGTAGACCTCATCATAGCAGTTACACGCCAAAAGACATAAAGCGAAACCGCACAGAAAGTGAACACAGCCAACTGTTCTTTGTCATACGATATCATTCTTCATCGTAAACAATCGGAATATCGAAACACGATCAAAACGGATGAAACACACAGCTCACGGTGTGCACAGAGCACCTAAATCAGTAGCTCCTGCAACAAGCCGGACTTGGAATATAAGGAAACTGCAATAAGGAACACTATTCAGATATAGCCTTCAATGGTTCCTGCCGCCTACCCACCATATTGACCGGAAGTTCATGTCCTCCTGAAAATGATGATCTTTTTTTTTAAATGTATAGCGCTTGATGATTTTAGGACTTCGTTTTTGACGCCAAATCCGAACACATGAAACACATCAAACAACAGACCTTGAGATCTTCCTGCAATGTCAACATTAGCGTACGGCCGGTCTAGGGACATACGATGAGCCATTATGATGACGTTCCACATACAACAATGGCTGTGCCCATATACAGTATTCCCGCCTGTTCTAGTGAATGCAGCCTACAACGAACGAAACACGGTCCAAAATCCCTAAATTTTCACTTTCCAGAGTCCACATAAATGAGAAATGAAGCGGGTAGTCTAAAGAGATCGGCCTCTGGCCAGGAAGGTTTTGGGTTCGACAGACTCGCTTATATAGCACCACACTCGCTCATATATCAGCACATTCACTCACACGCCAATATACTAACATACTCACTCATATACCCACACACTCATTGATATATTAATGCAATCACTGATATGCCAACCCACTCACCCATACACCAACACACTCACCCATACACCAACACACTAACTCATACACCAACACACTCATACACTAACACACTCATTCATATACCCACACACTCGCTCATATATACATTTACTCACTCATATAAACACACACTCACTCATACATCCAATCACTCATATACCAAAACACTCACTCATACACTAACACATACATACACCACCACACTGATTTATACAAAGACTCACTTATATACCAACACACTCAATCATTTACATACACACTCACTCATATACACATACACTCACTCATACACCAACACACTCACTCATATACCCATACACTCACTCATACATCAACACACTCACTCATATACCCACACACTCACTCATACACCAACGCACTCACTCATATACCAACACACTCACTCATATACCCACACACTCACTCATACGCCAACACACTCACTCATACACCCCCACACTCACTCACTCATACACCCACACACTCACTCATACACCCACACACTCACTCACTCATGTACCCACACACTCACTTATACACCCACACACTCAGTTATATACCAACACACACACCCACACATTCACTTTCATACCAACACATACCCACACACTCACTTACATACCAACACACTCACTTATACACCCACACACTCACTTATACACCCACACACTCACTCATACACACACACACACTCACACACTCACTCATACACCCACACACTCACTCATACACCCACACACTCACTCATACACCCACACACACACCCACACACTCACTTATATACCAACACGCGAAGCAGCCATTAATCAACAAATGCAATTATTGTTCCCACCAAACTTGTGGAATTATTCCAAATGCGACCACCTTTATTCCCAAATCCATTCGCAGCTTCACAATAACGACACATACTAGATTTCGTTACAGCCAGACCCATGTACAATTAATAACATCATTGACAAGCCAACGAGATCGATATCTTATCACTTTGATCAAGACTGACTTAATCAAAGCTCCAGTAAATGGGCGTGTGGATTACCTGCCGACACCAGTTATCGCCCGATTAGGTCCTTTCCCCTAACACTTTCCATATCATCTGATAAATTAATGGGTTTGGTTTCTTCGGTTGTTCAAGATGTGACACAAAATGGGGGATATACCTGCAGAGTAACGGATGGTGGTCATAATTTTATGGCTTTGTGTAGTAATATGAACATTTAACATTACAATTAACTTGATGAATGTTATAGCTTTGTGTAGTAATATGAACTTTTAACATTAGAATTAACTTGATGAATATTATGGCTTTGTGTAGTAATATGAACTGTTGAACATTAGAATTAACTTGATGAATGTTATAGCTTTGTGTAGTAATATGAACTTTTAACATAAGAAAAAGCTTGATAAATGTTATAGCTTTGTGTAGTAATATGAACATTTAACATTAGAATTAACTTGATGAATGTTATGGCTTTGTGTAGTAATATGAACTTTTAACATTATAAATAACTTGATGAATATTATGGCTTTGTGTAGTAATATGAACTGTTGAACATTATAATTAACTTGATGAATGTTATAGCTTTGTGTAGTAATATGAACTGTTTAACATTAGAATTAACTTGATGAATGTTATAGCTTTGTGTAGTAATATGAACTTTTAACATTAGAATTAACTTGATGAATGTTATGGCTTTGTGTAGTAATATGAACTTTTAACATTAGAATTAACTTGATGAATGTTATAGCTTTGTGTAGTAATATGAACTTTTAACATTATAATTAACTTGATGAATGTTATGGCTTTGTGTAGTAATATGAACTTTTAACATTAGAATTAACTTGATGAATGTTATAGCTTTGTGTAGTAATATGAACTTTTAACATAAGAAAAAGCTTGATAAATGTTATAGCTTTGTGTAGTAATATGAACATTTAACATTAGAATTAACTTGGTGAATGTTATGGCTTTGTGTAGTAATATGAACTTTTAACATTATAAATAACTTGATGAATATTATGGCTTTGTGTAGTAATATGAACTGTTGACCATTATAATTAACTTGATGATTGTTATAGCTTTGTGTAGTAATATGAACTGTTTAACATTAGAATTAACTTGATGAATGTTATAGCTTTGTGTAGTAATATGAACTTTGAACATTAGAATTAACTTGATGAATGTTATGGCTTTGTGTAGTAATATGAACTTTTAACATTAGAATTAACTTGATGAATGTTATAGCTTTGTGTAGTAATATGAACTTTTAACATTAGAGTTAACTTGATGAATGTTATAGCTTTGTGTAGTAATATGAACTTTTAACATAAGAATTAGCTTGATGAATTGTATAGCTTTGTGTAGTAATATGAACTTTTAACATTAGAATTAACTTGATGAATGTTATGGCTTTGTGTAGTAATATGAACTTTTAACATTATAAATAACTTGATGAATATCATGGCTTTGTGTAGTAATATGAACTGTTTAACATTAGAATTAACTTGATGAATATTATGTCTTTGTGTAGTAATATGAACTTTTAACATCGGAATTAACTTGATGAATGTTATGGCTTTGTGTAGTAATATGAACTGTTTAACATAAGAATTAACTTGATGACTGTTATGGCTCTGTGTAGTAATATGAACTGTTTAACAAAATTAAATCGCTGATTTCGAGAGAATTACGTGACTAGAAATTGCCTTTTACTTAACAGCATCAAGATCAAAATGATGTGTAATCAAACAGTAATCAAACAATCAGGAGAATGTTACACACAAGAAAATACTCTCAAAGTGGAACAGCAATCCAATGAGTATAACATCAGGCACGACTGAAGCTAATCTGCACTTCGAAATTAAAAAAAAAAACAAAAACAAAAAAAAAAGAAAGGGCCCCCGTCACGCCAAGTGGCGCATAGGGAATATGGTGTTAGTGACCATAAATTTTACAGACCATCGGCACATGATTTTTGGGGTAATGTGGTCGGTATTACGCCCGTGCCGCTTTACTTTCCCAGAAAAAAAATCCGGTACTCATTTCAGGCTGGGTGAACCCGGAAGCCGTCGGTTGGGATCGAACCCTACTTCTTATCCTTTGTAGTCTAGTTTGTTAACCACTGAACTATCGCGGCTCCCACACTTCGAGAGTGCTGCATGTAATCTTCGTGCTATATGTTAAATATAGCTAATTCTGAACTATGGAAACGAATCATGGACAGCAGACAAAAAGAATAAAAGACAATTCGCGGTCACAATGATGAGATTTCTCAGGAGAATGTTGAGAGTTCCATGGACAGCTAAAAAGACTGGGGTAGAGATTCTCAATGACCAACACAAAAAAGAGAGCTTCTAAAAACATCAGAAAGAAACAATCGACATTTTTAGGGTACGTCATGAGGTGAAGATAGTAGAAACACTTGGTTACAGCTGGCAAAATAAGGGAAAAAGAGATCACAGACGACAAAGATAGAAGATACTAGATAGCTTTATGTCGTGGCACAGAAAACAAGTCAATAACAAAATTGATACGAAGCAGTGAGGACAAATCAGTCTATGACAACACGCACCATCAAAGACAGAGACTGAGCAGAATGGCGCTCCATGGTAGCCAACTTTCGTTGCGAAGATGGCACTCGATGATGATGAGTGAGGATAAGAAAATATGGAAGAAAATGATCGCTAATGAGAGTCGGTACGGCACATGATGATGAGGACGGAAATTAATAATCAAATGGTTAGGGCATTTGACAAGAGTGAAACCTGCAGCCAAGCTGCATGAAAACCTTAGGTTAGGGGACTGGTTGGTCTCAAGGCAAGACGCCGGCCTCGAGACAGAGAGGTTGTGGGTTCAAATCCCTGCTGCACCGGTCGGGATTTTTATTTGTGATTTCTCTCTGTGGCAACCACCCCTGGTCTCAGCAGCGAGGCCCGGCTTGAAACGTCAATTACTCATAGACGGAAAAAAAAAATATGAGTACCTCTGAAGACAGAGTTATTTGCCTGTGCGGCGAAGGACCCCTGTGCACACGGCTGTCAGGGAAAAAACGGATTAACACGTAAAATTCAGATCCTAATCTGTAGGGACTTTGTCAGAGGTAAAAGCTGACGAACGGAAAAAAAAAACTTCTAAAGCAAAAGGGAAAGCCGGAAAGGCACGTATAGATGGAATACAATGGAACTAAACTGGGCACGACAATTCGAGGTGTACAACTAATTGTAGCCAGAAAATACACATTCCTCCTCTCTGCGACGCCTTAGACAAGCGGTAAGATACAGGAAGGGTATGTGAATAATCGTGATTAATTAACCTCCAATCAAGGCCTCGAAACAGCCAGAACTGATGTCTCCAGAACGAGCGAATGTTTGTTTTCTTGTTTGTTTTCGCTGCGTAGCGTTAATACAGTCATAGTTTTTCCCATGTCCGCTTCGCTGTGATTGTTGCAAATAAGTAATGAACCTGTCCTCCATTTTTTTGTTAAACTGAACACAAAATCGAGCTGAAAATAACTCTTGAAACTGTCTTCCATTTAATAAATGTAACACACACACAAAAAGTAAAGTACCCCCATCACGCCAATTGGCGTATAGGGAAATATGGTGTTAAAGACCATAAATTTTACAGACCTTCGGCATATGGTTTTTGGGATAATGTGGTCGGTATTACGCCCGTGCCGCTTTGCTTTCCCAGAAAAAAATCTGGTACCCATTTAAGGCTGGGTGAACCGGAAGCCGTCGATTGGAATTTGACCCTACCTCTTGTCTAATGTAGTCCAGTTCACTAACCACTGAGCTATCGCGGCCCCCATTTAATAAATATAGAACACATAATTGAGTTGACAATAAATACTGAAGCTGACTTCATCCTAATGGAAGAAAAAATCAAATAAAAAATGTTTTTGTTGGACTTTCGGAAGAAAGAAAAGTAGCAACCAAAGACATTGTTAGTGAAACTATCGTACTTTGAAAGAAAAAATCAAGAGAACTCACGCACAAATGTTAATAATGTTGTCTTTTTTAAAGGGTAAAAAAAAATAATAATAATATATATAATGAAAGTACAAAGAATGTTACAGAAGCTATCTTACTTTAAAAAAAATAGAAATAAAACAAAAATTGAAACAAAAAACAAATAGACGGAAAGATGTAACTAAAACAGTCTTTCACATGACAAAAGAACTAGCTGAAAATATCTGTCACGGGGGAAAACAATAATTGATGTTAACGGCAATGTTGCAATAAAACACAGAGAGCAAACAATTACTATCATGTTTCAGATAACGGCGTGACTACATAAGGTCATATTTCATGAATGACAAACAAACCCTGACATAACTAAAAGTGGTATGTGTCTGTAGTTAGACGTCATCTGGCCGGATGTAATAAAACATAACCTTAAAAAAAAACCACACGTCGACAAACACACAGACATAACTTTCATATTTCTAAGGGTGTCCTTTAATTTGTCAGGATTTTTAAAAAAGAAATTAGTCCTGTACACCTTCATCATTAGTTCGCGTGTCCTTTGCAGAACATTCCATTCACCACAACCTATCTGAATAAATATGTCTCTAGCCAGATCTCTAACAGAACATTCCATTCACCACAACCTATCTGAATAAATATGTCTCTAGCCAGATCTCTAACAGAACATTCCATTCACCACAACCTATCTGAATAAATATGTCTCTAGCCAGATCTCTAACAGAACATTCCATTCACCACAACCTATCTGAATAAATATGTCTCTAGCCAGATCTCTAACAGAACATTCCATTCACCACAACCTATCTGAATAAATATGTCTCTAGCCAGATCTCTAACAGAACATTCCATTCACCACAACCTATCTGAATAAATATGTCTCTAGCCAGATCTCTAACAGAACATTCCATTCACCACAACCTATCTGAATAAATATGTCTCTAGCCAGATCTCTAACAGAACATTCCATTCACCACAACCTATCTGAATAAATATGTCTCTAGCCAGATCTCTAACAGAACGTTGTATTCCCCATACTTCGTCTAAAAGAATCGTTATCTTTTTCCAGATCTCCCACAGAACGTTGTATTCACCATGCCTCGTATAAAAGAATCGCTATCTTTATCCAGATCTCCCACAGAACGTTGTATTCACCATACCTCGTATAAAAGAATCGCTATCTTTATCCAGATCTCCCACAGAACGTTGTATTCACCATAAAAAAAGTAAAGTACCCCCCGTCACGCCAAGTGGCGTATAGGGAAATATGGTGTTAGTGACCCTATATTTTACAGACCTTCAGCACATGATTTTTGGGGTAATGTGGTCGGTATTACGCCCGTGCTGCTTTTACTTTCCCAGAAAAAATCCGGTACCCATTTTAAGGCTGGGTGAACCCGGAGCCGTCGGTTGGGATCGAACCCTACCCCTTGTCCGTAGTAGTCCAGTTCACTAACCACTGAGCTATCGCTTGTATTCACCATACCTCGTATAAAAGAATCGTTATCTTTATACAGATCTCCCACAGAACGTTGTATTCACCATACCTCGTCTAAAAGAATCGCTATCTTTTTCCAGATCTCCGACTTATGTTGTCATGTTCAAGGTCAACTTGATGTCTTGAAACCACCTTCTTGGTCTGCGCCAGATGCGTCTCCCATGAACCATGCCTTCCATTATTGTTTGAGGTGGAAACTGAACTGATTGTGAATTGTCAAGAAGAGGTAGACAGATCAGACATCATTCGGTAGACCACACAAAACCCGACAGATCAAACATCATTCGGTAGATCAGATATCATTCGGTAGATCAGACATCATTCGGTAGATCAGTCGTTATTCGGTAGATCAGACATCATCTGACAGATGAGACATCATTCGGTAGATCAGACATCATCTGACAGATGAGACATCGTTCGGCAAATCAGACATCATCTGACAGATGACACATCGTTCGGCAGATCAGACATCATCTGACAGATCAGACATCATCGGACAGATGAGACATCATTCGGTAGATCAGACATCATCTGACAGATGAGACATCGTTCGGCAGATCAGACATCATCTGACAGATGAGACATCATCCGACAGATCAGACATCATCTGACAGATGAGACATCGTTCGGCAGATCAGACATCATCTGACAGATGAGACATCATGTTTTAACCTGTTAACCATCATCAACCTAACGATCTTACTGTCACAAATAAATCGCATCAAACACAATCAGCATAAAACCTACCCCGCTAATACTGTGCTCACCAAATCTTATTTCCAAAATGTTAAAATTTATCTCTTCTCTTGCAGAATATTTTTATCAATCTTATCCCTGGAAAGAAAAAAGTGCAACGTTTGAAATACTTGGGCACAATAATAACATCAGATGGAAGATGCACCACAGAAATAAAAAGCAGAATAGCTCAGGCCAGAATAGCATTTCAGAAAATGAAAAATATCTTATGCAACAAATCTATGTCAATAGAAATGAGAAAGAGAGTTCATCGATGCTATATAGAACTAATTCTGACCTATGACAGCGAATCATGGACAATAGACAAACAAATGAAATAGAGGCCACAGAGATGGGATTTCTCAGAAGAATGTTGAAAGTTCACTGGACTGCTAAAAAGACCAATGAGAAAGTTCTCAAAGAGGCCAACACAAAAAGGGAGCTCTTAAAAAAACACCAGAAAGAAGCAATCAACATTTTTTGGGCACATGAGAAGAGGAACGTTGGAATACTTGGTTACAACTGGCAAAATAAAAGGAAAGAGAGCTCGCGGACGACAAAGAGAGAAAATACTGCATAGCTTGGTGTCATGGCATGAAAAACAGTCAACAATAGAACTCATACGATGCACTGTGGATAGAAGATTGTGGAAGGACATGATCGCCAACGCCAAGCGGTACGGAACATGATGATGATGATCCCTGGAAAATATTGCAAAGAGACATGAGTTTAAGTGAAGCAGATTAGTTAAATACTGTTAGTTAAACCAGTAGTGTAACATCAATACCATAATGGTAGTAATACTAGCCACAGTCAGTCATAGTTGACTATGCATTTTTCAGCGCCCCTAGAAATGTTTTGTCTTTTCTTTTCATTCGTCGTGTATTCTCTTTCTCTATGAATCTGTCTGCTTCTTGTTTGAGGTGAACCTTTAGAGTGTGTTTCCAGAGATTGTGGTCTGCAGCTTTGTCTTCCCATGCTGCAGGGTCTATGTTCAGAGTCTTCATGTCACGTTTACACACATCTACAAATCGAAGTTTTGGGTGCCCCCTAGTTCTTTTACCATCTGCCAGCTGTCGGTAGAGTATCAACACCATCAACTGCGTCAATAGTGTAGGCAAATCAAATGTTCTAACTAAATCAAGGCTTAGCTGAATTAACAGTGTTAACTAAAATAGAAAATGTTAACTGAATGGAAAATGTTAGCTGAATGGAAAATGTTAACTAAATGGAAATATTATATGAATGGAAAATGTTAACTAAATGGAAAATGTTAGCTGAATGGAAAATGTTATCTGAATAGAAAATGTTAACTAAATGGAAAATGTTAGCTGAATTGAAAATGTTATCTGAATGGAACATGTTAGCTGAATGGAAAATGTTATCTGAATGGAAAATGTTAACTAAATAGAAAATGTTATCTGAATGCAAAATGTTAACTACATAGAAAATGTTAACTAAATAGAAAATGTTATCTGAATGGAAAATGTTAGCTGAATGGAAAATGTTATCTGAATGGAAAATGTTAACTAAATAGAAAATGTTATCTGAATGGAAAATGTTAACTAAATGGAAAATGTTAACTAAATGGAAAATGTTAACTAAATGGAAAATGTTATCTGAATGGAAAATGTTAACTAAATGGAAAATGTTAACTAAATGGAAAATGCTAGATAAATGGAAAATGTTAACTAAATGGAAAATGTTAGGTGAATGGAAAATGTTATCTGAATGGAAAATGTTAACTAAATGGAAAATGTTAACTAAATGGAAAATGTTAGATAAATGGAAAATGTTAACTAAATGGAACATGTTAACTAAATGGAAAATGCTAGATAAATGGAAAATGTTAGCCACACTTGCTCGAGAAATGTTGGGAAGTTTCTAGAATCATAGTTTCAATGTAACTGTGAGATTTAAACCGGCATACAGTATCATAATCATCATCATCGTCACGATCATAATAATCATCATCATAATGAGCATAATCATCATCATAATGAGCATAATCATCATCACCATTATAATTATCATCATAATCGTCACCACCATAATCTCAAAAGTCTTAATCAGAATCATCATCATCGCCCACATCGTCATTATCAATATAATCATTATTATAATCGCCATCACTATAATCATGGTCTTTGTCATTATCATCAAGGTTGTAACTATTGAAATATGACTCCCAAGAAACTTCATTAGGA
Source organism: Megaustenia siamemsis (assembly GCA_032433765.1). NCBI lineage: Eukaryota > Metazoa > Mollusca > Gastropoda > Stylommatophora > Ariophantidae > Megaustenia > Megaustenia siamemsis. Next base: position 12,698,167 of record JAVIAB010000102.1, read on the forward strand.
GATTCCGTCTAAATTGGTATTACCAGCCAGTGCCACTGCAAGCTGGACAACATAACAAAACATGTTCTACAGGATTGCCCCCAGTACACAGACCTGAGATGGACAATGTTGACCACACCCACCTTCCTGGAAGAGAAACTATACGGGGCAACAGAATCACTTAAACAGACAGTTGCCTTCGTGAGAGAGTCCGGGATCCTAGTCTGACAGAGAGTCATGATCGCAGCAGAAGAAGCAGATTATTGCGTCTGTCCTGCACGAGATGCCCAGAGTTTCTTGCCTTCATGCTCAGCTCGTCTGAGGCATCTTGCATCTATCTTCTTCTTGGTTTCTATCTGCTTTCATCATCATCATCATCATCATCATCATCATCAAGTAACATGCCTGCTAGCGTAGGTGATCATGTCTCTCCACAGTTTTCGATCTCGACAGTTATTTATCATTTCTGTCGTTGACCTTCTGCCAAGCCATTCTCTTAACCTGTCTGGTATCTTTTATCTTTGCTTCCCTCTATCTCTTCGTCCCTCAATTTTCCCATTTGTTACAATATATTCCAGTTGTTCCCTTCTCATTCCATAGCCAAAATATGATGATTGTTTCTTCCAAATATTGGTAATTAGCTCTCTTTGTACTTTTTGCTCTTCTTAACTGTCCATGGTATTCTCAAAATTCTTCAGTAAAACCACATTTATACAGACTCCAGTGATTTTCTTGTCTGTTGTCCTATTGTCCATGATTCACATCCATATGTTAAGACTGGCTCTACATAACATTTAAAAACTCTTTTTCTTGTTTTTTTATTGTCAAAAATGGATTGCATAGTATCTTCCAAATCTTTTTTGGAAAACTGCTTTTGCCTGAGACATTTTTCATCACACCTCTGATGTACATCTACCATCTGGGGTTAACAATGTTCCCATATATTTAAATATCATTTACCTATTTTAATATTGTTCCACTTGTCTTTACTTGCTATCATCCCCCCTCCCCCTATATGATATTCCAACCATATCGCTTTATGTGTTCAACATATTGTATTAGGATGTACAAAAGAGGTGAGATGCGGAATGGCTCAGGCAAAAGCAGCTTTAAAAAAAAAATGAGGAAGATGCTGTGCAATCCATTTTTGACAATAGAAACTAGAAAAAGAGTTCTTAAATGTTACGTAGAGCCAGTCATAATATATGGATGCGAATCATGGACAATAGGACAACAGACAAGAAAATCACTGGATTCTGTAGAAATGTGGTTTTACAGAAGAATGTTCAGAGTACTATGGACAGCTAAGAAGAGTAATGAAGATGTTCTGAGAGAGGTCAAAGCAAAAAGAGAACTAATTTCCAATACTAGGAAGAAACAAACATCATTTTTGGCCATGTAATGAGAAGAGAACAACTGGAATATATTGTGACAACTAGGAAAATTGAGGGACAAAGAGATAGAGCAAAGAGAAAAGATACTAGATAGTGTCTGATAGAATGGCTTGACAGAAGGTCAACAACAGAAATGATAAATAACTGTCGAGATCGAAAGTTGAGGAGAGACATGATTACCTACGCCAGCAGGCATGGTACTAGATGATGATGATGATGTAATGAATCATAAAGGCTTTATAAAGACACATAATGTTTGCCAGTTCAGTAGATTAGCTTTGTACGAAATGTTAACAGTGTGTCACACAATTACTGTTAACAAATGTAGGCCACACGTTTCATGTGAAAGTCATCGATCACGGCACAATTGGTAATTGACGTTGTAGAATGCTAGCACGGAACATGAGCGAGCGTTTGAAGGAATGAAGATGCCACTGGCAAGTCAGGTTCTCGCACAGTGACGGAACTCATTCAACAGGACGATTGAGACTTCCAGTACAGGACCCACGGTTACAATCAAGCGATGGACCGACGGAGGGGCTTTAGTTGCATCTCAATTGTCTGTGTTGGACGAGTGATGCCCACGGCAGAGTTCCGATACGGAATCTTTAGCCAATTTGTACAGGGTGTTATAAAGTCTCACTACACTTGGTATCTAGGTCAATTTGAAAAAAAATGTTTATGACGTCATCACAATATGTGCTCCCACTGTCAATGAAATTTGTTGAATAAGTTTATTGCTACTGGAAATGTGGAAGATGCTCACGATCTGGTAGGCCTGCTGTGAATGATGAAATATGTTTAGATATCCAAGACGAATCCTTAAAAGTCCAGACAAGTCATTAAGAAAACTGTCGCAACAAGTGAACTTACCATTGAGCACATATTGTGATGACGTCATAAACATTTTTTCAATTGACCTAGATACCAAGTGTAGTGAGACTTTATAAACACCCTGTATTTTGTCAAGGTCTTCCCACACTTAAGGGATAGTTCTGAATCGACGTGTATGTGTTTGTATGTATGCGCGCGTAATATGAGCACTGCCAGAAACGAGAAACTTAGTGGGCGTATAAGAAGACTTATTAACCAACACAGAACTGGAGTCGTCAATCGCTGGACACTGCGGGACATGCTGAGGACGGGATCTGAGCACCTATGGACGTGTTCGGAGTGCAATGATGATGACCCGCAAATTACCCAATAACTCAATGCAGCAAAGAAATGGCTACAGATCAAGACTAAGACTGGTTCAGGCTAGGAACACATACACTTGGTTCGTGCTGGCGTCAAGCTGTGCAAGTTGATGGTGATTATATTGAATGAGACCGATGTTTACATGACATATCTACATTTATGCTGTGTACAAATGTCATACTTTTTGAATTAGCGGTTCCCGAGAAGACCGATGTGGTGCATTACTTTCTGAATCCATTAAGAACCTCTAACGAGATTTCTTCCCTTTTCTTCCTGTGCTCAAATTTCATACCTTTCACAGCCCAGCAATATTTTTAATTAATATGATTATCTTTGATAGTATTGCGAAGCGAATCATGGATAGTAGACAAACAAATGAAAAGACTATTATATGCCACAGAAATGGATTTTCTCAGAAGAATAATGAGAGTTTCCTGGACAGTTAAAAAGAGCAACTAGGAAATTCTCAAAGAGACCAACACAAAAAGGGCGCTCCTTAAAAAATATCAGAAAGAAACAGTCAACATTTTTCTGGCACATCATGAGAAGAGGTAACTTGGAATACGTGTTTACAACTGGCAAAAAAGAAAGAAAGGGAGATCGCGGACGATAAAGAAAGAAGATACTATATACATTGGTGTCATGACACGGAAAACAGTCAACAACATAAATGATACGATGTACGGTGGCTAGTAGATTGTGGAAGGACATGATCGCCTCCTCCAACAGGTATGGCACATGATGATGACGATGAATAATGCTATATCCTGACAGAATCTATGTTTGATCACAACCTATAAGATTAGCAACGTCTCGTTCAATAACAAATATAACAGTAAATAAGAAGCTTCCCTCCCAGGCCGACGTCTTCTTCTTCTTCTTCTATCCTTCCTTTGCTGCCGTTGGCGTCGAGGGGAGATACAATCTGCGACTGTTTGCTCTTCTGTTGGCCTCTTCTGGTGTTATCCCTCCTAGTGACTCTAGTATTCCCTTTATCCATCTCTTTCTCGGTCTTCCTCTTAATCTGGCATTTTCGTAGCGTTTGTTTATGGCTCTTTGAGTCATTGTTAGTTCTTTTTGTCTTGTTATGTGGCCAAACCAATTTATCTGTTGTTTCTTTATGTATTAGATGGCTGGTTCAATTTCGAGTTTCTTCCTCAGGTCGGTGTTTCATTACTCTGTTCCTTAAGCTGTTTCCTGTCATTCTTGTGACACATTTCATTTCGGTGGTCGTTATCTTTCTTATTGTTCTAGAGTCCAGCGTCCAATTCTGGCACTGATAGCACAGAGTTGGCCGACGTCTTCAACATCCCAAAACCCTGTGGATCGTTGGGTTCACCACCGACGGACTTAGTCAATCTTCTACATTTCTCTCTAGTTTGAGTCTCACTTTGGAACTCTCAAGAGCCGAGGTCTATCCTTTCATTTCCGGTATCTTGCAATCTCTTTCATTTCCTATCTCATCTTCTCGCTGCTTTCACAGCTCCTTGTAGAAAGGTCTTTGCTAGACCAGACGATCGAGATACGAATCAAACTATTCCATTTGGCGATTCTTCATAAGAGTCAAAGGATCATCATGTACTCCGATTGGTTGTTGTATGAGGCGGCCCAAACGTCTCTGAAAAATCCCCTGAACACATTCTTTAAAGGCTGGGTGAACCCCGAAGCTTTGTCCGAAATAGAAGTTAATTAGCCAAAGCTGGAATTCAACTCTAGTAGGGTCAAGATAAAAAAAATGGACATAAAAGAGTCAAAATGCGCAGCTGCAGTGAAGCTAATAGTAAGGAGAAATAAAAAAAAAAATAGAGAGAGAGACAAAAAAAGGGAAAAAAAGGTATGGTTAAAGCTTCACTAGACCTAATAGACACTCCTTTTAAATAAATATTTTTACGTCTTCTGCATTTTTGTTAAATACATATTTTTACGTGTCCTATATGTTTGTTAAATACATATTTTTACGTGTGTTGTATGTTTGTTCCTGTTGAAGGCCTATTGCGCCGAATCGTCGTTCTGGTTTGTGTTGTCCACTTGCTAATCGAGGCTTTAACCATACCGTTTATATATATATTTTCATTTCCCCAATTCAACCCTAGCCCTTCCCGTCAGAATTAAGCACATTAACCTCTCTGCCACCGAGGCGTCATTAACCAATGTCCTCTGTTAGAAGTAGCAAATGATGTTTATAGTAGAGATTGTTTCAGGGGAAAAAAAAAAAACACTTTACACTTTCGAATAGAGGTGAAAAGAAACTTTGATACAAACTGGGTTAGAAATGACTATTTTCCTAACAGAGACATCTCTGAATACAGATATATGATGCCTCATAAGTAAAGTAAAGTAAAGTAAAGTAAAGTAAAGAGCCCCCGTCTCCCCAAGTGGCGTATAGGGAATATGGTGTTAGTGACCATACATTCTACAGACCTGATTTTTTTGCACATGATTTTTTGGGGTAATGTGGTCGGTATTACGCCCGTGCCGCTTTACTTTCCCAGACAAAAACCCGGTATCTATTTAAGGCTGGGTCAACCCGGAAACTGTCGGTTGGGATCCAACCATACCTCTTGTCCTTTGTAGTCCAGTTCACTAACCACTGAGCTTATCGCGGCTCCCGTGTCTTATAAGTAGATGAAGAAAAATAAAAGGTTAGATTAATACTCATAGGCAGATGAGTGCTGAA